>QZML01000772.1:1205809-1236991 GCA_016801275.1 Hystrix brachyura | reverse complement strand
TTTTTAGCAACAAAAAAAAAAAAAAAAGGGTTGGGAGTGTAGCTCAATGGGAAGGCCTTGAGTTCAAAATTCCAGTTTGGAAAGAAAAAAAGTTTTGGATGCAAATAGTAATAATACACCTAACAAACAAAGTATCTGACTAGGCCTGGAAGAGCCATGCATGTCCCTGGCAGCAGGGCTCAGCCTACCTTGACTCTCAGCTTGGGCTTGCCCTGTAGGAGGCGCCCTCTGATCTGCCGCTGAATCTTTTCCAGGTCGAATTCCTGTGAGGTCTCCCCACCTTGCACCACTTGATACTGGCAGTTGGACAGAATCAGTGGAATTAGGTCGTGCTCTACATCATAACTGATGACATGCAGGTCAGTGATCTCTGAGGCATCCACAGAATAGCTGGGAACACATAAGACACAGTGCTTGGTGTCCCAGCAGGTGTATGGGGGGCCGGGGCTTTGGGGAACATGGAGCCTGCACCTTCTTCTGCCCTCACAGTCTGAACAGGCAAAAGCCATTCACAAATGTGGGGCTGAGGGGGAACAGGGAGGGTCTGGTGGGGATGGAGCTGCAGCCAGCTGGCGTCTGCTACAGGGTCCCAGGGCCCAGGGCTGGGTGTACACTGTGTGCACTGTGGCCTGTTGCTTGTGCACGCACCTGTTGTTTTCCTTGGAGAACTTTTCCACCATGTAGACAACTTCATTGTGTAGGTTAATCAAGTAGCTGACTAAGGCAGTTGAGCAGAGGCCCAGGCCCCGCCGACGTGGCAGGATGACTTCAAAATCAGCATCCAGGTCCAAGTCAGAGGTGCAATACTCTTTAGGGAGCTTGATCTCACCTTTAAATGACAGGGTTATTCTCAGCAGAGAGCATTTCACCCCAAGTGTCTCTTTCACAGCATCAAGGCACGGGACGAGCAAGAACATGGATACACTCAGCCCAACCGAACACAGAGCTGATCTGAAGGTCTTGCCTCCAACCTCTCTCGCAGGCTGACAAGTTTCAAGTGTTTTCAATTCCTTTCTGACTCCACATTTATGAGTTCAAGGACTGAGGGTTTATTACTGATCAATATCACTTATTGTAGCATCTCCATCAGAAGATTTGGAGGCTTGGTGTGACCACACAGATGGCCCGGTACCGTGACAGGCACTGGCAGAGCCAGCAGAAGAGCAGGTTCCAGATACTCAGTGCCAAAGGGGAGGAGGATACTCACCTTTGGTCTCCAGTGATCGCCTCAGTGCATTCCATGTGGACAGAAAAATAGTGATCCTGTCCTCAAACAACTTCTTCAGTCCACCTGTTGAACAAAACGCTCAGTAAAAACCCATAGAAATAACTAGCCAGCCAGAGTGAAACCAATACAGGGCAGGCCTTGAATGGAACCCAGCTCTGGTTCCTCCTGTAAGCACTAAGCAGGAGGTGGAGCTGGAGGAACTAGAGAGACAGAGGGGCTTCCCAGCTGCAGCAGAAGCCTCTAGAGTGTCTCTGGGACCCAGGGACCCTTCACTGCACACTAAAAGCTTAGGACACAGACCACCTGAGTGAGCCCTGAGCACCCAGCCCTGAGCCTCACTGAAGCCATCTTTTCCAGTCACCAAACACTGGGTGGTTCTGATCTCTTAGAACATAAAGCAGAGACATACCTGAACTGTGACTTTTAATAAACTTTCTGATGGAGCCAGATTCGATTTCTGGAACATTCTGGAACTGTTTCACTAGACTCCTTTGCAGGGCCAAAATCTCAGGCAAGAATTTCACCAGCCTCAGTTCTGCCTCCTGAAGAAGGGAAGAGCACTCAGTAACTTTTCCTCTATTCACCTAGAAAGTGTTACTGGGTATATAGACTTTGGGGTGGGCTGAGGGCTTGTCTTTGCGGGCCATTTTACAGGAAGACACACTCAAGGCTAATGGGAAATGTGCCATCCCATCTTTCACGAGTACTTTGGAGGACTTGCAGTAGGCTAGACACTGTCTGGTCCTGAGAGACACAGGCCGAAGAGGACAAAGGCCTGCCCTCCAGAAGCTCATGTGTCAAGTGTGCGTACCAAGATCCAAAGAAAAACTGAAACCTGACCCCTATTTCTCACCTTGCATAAAAATCAACCCAAGAGGGACCAAAGACCTTGATGTAAGTCCTGAACCTCTGAACTTATTAGAAAAAAACAGGAAAATACTTCAAGATGTTGGTACTGGCATTGGTTTTCTGGATAGGACCCCGAAAGAAGAGCAAAACTGACAAATGAGATTTCATTAAACAAACTTCTGCCAGTAAAGGAACCAACCAGCAGGGTGGAGAGACCACCGACAGAATGAGAGAACAGATCTGCCAAAATCAATTGACAGAGAATTAGTATCCAGAACATATAAGGAATTAAAAAAACTTAACAAAAACTCAATTAATTAATCCAATTAAAAATGGAAATGGTCTTAAGAGACATTTCTCAAAAGAAGAAATACAAATGGCCAAAATACGTTCAATACCAAAAGAATGTTCAATATCATTAAGCTATTGGGGAAACACAAATCAAAACTATAGTAAGATATCTCACCCTAGTTTGAATGGCTACTATAAAAAAACAAAATAACAAATGCTGGTGAGGATGTGAGGAAAAGGGTATCCCTATACATGGCTGCTGGGAATATAAACTAGTACAACTATTTTGGAGAACAGTATAGAGGTTCCTCAAAAACAAACAAAAAACTAAAAGCAGACTTACTATGTGATACAGTGATCCCTTTTCCATGTATGTATGGAAAGGAAATGAAATTAGCATACAAAATAGACACCTATATGCCCCTGTTTATTGTGGCACTATTCACAGACCTAAGCCATGGAATCAGCCATAATAAATAAGTAGATAATTGGATAAAGAAAATGTAGCCACACAATTCAGCCATGAAGAATGAAAACCTGTTACTTACAGCAAAACATTACGTGAAGTGAAATAAGCCAGATACGGAAAGACAAGTACTGCTATTCTCTCTTGTGACTTTTTATATAGTCAACCTGAAATCAGGATAGTGATTCAGAGTGGGAAATGTGTTGCTGGATTTGATTAGTGCATGCTATCACAATGAACTGCACTAACATGCATAATACGTGTTAATAGCAAAATAAATTTTTAAAAAATTGCCTCTTGGGCCCATGTGACTGGTTGGTGTGGAAAGAAGCTGCTGGAAGCAGAAGTTCGAGGTCAGGCACTGGTGATTGTAGTTCACAGACGTTGCTCCAAGACCTGGGATGTAGACATGAATGAAACTGTGTCTTTGTGAGTGATCACTGCACGAACATGAAGTCCTTCCTAGTGTCAGTACCACTTTGCTTCTTCCTAGCTGCAAATACTGGTCTATAGAGGGAAATGAGAAAACCTATTGGAGGCAACCAGAGTTCAAGCAGATGAAAGTCAGCAGTGTGTATTTCTAGGTTGAAGAGACTTGGCTGCTACACCCCACAGCTCCCCAGCCCACAGCTCCACCACAGCCAGCACACAGCACACACTCACTCCCATTCCACGAGCGAGCTGGGTCCTTTGCTTTCTTGCTGAGTGTGACCCCAACACGTGTGCATGCTCCACCTGTGACTTTATGTTTGATGGGTCTAAAGACCTCTGTACTCTCCATGAGTCTCTTCTACCCACATGCTTTTCATAATCCAGCATGGATGGGTCAGTTAGAATTCTGCCCCTAGGAAGAATAGTTCCACTCAGCCACAGGGAGGCCCACGTACCTTCTGCAGGAAATGCCAGAGCAGGGGCACGGTTTCTTTGCCATTCTTCTGCTCCACGATGTGCTGGAGGTACTCAACTGTGATCTTCTTCCTGCAGCTCCAGATCTTGGAGCAGTGGACCACACCCTTCTGGGGCAGGTGGGGAAGGAAGGTCGCCGGGTCACCATATATGATTTTGGCCACGGGGCTCGAGCTGATGCGCTCGTCTTGGCTGATGAGAGCATTCACGGTGAACAGGGTTTGATCTAGACGCTAGAAGAAGAAAAAGACACAGAAATGTGAAAGTGAGAAATTTCCACAGACAGACCTGCACCCTATGACTTTGCCTCAGGCTGCTGGGCTCATGGCTGTAGGCCATGTGACATTCACTTTTGTTGTAATTTAAATGTTCCTTGTTTGTAGGGCATTAGCCTCCCCAAATAGAGACTCACTTGGAGATCCATATTTTATTGCCCGTCTTTCGTTCGCCAAGAGATGTCCTTACCCAATGAATCTGATCTCAATGCTTCTCTTGTGGGTCCCTACAAGACAGTTTACATTTCTACCTCTTACTCCTGCATCCTCTCTAAAAAGTAACAGAGAGGAAAGGAAATTCGGCTCATACTTTCAGGACTTCTGGACAATTCCTCGGCCTGACTGTGACCAGCTACAGAAGGGGCACTGGAGGACAGCAGGAGGCGGGCAAACTCTAGGTGGCTCCCCAGAAGCCTTCTGTGGTCCTTCCCTAAGAGGGCTCAGCAGATGTGAGGGCCAGAAGCGTCCTGGATAGAGGAGCTGGACAGTGGTCACTTACCTCTAGCTCAGGTAAGAGAAGAGCTTCCATATATTTTTCCCAATTGTTTCTCTGATCTTTGGTTGATAATTGTGCATCAAAATTTAAAGTCCCTACAAAGAAAACCAAAATGTATGGGTAACCCAAGAAACAAAAACCACAGCAGTCTACATAAAGGAAACAGTAAATAAATGTTAATAGAAGTAATGTTCCCTTCGTGGTAATAAGTTCCTAACTTAACCTAAGTATTTTGAAGCAGTTCCTGTCACCAACCCCAACCTATTGAAGAGCCCTCTAACCCATATAAACTGTAATCTTAAACCCATTCTGAACAAAATTACTAGGGTCAGAGTGGAAACTCAGAGGCCCAGGGACACAGTGACAGTGGCCTACACCGCCACCGCCATCTTGGTGGCTGCCACCTGGCTGGCAGGGGACTTGTGGAGGTGATGTGGATGTGGAGCTGGCGGGAGCCTTGGGAACTCCTCCACAGTGAGTTCACCAGGGGTAGGTGGAAAATTACCAGAATTAGAGACTTTTGCTAAAATCCAATTTTTTTGGAATGGAAACTACATACAAATATTGGCTTCTGGCAAAGAAGTCCCTGAAGTGGGGACAGTCTCTAGTCCTGGGCAGAACTCTTTATTGCTTTATTATCATTATGCCTTTTTAAATTTCTTTTCTTTTTCTTTTTCCTTTCCTTTTTTTTCTTTTTTTGCAGTACTAGGGATTGAACCCAGGGCCTTCTCACTGAGCTACAATCCCAAAAAAAAAACCCCAACTTTTAATTTTGAGATAGGTTCTTGCTAAATTGCCCAGGCCTAGTTTGAACTTGCAATTCTCAGCCTCTCAGAGTGCTGGGATTACAGATATGCACCACCATGCCTGGCTTATCATGATGCTTTAAATAACTTTGTCCTTAACAATGGTAATTTTAGAAAATTTCTGTAGATAAGCAAAAAGAATCCTTCTGAATGCCACCATTCAGAACCTTTTATAAAATTATCTGGAAGACTTGTTCTTCCTACATGGATTCACATGTTCAAAATAGAAAAATTAGCTCAGGGACCAATGTTTTGTAGCCTGATTTTTTTCACATAACAAATTGTAGATGTGTCAACATGTTAGGTCAGTGTACAATGATGACACTTTTAGAAAAGTGGCAACAGGTTCCTGAACACACATCACCTGCTTTGTATGATACACATTTCCAACATAGTGGGTACATCCCAGCCAGGGTGGATGGAGGAACAGCACAGACCCTCCTACCCTCCAGCAAAGAGAGTCCCCTTTTGGGTTTCCCACAGCCATTAATTTTGCTCACTCTGGAGCCATGGAAAGTGGGCCTGGTTTCTTGGCAGCTGTGCCCCCAATTCCCAGCCCAGCCCGCCCGTCCCCTTTCCTTACTCTGGCCAGAGGCAGGGTGCGGCTCTCGGAGAAGCCTGCGCAGCACAAGGTGGACCACGAGGTTGGTCTCATCTGCATTCTTCCCCAGCATCTTCATTAACTGCTCCAGATTCCTCCGGATGTGCTCCTGCAGGAATGCCATTGGGGCCCCAACTGGAGGCTTAATGATGTTCCCCAGAGCCTGTGGGACAATGAAACAGTGTCCAGGGAGATCTCATGTGTAGACAGGGAGGTGAGCTCAGGAGAGGCCTCAGGACTGCACCAGTCCTGAGTTGGGGCGTAGCTTCTAAGGAGAAGCCATGGAGTGATCCATCCACAACACAAACAGCAGGGGTAAAAGGGGAAGGTGAGGGGAAGGAGCAGCTGCTGTAGGCTTTGACGTTACCCGAGTTCCACCCTCTGCTTCGCGAGAATGTGGAGGAAATGCAGTGCACTCCTGTTTCTTTCCCTACAGCTGCGAAGAGGTTGGGGACATAGGCCCCACCAGCCTCTCCATGCCCAGGGTGGACCAAGGATATGATACTGTGCTCTCCAAGTGGATTTTAGGATCTGATCATGACACCTGTATACATGCACCCAGATGTCACACTGTATCCCATAAATATGTGCAACTGGTCTGTGTCAGTTAAAAAGGCAACTACACTTTAAAAATTAAAAAATACTACACAGTGAGTTCAAGGTCAGCCTGAACTACATAGTGAGACCCTGTCTCAAAAAAAAAAAAAAGATATAAAAATTAAAAAATAAAGTGGGTTTTATACAATCTGATGAGGAGCTCCCACGTTCCAGCATATGTGGAGAACATTAGGAAATGTCACTATTATGTTATTTGTGGATTAGGTATCAATGACATAGTCAAAATCCACAGGCGGAGGCTAGGACCTTTTAGGTGAAAGGACTGACGAGCAAGAAGGTTGTTCTCGCAGTAACCCAGGGTCCTGGCAGTGGAGAGTGATACCTGGGCATTCTGGGAGGCTCCCAGAAGCAGGGTCAGATGAGTGAGCAGCCGGAGGAGAATGAAGACCACTGGTGACAGCTCCCGGTCAGGGGCCACTGCTGCCCCCCTGGGCTCTGGGTTGCCCAGCACGTGGCCAGTCTGAGTTCTGTCTGTGTTGTATCTGGAAAGCATGAAAGAAGACATGGTGAAGACCACGTCCCCAGTTTTGAAGAAGACAATGTGAAAAGCACTTGTTATTCTACTGTGCCTAGACTGCCTGCCTATGGGTCTTTTTCTTATAGACTCACCTTTCTGGCTGACCAGGCCCCACAAGCATCTTGGTGTAAAGTGGTGACTGGTGGTGATCTCAGTGTGTCAGCACGGAGACCTGTACCTGTCTCAGGTCAGCTAGAGTTCGGGAAGTGAACATCGCTGTGGAGAATGTCCACATTGATCTCATCTTCACAAGTCTAAACCTGAGACAAAAGGTCTGGCAAAAAACCTCTCTCTCTCTCTCTCTCTTTTTGACAGAATCTCACTATGTAGCCCAGGCTGGACTCAAACTCTCGCTCCTTCTGCATCAGCCTCCCAAATGTTGGGACTACAGGCACGCACCACCATACCCAGTCAAAAAAAAATATCACGTCCAGAGAGGAGATGCAGTATGATACATTCAGCTGCAAAAATGTTAGCCATTTGAGGATATCCTAATGGTTTATGGAGATAACAAGGTAGGTTTTTCTTTTTTCTTCTTTTTGCAGTACTGTGAACCGATCCTGGGGCCTTCATGTGTGCTACACCCTCAGCCTTTTTAAAAATTTGAAACTGACTCTCTAAGTTGATGTATTTCCCAGGCTGGGCTTGAACCTGTGACCCTCCTGCCTTAGCCTCCCAGAGAGCTGTGACTACAAGGAGGAGCCACCACATCTAGCACAGGCTAGGATATTTGAAGCTTTGATGCCACCAGGAAAGTCAATGTATGGTGACCACAGATAGCTCCCACCGGTCATCTGAAGGGGACACTGGTACCGCACCCATCTCAGGAGCAAGCATGGCACTGTGAGGTCAGATTTCTGTCTAGATTCTAAAGTCTGGTACAGAGGGCCCGCCATATAGATTTGGGTATGGCTCTCCTATAGATGGGTTGCATATTCAACCAACAGTGGATCAGAAATACTTGAAAAACTGCATGTGTACTGAACATGTACAGGCTTTATTCTTGTCTGTATTCCCTGAACAATACAGCAGAATAAGTACGTACACGGCTTTTATATTGCGTTAGGATTATAAGGACCTGGAGATGACCTGAAGTGTGTGGGAGGACGTGCAGAGAACATGCAGATATTACAACATTCTGTATAAGAAACATGATGTTTTGGTATCTGGGAGAGAGCAGCGTCCTGGAACCAAACTCCACAGATACCAAGGTTATTTGGTAAGATTAATTATGTGTCCTTCATTATTCTCAAATTAAAAAAACAAAAACAAGAGGAAGCTAAGGACAGTTTACAAGTGAGGTGGCACTGCAGAGAGAAAAATGCCTGGGTTTTGGTCTTGAGGACCTAAATGTCAGTCTGAATTAGGTCACCTCTTGGCTCATATGGAAGGCCTTTTTAGTACGTATTAATGCGTTGTCTGCTTTGCATTTAAGACCAATGGCAGATAAAATACCTCACTGCTATCTGATTACAAGGACTTTTGCTTTGAGACCCAAAAGGACACACGTGCAAACATGTGACCCTTGGTATTAGTACAGTTGGTACTCATTTATCAGCTGGAAGAGAAACAGCCCCAGAGCCCACACTGTGACTCCTGGGAAGGAAAGAGAAGCTTACTTACTGGATGACATGAAAGCCAGTGTTGGGTCTGTGATTGATGCCTCCGACTGGAGCGTGGCAGTCCACACAGACGCTCTGCTGCATTGGCCTGCCGCACTGGGGAGACAGACGGGATGCGTAGTCAGCATGGGAGCCACTACTGCATAGTGACACCTGCCCCAGGACGGCTTCTGGTGTGAGTGGATTCAGGGGGCGCATGAGCCATGCAGACAGGGTGGTCATGTACTGCAAAGGTGCCGGCCATGGGTAAATGCGGATCTTCATTGTGTAAAACATAAGCATGACTATTTAGGTTTTAATTGCAAATAGAAACACTCTATGGACAAATACATAAGATTCCATCTTTTCTCCTATTCGTCACTTTTTCCCATTCTTGTATGCATCACAGCAGACACTAGTGTGTCACTATCTAACACCAGGAATAACCATATACATAGCTTCTGAATTGGTTTCCTTACGTCCACTGAACTTTGTTATTTAAAACAAAACAAAACAAAGCCCAGCCCCAAGATTCACCACTACTGAAGGCCCATTTTGCAAAGTCCAATGGCATTCTGCTATGTACTGTGAATCTCCACCCACAAGAGGCACAGTGTCCTAGACCACGGATTTGGAGCTGCTGGGGGTAGTATGGAAAGAACCGATCAATCTATCTGTCTAGTGATCTGTCTCTCTTTTTCTTTCTTTTTTTTAGGGGGTCGTGCTAGGGATTAAATTCAGGGCCTCTGCACTAAGCTACACATACATCCCCTTTAAAAAATTTTTTCTAAAAATTTATTTTATAGGGTAACTTTTTTTTTTTTTTGTGGTGCCGGGGATCGAACTCAGGCCCTTGTGGTTGCAAGGCAAGCACTCGAATCACTGAGATAAATCCCCAGCCCCTAAAAATTTATTTTGAGACAGAATATTCCTAAGATGCTAACTTGATCAGGCTGGGCTTGAACATGAGATCTTTCTGCCTCAGCCTTCCAGAATACTGGGATTACAAGTGTGTGCCACCACAATCAGCTAAGAATCTATTTCATTTTGCAGTCAAGGAAATAAGTGAAGCTCAGAAAGATTAAACCTTTATATCAGTATTTCCCTCTATGTCTCTGGTTTATCAAATAACATGTGTTGGTTCACTGCAGTAGCCCATTGCTCAGCAAGGGCAGATGTGTTATACGGAGGCCCTGGGAGATGCTCTGGAATTCAGAGGTGAGTAACACAGTCTTCCCCCACAGCTCACCCTCAACAAGTCTCTCTTCTGTTCACTGGCACTAGGCCACACTTCCTGCCTGGCTAGTGTCCAGCTGACACGAGGCCATTCTATGCTACTAACCCTAGCCAGCACACTCTGCCCTGGGGGACTGTTGGCAAGGTCTGCAGACATTCTTGGTGGTCCGCTGCAGGGAGGGGCTGCTTCTGCCCTGGGAGCTGAGTCGAGTACTGCTGGACACCCTACCGTGCCCAGTGAAGAACCATGTACCCAGCGCCCAGGGAGAAACCGGGGGCTGAAACCCGGAGAGCCATGGCTATGCAGTGGCAGCTCCGACACAGCCCCTAGGAGGCAGAGACCTGCACCTCTAGGCCCCCCTAGCCTCAGCCCCACAGGGAACTCACATTGCCTCCACCCGCCTGTCCATGTGCCAAGACTCACCTCTCCCACAGTGCACGGGTGACCGTTGGGACAAGCTGTTGAGAAGACAAGGGACACACATTGGCTGGGAGCCCCTCACTCAAAGGCTTCAAAAGAGCTATTTTTGGGTCAAAACTTGTTGCATTATGACTGACCTTTGAGTGAGCCACAGAGTAGCTGCCAGCCCTCCTTCCCAGCCCACACACTCCAGAGAGCAGAAGGGCATCCCCAAGGGCCCATTCCCATGATGGAGAAGTTTCCACTTCAACTGGGTAGATTCCAATTGTCTACCCAGCAGAGTGTGGGATCCTTCAAGCCATTCACACTCTGCAGGCTGCCAAAGGCAGACAGGGAGAGCGAGTGTGAAATTTCAGGCAGAACAGTGAGGCGCCAAGGTTCAACTCAAGTTCTAGTGCGGGTGCAGAATGCTCTTCAAAGCTGCAAGGTCACCATACTTACTGTACCACTGGAGACCTTCCAGACCCCTCCAGTGCCTGGCCTGAGCCAGCAAGTCTTCAGGCATGGTTGGAAGATAAGCATTCTGCAAAACCAAAGGCAGAGACCAAGTGAGTGGGCATCCTGCTCAGCTGCTGGAGGCCTACAGCAGAAAGTTAACCTCTCACTTTTTAAAATATATTTTTTATTTGCATATGTTTGTAACACATAATAATTAACATTCATCTGGGGGAATTGGTACATTATATACATATCGCATCTTGATCAACTTTTCTCTCCCTTCACTCCTCACTCTGATCTCGTCCTCCTTTCCTATTCTCACAGAGTTTGCCTTCCTGTTTCCTACCATCTCTCTCTTATTTTGCTCTTTAAATGATTTATGCTTTGGGTTTCTCATGTTAGAGAAGCTATGTGATATTTAACCTTGTGTGTCTGATTTCTCTTAGCATTATGGTCTCAAGGTGTATCTGTGAACTAACTTCTCAGTTCTTTCTTCTCCACTTCCAAAGCTGTTTATGCAGGATGTGTGGTAGGCATGTGGGTATGTGTGACGGATGGCAGCACGGGCAAGTTTGTGCCACCACAGGCGAAGCAGCACAGACAGGTAGACAGAGAATCCAGAAGGGAAACTGGTTCAACCAGAGTCCCCAGGGCTCACTCTCCATGTTGACAAAGCACCGAGTTTTTATCATGAAAGCCGAAGTAGTCCTGGGCCGTCTTACCTGCATGTTGGCCGGGGAGAATGCCAGATTCCTTAGGGGCTCCAAGACTCTGTTCTGTCCACTCAGAAGGACAGCTGCAGCATGAATGGCCATTTCTGCCACCGTCCCATCAAGGCTCCCGGCACCAGGGCTCAAGTTCAGCAAAGGCAGGGTACCGTCCACAAGGCGTGCCGCCAAGTGTTGCATCTCAGGAGAGAGGAGTTTGCTTTCCTCAATGAATTTATTCATAGCTTCACATTGCTGGCAGGAAACATGTTTTTCACATTAGGTTATATCACAGAAGACTGGGAATTCAAGGCTTGTAGTCTGTGAGTTACACATTTTGATACCAAACATGTAAAAAGTATCAAGATAAATATGGTTAAATTATCACCAATTGAGGACAAATTTTTCAGAGAAGAATTCCATATAGAAACACAGTAACCACACACCTAAGCCCAAATTTTACAATTCGGTTTTGGTAAATATTATCTTATATTCTTGACTTTAGTTTTATGGTGATTCCGTAAGCTTTGGGATAAACACAAAATAGTACTTCCACATAATAAGGTTAAAAACCTCTATCCTAGATAAGAAACTACAGGCAGTGTTTGTGACTTTCACTGCATTCAAAAAAGTCTCTTAACATGAGGCTCCTCACATAAGCCCTGACCTTGGTCACTCACCTCCGGCGTAGGATGGAGGTCTGCACTGTGGGAGCGGAACAGAGCAGGCACCTCTCTGTACAGTGCCAGCAGTAAGTAGATTGCTCGCTGGGGCCTGGGGTTCCTGCAGGCCTGCAAAGGCACCGGTATCAAGTGAGAAATCAACAGTGACAGGGTTCAGCTGGGTATAGTGTTGCATGCCTATAATCTCAGCATGTTGGGAGGCTGAGAGAGGAGAATCACAAGTTTGAGCCTAGCCAAGGCAACTCAGTGAAACCCTCTTTCAAAAAAAGGCTGGAGATGTAGGCCAGTGTGAAAGCCCTGGATTCAATAGCTTATACAAAAAAAAAAAAAGGTACGGGGTGCTACCCAAGGGCCAGGGCCCAGTGTGAACATGGAATCAGCCCTTAAACTACCAAGGAAGAAGGCACCTTTCCCAGGCCCCAGGCCCCTGGACAATGTGCCTCAGGGTTTGCAAGCAACTCTGGGGCTACAAGGCTCACGAGACACATTCAGATCAAAGTCAGCACATGTTGACCAGACTGGTGATGACAGAAGGAATAGAAATCAACATCTGTTCTCTTTCTGGGTGCTTCTCTGGTCTTAGAAACATTTCCTGAGCAGAAACAAGATTTTCTATTTTCTCTTTCCCAGCAATGCCAGGGTGGACGGTAACTCAAAGAGGAAGCAAGACCAGAACAATTTAAAGGTCAGAATTCTAAAAACCCCCATCTTTATCAAGATAAACAGACACATAAGTGTAGCTATGAATTGTGATTGTACATAGGTAGGAACTCAGTAAATCGTATCAGAGAATCCTGGAGGAAATGACTTGTCAGGAGGACCTCAAAGGAAGTAATGTAATGAATCAGCCCAACCACAACTGTCTCTGCTCCCTTTTCTAGCCACGAGTTCCTGCAGGGTGGCCAGGGTGCCACTGGGGCCCTGGGCACTGGACTTCTCACACATGGTGTCCCTCTAGCGACTGCTCACTTCTTCTGTGCATTGCCCTGTACCACTGGGCATAATGGAGGCAAGAGGCAGGCTTCAAGGGGTCAACCATCCCAGGGAGAGGCCCCAACCCAGCCTACCATCAGAGCATTCCCGATGCCCAGGGTCTTGCACTGGAGCATGGCATAGCCCACAGCATCACGAATGGTCTTGTATTCATCACCGTACACCAGGTATCCATCCATCTGGCTTAGACAGTCCTTCTGCAACCCCAGGAGGACAGGGGTTAATCTCAGTGGGGACAGGCAAGGATGCTGGGTAAAGAACTGTCTCCATGAGTAAAGATGCTCAGTAATTATCAGAGGCTTGGAGGTAGCGGCTGAGCTGGGAGCGCCGGGGTGCCCCATACACGGCAGGCCAGAGCTATCTGGGGGAAAGCAGACTCTCCAGTGGATGAGAGCTGGGGGAGGGGCCATACCGACCTTCTGGCTGGTGGCTTTCTGCATTCATAGCACCGCACCAAGCCCAGATGACACAAAATGTGTTACCTCTGACTCCAGTTGCTAATATAAAAATCCCAGGACTTTTAGTGCCATTTTGTAACCCCAGTGCAGTAAGTTCGTGCTAATTTCTGAGCACCAGGAAAGAAAAGCTGAATAGCCCTAAGGCCAAACTTGGTGCGATTGTGTGTCCTTATTTCTTAGTCCTCTGGTCTCTGCCTGACAGAGTTTACAATGACCCACCCTGCAAGCTGAGTCACTGTCAGTTTTCTCAAAGCAAAGCCATATAAAGATTCTTCTACTGTGTGTCTAATTCAATGAGAAGGATGTCTAAACTCTGCAGGCAAGAAACAAACCAGAAGCACACATACCTGTGTGTGTACACATACATGTACATGCTTACACACATGTGTGTGCCTCTCCCTGCCACATGGCAAGAGATCTAAACCTGTGCCGAAGCACAGAGACAAAGATCAGACAGACTGGAGTGGGGGGCAGCATGTAGAGGTGGCAGCCCCGGCAACAGCTTGGATGTCCTGCAGGGCCCCCCACAGCCCACACGTCCTCCTGGGACCCACATCACACCTGCTCCATGATGACTTTCTTGGGAAACACCCAGCAGCAGGGGTGGCCCGGCGTGCAGAGGCCCTGCACGAAATCCATCCCTCGCTGGCTGGACAGCTTCCTCACCAGGTACACGCGGTACCAGTCGTTCCTGCTGAGGACACAGAACCGCTCCACCTGCCCTAGGTAGCGCTGCCGCTCCTCAGTCAGCTCTGAAAGGTCAGGGGGACAGTGAGTGGTGACTGGGGACTTGGGGTGCTGACTACAGGACAGAGCCGGCCAGAGGGTGAGGGGCTGTGCTGTGGGAACTCGGAGTGCAGAACGGAACACACCCAGGGTAAAGGCAAGAGGAAAAGCTAGGATGGCCTTAATAACAGGCTTCCCATACTTCCTAATTAACCGAGAAGACCTGCCTGAGCCCTCTGGAAGATCCGTGAGGAAGTCAGAAGCCCTGTCTAGACACAGGCGGATCCTGGCTACCTCCTGCAGGTACTCAACGGAGGCCACAGTGGTGGGTTCCTGGCCATGTCTTCTAGAGGAGCAAGCCTGGAGGAAATGGGCTTCCTCTCTCAGGCAGCTCAGCTCATTGTTCCTGGAGCAAGAACTGGTCTTCTCTTGCAGCGAATCCTGAGGAACAGAAAACGAGACAGAAAAGGATGTAATTCCTTCTAAGAGGCAAGTCCTCCCCTTTGCAGTGTCGCACAGCGGGCTTCTGCAGAGGTAAAGGAAACGTAAAGAATATGATGGTAGATCTGAATGTAAATTTTTTAATCACAGAAAACGATCTGTTCAGACAGCTAGCTCACCTCCAGGCAGTTGATGAAGAGTGTATATAGTTCAGTTCTGTCTTCGAAGATGAATGTTTTGCTTTCCAGCAGGGACAGGTAGTTCTGAATGTAAGCCTTCACTTCCTGGAAGCTGTGCACAGACAAATATTATTCCCAGTTACGTTGGATCTGGAGACTTACCTCACAAAAGAAAGCACCTATCAATCTGTAACCTATCCATCTATATTCTGGGTATGTGTAAATGTATACTATACATTATTACTCATATCTAGATGTCCTCCAAAGCCTCATGTACTCACAGGTGGGGCTTTTGGGAGTAATGTGACCATGGTTTGTGTCTAGATGTCCCCCCAAAGCCTCATGTAGTCATAGGTGGGGCTTTGTCAGAGATGGCTGAACCTAGAGTGTGTGATACTAGGACTGAGGGTGTGTGATTACTAAATCGGTCCACTGACTGATTTGGTACCACCCTAATCCCGGTTGTCTAGATAGAGCATAAAAGGGCAGAAAAAAGCTGCTAAGGCTCCTTGCTTCCCTTGTTGTCTTCTGCCTGCTGTGAACAGTTTCTCCTCTGCAATACCTGTCTCCCATGCCACCCTGCCTTGCAGCCAGCAGACTATGGACTGAAACCACTACAAACTGTGAGCTAAAATAAATCTTCCCATCTTTAACTTGTAGGTGTTCAGTATTTTGTCCCAGCAATGAGAAAATAAGATTATATATATATATATCATACGATTTTTATAAAAATGTCAGCACAATTAATAGAGGAGTATGAAATTGCATATATTAGACAGGCTGTTCTCAAATGTTTTAGTCTCAAGATCCTTTCACAGGCTTAAAAATTGTTGATAACCAAAGAGCTTTTGTTTATATGAGTCATATCTCTCAACAGTAATGGTACTAGAGATTAAAATTTGAAAACTTTCAAAAATATTTAATGATTCCTTACAATAACAAGAATAAACCTGTTATATTCAAATAAATAACATTTTTGTTTTGCAAAACTCTTTAATGCCTGGCTTCACAGAAGTCATCTGATTTCCCATACCTGCTTCTGACTCCAATCACTTCTGCAATACTGAAGCAGATGAAGAAATTCTGGCTTTAGCCATGATGTAGTTAGAAAAGGAGATGATACTGTACCAAGACTTGATAAGCAACTGTTTCTAAAGATTGGTTGTGGAAAGTCACCCTCTTATAAGAGCAGTTTTCATAGTCAATTATATTAAAATCAGATGGTCAACCTTGCAATTTAAATATACTCCCCACCCCCCACCCCCCAGTGCTAGAGATTGAACCCAGGGCTTCACTACATGCTAGGCAAATCCTCTACCCTTGAGGTACATCCCTAGCTCCTGGATCTTTCTCTTGTGATATCAGGCATTGATTATTTGAAAAATCTTGGTTTCCTGAGCTAGGCAAATCTTGCAATACTGACATATTTTTATTCTACAACACTGGAAACAAAAATACATCACCTGCATATATTGGTATCACAATAAAGCACCTCAAAAAGTTTAAGTATTAGCCAACCAGCTCGAGGTAGAGTATTCCAACACTTTTTCACTTAAAAACTTGAATTGTATAATTGGCAACAAAAGCAGCAGGGGTCTGGGTGACAGGCTTGCAGGCCATATCCCTGTGGTCTGAGAATCACCCATTAGGCACAGGCTACCCAGCTTCACCTTGAGTGACTTTTTGAGATAAACATTGTCCTTTGGTACAAAGCCGCTGTGCTGTGTGAATTTCCTGTTTCCACAAACAGTAGGAAGTCTTATCAAGGGTGGAGATTTAGTAAAATTAGTAAGTAAAACCAACATGCTAGAAGACTCCATGTGCATGGTGTTGGGAACATGGCTGCTGCCACCGTCTCCTCTGTGCTGAGGCCTACGCTCACCATGGTCTGCTGTGGGGACCTTACTGCAAGCATCAATGTGCTGAAAAATACTGGTTGCGTGTGGTGATGCATTCCTGTAATCCTAGCACTTGGGAGGCTGAGGCAGGAGGAGTGACTCGAGTTTGAGGCCAGCCTGGGCTGCACAGTGAGTTCAAGGCCAGCATGAACTTCAAAGTAAGACCCTGCCCCCCTACACACACACAGGCAAATACTGTACAGTCTTGGCGTTACTTTAAAAACCATTCTGAGGCTGGGGATTTAGCTCAGTGGTTCGAGTGCTTGCCTCACAAGCACGAGGTCCTGAGTTCGATCCCCAGCACCAAACAAACAAACAAACAAAACCATTCTGAGCTCAGTGACCCTTCCCTTGGTCCTTATGTGGGGAGCTCTTCTCCTGCTAACCGTGCGCCTGTGCCGGGGCCCAGCAACACAAGCCAGCTTCCCTCGCATCAAAGGAGCATTCTCCCAACCTCGACCCTGCTTCTCATCCTGAGAGGGACACTTGGTGGCCAGGACAAAGGCCTGGAGGGACAAGGTGAGGCTAAGGCTCTGTAGAAACCTCCAGGTGAACTGAGCCTACCTGTACTTCAACAGCAGCTTTAGCACCATGGAGCGGATGACAGGAGTCTTATCTACAACGTCATTAAATGGGGAAAGAGACTTTGTATGCTCCTGAGGTCCTGCAGCCAGAGAGAGAAGGAACCACTGGTCACTTGAGGCACAAAGGTGAGGTGAAGAACTGAGCTCTGGGTGTACGGCAAGAAAGCCACTCACTCTGTGGGGCACCTCTCAGTAACGCCTTCTGTACAAAGAGCAAAGACAACAGGCTGTCGATCACACTCTTCTCAGGAGGAGTATTGTCCTTGAAGCACATGGTGGAGACCAGGTCCACAAAGAAGCTGTTGCACATGTGCCGGAAGCGGGCGTGCTTCTCCACGGCCATGCTGGGGAGAGAGGAGAGGCTTGGTCACAGGACCTCAAGTCTCTCCATGCAGAATGGTAGGAGACATGGAGAGCATTTGTTTTAAATAAACAGATGCTGGTAGCTCTGTGCACGGGTTTGAGCTGGTTGTCACAATAACAACAGACAGTATCTGCCTCATCTCTTCCTAGGAACACCTAGGTCACTTGGCCCAGCCGGTGATACCCCTGCATGTCCCAGAGTGCATCAAAGACCCCTCTGTTGGGAGGGAAGGGAAGGAAAAGTCATCACAGAGGAAGTAGGGCCCCAGGTTGAGATGCCGCAGATCTATGGCTCTGCGAAGCCAGGTGAGAACTGGTGTCCTCTCAAGCCAGAGAACATTCATGGACTTACCCAGCAGAAGGTCACACACTGGGGCTCTGTGTGGGGATCAGTGGCAGAGCACTTGCCCCGTATGCGAGAGGTCCTGGGGTCTAGGCCCAGTACGGGGGTACAAAAAAGGAAGACGGACCAGCTGCACGCAAATTCTATGGATCTCTTTCAAGGCATTCAATTTATGACTTTCAGGTCACATGATTTTGCTGTCTCCATGTTGGTACATGTACATGTCATGTGAAGTGAAGAATTCAGAGACCCTGACATCTAGGAAGGCACTTGGGTGCCAGCGGCTCTTATGAAGCCCTCTGCAGGAGGAGTCTCTACCAAATGGGGGTTAGCAGAGATCATAATGCTGAGTATTATATTTGGGAAAAAAAAGGAAAGAGAAAAGAAAGGAAGCTTCCCAAAACAGAGCTTTACCTGTGTTCTGGGGAAATGGTTGGAGAGAAGTCATCTGGCAGGTCAGTTAAGCAATAGGGACAGAACATCTGCCCAGAGGCCAGCAAGGTTCGGATGCAGGCCAGGCAGTACACATGGTCACAGGGCAGGCACACAGGGTTCCTCGCATCTCCCAGGCAGATGGGGCATGGGCAAATACCAAACCTGGAACCAGGAAGGCAATCGGTTTGGAGCAGAGAAGCAGGCTGGGAGTGACGCTCCCTCCTCCACAGGTCCCAGGCCATGGTCTCACCTGGCAAAGGTATTGCTAGCTCGGTCTTTGCATTCGCAAAGGATGGTCATGACAGCTTTAAAAGGCTTGTGCATCTTGATGTCTGAGTTCTGCTGAAGACACTGGGGAGAAAGGTGGAGATGAGGAGGTGTGAGCAGCAGGACAGAGCATAGGCAGGAAGCCAGCCAGGTGAGGACTGTGTCCCAGTGGCAGAGGGGACAGTCTAGAACCCCCACACTCGGCAGGCTGAAGACGCCCAGAGTTTGGCAGGCTGGCCCTAAATTTGTAATCCTCCTGCTTTGGCCTCCCAAGTGCTGAGATTACAGTTGTGCACCACCACGTCCAGCTAATTTCCCACATTTTATAAAAATGCCACCTGTGACTTCTGATTATTTTTTTCCTGCTTCTCTACTTGTCTTTTCAGGTCCACGCCATCTTCGTTATGAGATACTTCAAACTCTACATAATAATAATATAGTAATAAAATAAAATTATAACCATCTGTATGTACACAACTAACCTTTGAGAAATCTCAGCAATTTTGAAGAAAAAGAGAGAGAAAAAAGAAAAGTTTCTCCAGATATGCACAGAAATGAAATACTGGTTGTTAGGAAGCGTACATCTTCAACAACACAAGACAATAAGTTTAATGATTCTGTCTCTGGTGGTTTGTGGTTAGGCATGATGGATGTTTCTTGTTAAATATTCTACTGGGCATTACAAGATTAAATAAAACAAGTTCCCTATTCCTAGTTTGCCAAGAAATTTTTTGCAAATCATTAATTTTATCCAATGTTTTCTCTCTACATTTTGAAATGATTGTTTATAGTTTAAATTTTAAATTATATGCCTGTTAACATGTATAGATCTAAACATTTTAAGCCTTCCTTGAATTCCCAAGACAAATGATATTTGTAAATGGTGTGTGTAGCTTTAATACCCGGACAAATTTCATTTGTTAATCATCAACCCAATCCAAACAATGGGTAGAGGGTTCAGATATTGCTCTGAAGACAAGATACAAATGCCCAAAAATACATGAAAAGATGCTCAGTGTTACGGCTTGTATCTAGATGTCCCTCCAAAGCCTCACGCACTCATAGGTGGAGTTTTTGGAGCTGGCTGGATCTATGATGTGTGATAATGGGATGGAGGGTGTGCAGTACTGAATTAGCATAGTCCTGGGTGTGGCCAGATGGATGTACTGAAGACAGGAGCCCCTCTCTGGGTGTGGGTAAGCTTGATGGAACATGAAGGGACAAAAGGAGGGTAGGTTTCCTTCACTGCCTCCTGCCTACCCTGCCACAGACTGTTTCTCCTCTGCAATGCCCCTCTGCCATGCCACCCCGTCTGGGAGTCAGCTGACTATACACTAAAACCTATACAAATTTGAGCCAAAATAAACCTTTCCTCCTTTAACTTTGGGTGTTGGGTATTTTGTCACAGCAATGAGAAAAGTAAGACACTCAGCATCTTCAGTCATTATGCAAAGGAAAACCAACATGGTGAAATACTCCTTTACACCCATTAGGATCACTATCACAAAAAATATGGAAAATAACAAGTATTGGCCAGGATGTAAAACAACTGGAACCTTGTGCACTGCTGGTACAAACGTACAATGAACTTGGGTGTGATAGCACATGCCTGTATTCCCAACTACTTGGGAGGATGATGCAGAAGAACTGCCAATTTTGAGGGCAGCCTGGGCAACTTAGTGAAACCTTGTCTCAAAAAATAAAAAGGAAGGGTTAGCTCAGTGGTAGAGTGCTTGTCTAGCTAGCTCAAGGCCCTGAGTTTGATTCCCAGCACCAAAAGAAAAATAAAAAAATAAAAAGGAACAAGCATGTAACTCAATGTGAGGACCAGGGCTCAGGGGGAAAAAAACCCACTAAAGTAAATGTGGAAGACAGTGAAGCAGGTCCTCGAAGTTAAACACAGAATTATCATAATATGCAGCAACCTAAGTGTCCATCAACAGATAAACGGATAACAAAGTGTGGTCCATCCATATGATATAATATAATCTTATTTAATCTTTCTTTTTTTAAATTTTTTTTTTTGTTGTTTTGGTGGTGCCAGGGATCGAACTCAGGCCCTTGTGCTTGCAAGGCAAGCACTCTAATCACTGAGCTAAATCCCCAGCCCCAATCTTATTTAATCTTAAAAAGGAAGGAAACTCTTAACACCTGCTACAGCATGGATGAACCTTGAAAACATCATGCTAAGTGAAATAAACCAGATGCAAAAAGAGAAAAAAGACAAACATTGTACAACCCCGCTATAAAAGGTAGCTACAATAGCCCAGCTCCTAGAGATAAGTAGAATGGCAGTCACCAGGGGTAGAGGAGGAAGGAATGAGAAGTTAGTTTTTAATGGGGATAGAGTTGGGTTTGGGAAGATGAAAGCCTTCTGGGGATGGATGGTGGTGATGGTACATTTCATGCAATGTATATTTTACAACATATTGCAGTGGCTTGGTGGTTGGGTGGTAGATCGCAAGGGCAGGGGTGTGACAGACAGGCCCTGATGATCTGTGACAAAATCAGCTGTTATCTACGACACCCAGGAAGGCAGATCACACACCACGGGAATCTGTCTGTACCATCTCTTTACCTTCCTGTCACCAAACCTGCAATCCTCCAAGAGTGCTCAGTCACCTTCCAACTGGCTGAGGCTGAGGGACATAGTTTAGGGCAACATGGCATGAGCTGAAGTGATGTGTGTGCGTGTTCTGGGTGTCCTCTTAAGGACACAGTGAGCACCCGCTTCCCTTTTGTTTTGTTCCATGAACTGTGACACCCGGAGCAACCTTTGGTAACCACCAGATTACAATTAAAGTGAGGATTATGAACAACGAAGAGGTAAGACAGAAGGCCCCAGAGCACCCCACTCCAGGACCTGGAAAGCTAGTTCCAGACTGCATTCTGCCAAGCTACGCAAACTCTGGCCACATCCACATAGACTGGTAGCCAGCATCATGCCTGCCTCCTGGCTGTGACCACGTGGGCTGACACCAGGCATTGTGCCCGGCTCCTTTCAGCGTACCTGCTCGCATTTCAAAGGCTGCACGCAGGCCCATAGCACCTTTCTCAGACACCGTGATGGTGAGTGCTCCGGATGCCAGTGACCTTCCATGCCGTATGTGTTCTCATGTGTCAGTCACAGGGTGAGGTCACAGGGTGAGAGAGGTAGAGCCTGTGCTGTGCTGAGTGGCATTACTGGTGGACAACATGGTCACAGAGATGGTAGCTTTTTGTACAGGCCACTGTGCTGTGCCATCTCTGGCTTTACCAAAGGTATACAAAGGCAGAGGCACAGTGCTTCTCATTCCTTTGGTCCCACTAACAGCACTGTATCTTGAAGTCCCTAGTGTGCCATCTGCATTGCTGTCATCCTCATGATGGCATTGGTGACTGCTCCCCAGGAGTGAGGCTGCTGGTCTGTTCTGGGGTCACCCAGAGGCTGGTAGAGCCTGTTCTCTAGATCCCTTGAGCACCCATTATCATTTCTATCCCTGCCCCCTGGGACCTAATGATATACTTTAGCTTGACTTAGCAAAGAGAAAAGGTTCATCAGCAATCAAACACTGAAAACGTACTGGCCTGTTAATAAAATCGCTTTCCTTTTAACCAGCATTGCTGGGTGCAATGGCCAGAGGACAGAGCGAGGCCAAGTACCTGTCAAGTGTGCCTCAGTGAGTCTTCATCCTGCCAGACACAGACCCACATCCATGGACGAGGCCAGCCCAGCACTCACCTTGTTCAGACGGAAGACATACTCAGTCAGCAGCTGGCTCAGCTCAGGTGCCTGACTCTCAGTCCCTAGGAGCACGTGCTCCACAAAAAGCGAGACAGAGAAGATGCGATTCCACTGGGCCCTGTCAAAAGAGGGACATCACTTGCTGAGTTCTGACAAGGGAGCCCAGAACATGAAGAGCAGAGGGGAGAAGACAGCAGGGCCAGGTGGAGGATGAGAAGGCCGGGGGAAGATCATCTCCCTTAAATGTGCTGTCCCTTGGATACTTGGCTCTCACAAGGCTCGATGTCCCATGTTCAATGCCGCAATGGCCTTCTCACCACTACCCGGCACCTGGTTAGTCCCTCCTTGCCCTAAAGTCCAGCCTGATAGCCTGTCCCCTCTCCCCTCACCCTGACTGTCCCTGCTGTCCTTTCTGACTGGTCCCTGTTGTCACAGCAGTCCTCAAAGGGTATCAAAGTAAGCTGGCTAACTTTCTATGGCCCCTAGGACACAGCAGGGCTGCTCTGTCAGTTTTCCTTTTGTGTCTAACAAGGTTCTGGGCACTTCCCGGGGTTCAGCAGATGTGAAGTTAGGCGTGAAGGGAGAATCCTGCATGTAGCAGGTATGCCAGCTCACCCTAGGGCAGATACGCCGAGACTTGGCATCTACCGGTAGGCACAGGCTGAGAGCATGAGATGAGCCCCCGGGTCTCACCTGACCTCCCCGATGAAAGCTCTGGTCACATCCCCACTGCCTTCCAGGTACCCATCTGAGCAGATGAGCTCCAGGGGCATGGATAGGTTCTTCACCAGCTGCAGCCAGGCCTGGGGACTGGGCTTCAGGGTGTCTTCTGTCAGCATCTCCACACAGGCCATTGCTGCAAAGGCATCCAGTATCTGGGAAGAGAACAGTCACGTGGCATGGCAGGGTCCCTGCCCTGCCCCTTATTCAGCTGCTATATCCTCAGGCCACAGGCCCTGCTGTTAGCCCAGCATGTTGCGTTCCAGGCTTGGAACCGACTCCTTCTCCCTCTTGGGCTATAAGAAGCCTTAGTCAGATGTGTTTGAAACACCTCTGAGCTATGTGACATACATGCCAGTGAAGTCTCCCATCCGAAACACAGCCCCATAAAGCTTCTGCTCCCAGAAGGGAGGCAAATCACCCCAACACTCCTCGGCACAGCGAGGGTCCATACCATCTCACAGCCAGCCAGGTTGTGCTTTGGTGCAGCTTCGGCGAGGCTGTGCACGACTGAGGGATGGATGGTCAACATTCGGGAGAAGTTCTGCAGCCGCATCCTGAAGTGCTGGTAGGCCAGGTGCACCCACGGCAAGGAGAGCCCATCCGCGGGCCTTCTCGAGGCCTCCTGCAGCTCCCTCAGGCAGGACCACAAGGCCATCTGCAGGAACTGGGGTCAACAGAGGTGCTCAGTTACACTTTTGTGTTAAGAAAGTATGTTTTCCCACGGAAGATCAGAACTATTTAAAAACTGCGAAAAAGAAAATTAAAATCAGGCTTCCTACTATCACTTCCCTGTTTCTTTGTAGTGGAACCCGCTGGCCATTTTCGTATCTGTGCCTTTCCTCACCATTGTCCCCAAATCAAGACCACTGTGCTCCTGACTTTCTTCACGCAGTATTACATTGTGGACACATCTCTGCTGCTATGTGTACTTGGGGAGAAATTTTTCAGGGGGAGTGGTACTGGGGATTGAACCCAGGGTGCTTCACCACTATACTACATCCCCAGCCCTTTTCGAGACAGGGTCTCCTAAGATGTCCAGGCAGGATGCAAACTTGTGATCTTCCTACCTCAGCCTCTCCAGTACCTAGGGTCATGGGCTATAGCACACCCAGCTTGAAAACATTATTTTTATTATTTATTTTTTTATTTGTTTGTTTGGTGCTGGGGATCAAACTCGGGGCCTTGCGCTTGCTAGGCAGGCACTCTAACCACTGAGCTAAATCCCCACCCCTTGAAAACATTACTTTTAGTGGTTGTAAAAATCAACCATTTTGTAAATAGCCACATTTGTCCCTGCCTCATTTTTTCAGACATTTAAATTGCCATTAATTCTTCATTATTTGAAATAAAGCTGAAAAGAACATTCCTGGGATTATCTGTCCCCATCTCTGAAAATACTGGTAGACAGAATCAGCTACTCTCAACTGGACCTGCCACATGGATTCCTGAGGGTCACTGGTCCCTTCCCTCACAGCATGGACTACCATCCTTTTTAAAAATCCATTTTGCCAAATGAACAGGTAGAAGACGGATCTGGGAACCAGCTGTGCTTTGCTGACTTTCTAATGAAATAAACAAGTGTGCAAATGTTTTTTTGATCCTTGTATAATTATTCTGTTCATAGTGGTTTGTAATTTTTACCCACTTTAAAAAGTCAGGTTATGTTTTTACTGATTTCTAAGAACATTTTGTTAACCTTTTGTCACACTGGCTGTAGCCTTTGTTCTTGGATCTGTCGCTTTGCTTTTCTGGGTACTGAAGTGAGAAGGCTGTTTGGCAGGCCAAGGTATTGATCTTTCCAATAAACCTCATTTATTTTTCTTACCTTACAGGGTCAGTTAAATATTTACCTTAATATTCTTCAGAAAGCAAAACATTTAAACTGAAGGACGTCTCAAAGCAACAGAAGGTTCTTTTCTAGCAGGGCCAGGCCCTGGTCACCATTGTCCCTCCACCCCCGTGTCCTGCACAGTCCAGTGGCAGTTCTCGGGAGCTTGGGATACGCTCCTGTATGGACTGTGGTCTACCCCAGGCCAGCCCCAAACGTGACCAGAGCCAGCATCTACCTCCAACTCCTCCAAGGTGGACACTTTCATGGTCAGGAGCAGAAAGTCTTTTGAGTAGCTGTGCAGGAGCTCCTGCTGCTGCCCTTCAGGGAGCTGGGCGAGGAATCCACCCAGAGGTGTCTGCTGGAAGATGTCTACTAACTTTTGCAGCAGGCCTGTGGGGAGGAGGCCAAAGGGAGTGTAAAGAGACAGGCGAGTTCCAAGCAGGAGTGCAGGAGCAGCAGAGCGGCCCTGCTGAACCCCAGCTCAGGTGCAAAGCGAACCGGCCACCAGAAAGGCGCACTGTCTAGACAGTGGGGGGAAAGAAGGAAAGGCATGATCAACAGTACATTCAGGGCACCAAGAGCCAAGCTGGCCCCAGCAGGAGAAAGCATCTGAGAGAGACCGAGTCTGCCATGGACCACAGGATCCCCGGGTACCAAGTGAATCAGGAATGCGCGGGTTGCTCCTCAGGGGCCGGGGTGAGAGACAGGCCCACCAAAGAGATCTGCCCAAGAGTGGATGGGGAGCTGGTTCCCGGGTCACATGCTGTCTCAGACAAACAGGACCAGGCAGGGTGTTGTCCTGAAAAGGAAAATGCTTGCTCATCCTGAGTTAGACTGGGTCATGCTTGTTGAGAGTCACAGGAGGCCGACCCTGAGGGATGAGGTCACTTTTGAGCAGACTGGCAGGATTTCATGTATGAATGATGACATTTCCAAAAATGTTGCCACTGATTTTCCGGAATGCTATGGCCAGACCCCTCGGCATGGGAGAGTCAGGCAGGGTGCAGGGCCATCTGGCTTGTGCGACTCAGGAGGAACTGACAGGGCAGCATGGAGGAGAAGGACGCTGCACTCCAGCTGCCTCTATCTGCTGAGGAAGTTTTAACAGGGTCCGCGCCTCAGTCCCTGCCTGAGCTCTCCAGGCGCCTCAGAGTGTACATGACCGATGAGTGCAGGGAATGGCACAGGTAACGAGCTCTCTCCACACCCCAGTTCACCAGCTCCCCGGCCAGCAGGTCACTAAGCATCAGCTCATGGACCCCCTTGCTGTGTGACTTACTGGGTTGTGACTCCTGCTGGGCACTCTCGCTCCTTCAGTAGAAGTTTTAAAATAAAGAAATGACATAAACTTGAGGCTCTCCCACCTACGAAGTGTTTAAGCGAACAGCTCCAAAGTCACCTTAGTGACAGCAGGAGACTGTCTTCAAGTGAGGACTGGCGTACCCGCCCTGCACTGGACCTCACCTTCCGCATCCGTGATGTACTCAGCCTGCACACATAGCTCATCCAGGTAGTCCTTGATTCTCCAGCTAAAGGGCACTTCATTGGAGGCATTCTCAGCCATGCAGCTCTCCACAAAGATGGTGGACATGTCACTCTTAGATCTGCAACAGGCCCAGGAACAAGAATATGCTCATGAGATGTCACTTTAATACAGTTAGAAAGGATGGAGCTGAGAGAGTCACTCCCTTCCCTACATTTAATTCTAAACAGCACACTACAGTTATTCCTCCTTCCATTGTTCCAAGAGAGGTAGAAAATCAAATAACAAAAGCTTAGGAGGTCCCTGATGCAAGAGCGTGTGCTCACTGGATCTCCTAGCCTGACTTTCTGGCCACCTTTACCCCACTTCCACCTCGTTACAGGCTTGTAAATATGCACTACATCTCATAAACATAATTAAGATCAGTGAATTCTGGGAGGAGCATGTGTGCTAGGAGTCCCTAAGATGGCTCAGCACCCTGTCAGTCATTCCTGTCAATCACACCTAGAGAGTCACTGGGAGGCACCTAAAGCAGAGGTGTCCAGCCTTTAAATTCTGAAAGCCTGAGTAATCACCCCTTTTTATCTGTTGCTGTTGCTACTTTTGACCTGTGTGCAGTGCTTTTCTGCAGCCCTGGTACCTTTCTTAGTCTGTGTTATACCTTTTTGGCATAGATTGGCCCTGAGCACAACTTGCTATTTCCTTCAATAAACGGAGCTCCTCACTGCTTACTACGGGGTGTATGCCTGGCAATCCTTTCCTTGTACACAACAGCCTGGACTACTGGCACGTTCAACTTTAACAGCTTTAAGCTCCACACAACATGCACCACCCAAGCCAGTTCCTTCAGTCCTCAGAGACAAGGTGCTGGGTCTGGGGTGTGGCTCAGGGGCACAGCACTCGCCTAGAGTGAATGAGGCCCTGGGCTCAAGCCCCAGCACCACAGACACAAAAAGACAAAGTGAGGTGCCAAAGGCTACATAGACAGTTACTAGTCTGCCTCTGGGGCCAGGGTTCTGCAGTAAAGGACCAAGAAAGTGCCCTCGCCAAACCTTTGTTTACAGATGAAACAGAAATAGACCAAGCTGGCAGAGATCGAGCGAGGTGCGAAGGTCTCTGGCAGAACCAGGTCTCCTGGCCGGCACCTGCCTTGCTGCACAGGGAGCATGCCTGGTTGAACCATTCCTTCCTTCACGCCCATCAGCAGCACCCTTATCGTCTCAGCCAGTGTCTCTAGGGCCCGATTTCCCTCGGTGTTCCTTCTTAGCCTCCATCCCAGAATCACCAGCAGGAAGCTTCTGAGAGGCCGGTGGAGCCCGAGCTCCAGGCCCAGGGACAGGCTGTGTGACTTCCAACAGGGTAAGGGGACAGAGCACAGGGGACAGAGCACGGGGCTTTCCCAGTTTCTGCTGTACAGGCAACTGAAGCTGGCTGTATGAAGGTTAATGGGTGCTCTGAGGGGAGAATGGAGGAAGAAAAGACTCGCAGGGCTTAGCCTCTCCTGCCACCTCCTTCCAGGCTGCAGAAAGAGCCGCTGCTTGTGTTGGTCTGAGAACGGCACTCACAGCCCGTCCCACAGGGGAGAGCACGTGGAGGGCGCCACTGGTTCTGATCTTCCCCTTCCCATAAGAAAGTCTCTCCTCACCTCATGCTGTGCACAAGCGGAATGTCCAGTAGCTTATCGTCACGGAAAATCAACATCCAAAGGTCTCGTGCCCAGCTTGGTAAATTTGGCCTGATCAGCAGCTCCAGGTTGGCATCTCTGTCGAGGACCGCTACCATGCTCGCCAGGAGAGGGGTGACGGCACCCTGGACCCGCTTCCAGAGGGTGTGCCTGCCGTCAGGGGACAGGACCGCATGGCTCGTCACCACAGGAGGTGCCCATTGCCTTGACATTCCCATCCTTACAAAACACCTGCAGAACTTCTAGTCTCCTAATTCCTACCTGGTAGCCAGGACGATAGAGTACAACATTCACCATTTTTACATACAACAAAAGGGGTCAGCTATGGTGGTACAGTACAACAAAAGGGGTCAGCCTGTAACCCCATAATCCCAGCCCTGAGGGAAGCTGAGGCAGGAGGATCTTAAGCTTGAGCCTAGCCTGGGCAATTTTGTGTTAGTGAGAGCCTATCGTCAAAAAAACCAAAAAAACGATGGTGGATGTAGCTCAGTGCAAAGTCCCTGGGTTCGACCCCCAGTAAGGCAAATAACAAAAACAAAACCAAAAAATAAATGGAAGTGCCCAGGACTGGAGGCAGAAACGGAATAAAAATTCTACATCTAATGAACTAATTTGTTCAATGAGAAGGTGAAGTTCTCTGCTTAATTTTCTGCATAACTTTTTAAAAACAAGTCATCTAGGTTCTATAAATGAAGAAAATAATGACCAAATTCATTTAGGAAAAATAAATGCTGTAAGAAAAATCAGTTGTATAGAAGGAAAAAATGGAAACAAAGCTTTTGTAAATAAGGAGGGAAAGGGGTTGAAGGGAAGGGAGGGAAACGGAAAAAAAAGCAGCAGCAAGATATATCATGTACAGGTACAAATTCCCTATGATGAATGTTATCATTATGCATATCTTAAATGTACCACTAAAATAAAAATTAAAAAAAAATTTTAAATCAGTTGTAAATAAAATACTACAATAAAGAGAAGGGTGAAGAGGCTGAAGTAAATTTGTTCCCGATCAAGTTTAACAAGAGAGCACAGATTGCCTGGAATGCAGGTGTTTTGGGGGGACGGGTGTGCTGGGAATTGAACTTGGGGCCTTGCGGTTGCCAGCAAGCGCTCTATCACTGAGCTACATCCCCCATCTGCATCCGAGCCTGGAATGCAGTTTTTGTGTCATTAGTTGGCAGGGAAGGCGAGACCTGGGAGGGCACTCAGGGACTAGCTCTGCTGTCTTCAGAGATTAGAGAACCCAGCCCAAGGGATGGAGTCGGTGCTCTGCAGTCACCCTGACAACCCAGCATCTGGCACCTGTCACCTGAGACCCACAGCGGCCCTCCTACCCCACCACATAGCTTCCAAGGTCCTCAGGAGCCCAGAGGAAAAGGGTCAAGATTTGGGGCAATAAATAATACTCCTGAGTCCTACTTCTGCAGCCACTGTTACTTCAGGCCATAGGCGCAGGAAAACAGTTTCTCTTCTCTCTCTGCATGTCCCCGTCTCCATTTTTGGTTTGTATTTTTGAGACAGGGCCTCAGTATGTAGTCCAGGCTGAGGCTGAACTCACTATACAGCTCAGGCTGGCCTCAAACTCATGATTCTCCTGCCTCAGCCTCCCAAGTGCTGGGATTACAGGCCTGCGCCACACACCTGGCACCATTTTAACCACCTAAACTGGTCCCCTGGTCCATAGTTTTTGACAGGCTGGTACATGTAGCCTTGTTACAAAAACAGACATTTTGAGGTCTGTAGAAGTTTTTTTATTATGAAAAAACTGAAATATGCAAAAGGAGAGAAAAGAGTCCAACAACCCCTCCTTCCTAACACCCATATCCAGATTCATTTTGGGTTTATGGGGGAAAAAATTATAGCTTCCAATTGCTCAGGTTTACCAAGAACCATTTCAGGGCAATTCCTGCTTCTTGGAGAGCAGTGGTACATATCCCTGCCCACCCGCCCCATCCCTGTCTCCTACCTGAAGGTGCCTGCCTCCTGGAGGGCTTCCTGATTCGAGGCCTCCCTGGTCACCCATTCCTTCAAACTGCAGGGCTGGTTCTCTTCTTGCTTCTTCAGAAGAACATGGAGGCGCATCTTGGCCGCCCGCAAGAAAGAGACTGTAGAAAGGCAGAGGGGACACACAGCTGTTCATCAACCAGCACCACATCTGCCACACTTGCTGGCCCACTCTGACAGAGCAGGAAGTGCCGGTGCCCTGGCCGGGCCAATTCTGCAGCAGAATTTGCGAGATGCCCTTGGATTCCTGCTGTGTCTGTGGCTCCCGCTGAGTCATGGTCCCCTTACGCTTCTCTCCCCACACTCGGGTGCAGGCTTCATACCGTCACACTCATCATCCTCATTTAAGAGGCTCAGAAGGATGACGACTCTTCTCATGTTGCGGGAGCAGGTCTCGTTCTGGTCCCTGAGCATCCCCACAGCACCCTGCACACAGCTCTGCAGCAACCTGGTGGTATCCAGGACCTGCACCTGCAGGGAAAGACAGGTCCTGTACCTCCGCCCCAGCTGGGTCAGGCAAAGGGCGAGCGGCCTGCGAGGGATGGAGGCCCAATGTGGCGCACTCGAGAAGCTCCCCCACCAACCTCCCACCTGCTGGTTTCAGGGTGCTGCCAAGGACAAGGCAGTGGCGATGGGAGGGAGTCAGGAGCAGAGCAAAACGGGCTGGCAGACTGTGAAGTGGGAATGCCAGGCCCGGCCTCATACTTCCAGCATGTTTCTGAGGGGAAAGGGAGAGACCCTGCCTAGCCAAAGGACAGGTGCGTGGGCTTCTCAAGCTCCCAGTAGACAGGGGCAGAGACGCATCTGGTGAGAACACAGGCTAGAAGGGCTGGGGATTTAGCTCAGTGATTAGAGTGCTTGCCTTGCAAGCACAAGGGCCTGAGTTCAATCCCCGGCACCACAAAAAAAA
>QZML01000772.1:1185031-1205701 GCA_016801275.1 Hystrix brachyura | reverse complement strand
GGAAACAAAAAAAAAAAAAAAAAAAAAAGAACACAGGCTAGAACTCACGTCACCACTTTCCGGGTCCAAGGGTTCAATCTCCATCTCCCCAGGACTTATCTCCATTTTGGTTTCGGCTGCTTCCCCTGAACTGCTGGGTTCCGTTTCCATCTCGTCCTCTTGGCTGCCTTCCACTACACAGGAAGCAAACGCAATCAGATCATGGATTGGGGATGGGCTGGGGAGGCCGATCCCAAGTCTGTGCCAAGGTTGAGACCAGCTGAGTTTCCCATCCAGAGCTCTCGTGGCGGGGCATCTGTCTTGCAGATCAGCCCTGAGTCTACCACGGGGGTGCTCCACAGCCAGGGCTGAGGGCTGGCCCGGGACACGCTGTGAGTGCTCATTTCTCTGCCTTCCCCTTGGCCCTAGGCTCTGGATGTGGACCAGGTAGTCCAGTGCACATGTCCTGGACTCCTCCTGCAGAGGAGCCGGTGCAGGGACTCAAAGGTGACACAAGTGTGGTGGCCCTGCCTCTAGCACCCCAAAATGGGCCAAAAAAGTGGCCTCACTTGGCATCTTCCACCTGTCATCCCACCTCTAATCCCCAGGCTTCCACCCCAAAACTCACACTCCGGTTTTTCTCTAGGCTTGAACAGCTGGCTTATGGTGACACACTGTAGCTGGGTCACATCTGAGGCCATGATTGTGGACCTCCGGAGGTCATCAATGTGCACAGATCGCCACAGCCCTGTGAAGAACAAAGTCGCCCAGAATTTTTTCATATCTGTTCTAGTTTCTTCTTGTTAGCCGTAAGCAGGGATGCACTATTGCCCTGATTTTTTAATTACACTGCTGGTAGAGGAATGACTGGTACCCCAAAATCTAAGTCCTTAGACACACCAGAGACCACTGGACCCATTGCATGCATGTCAACAACATCCATACCAGTTTTAAGGCCTAAAATAACTGATTTGCAAGGGATATATGAATAAGCTCTGTGATCCTTTACATGTCTTATTGTATTTGCTGTACTATAGTCAGTGAAGGGGTGTAAAGTACTGGTGAGATTTGTTTCCTATTATCTCTGAGACAATCTCTGTTTTTCCCTATGTCTAGAATACCACCTGTTTTCTCTACTACAGCCAGCAGCCATTCCACAGAGTGGGTAGGGAGATATGCTACATTGAAGATAGCATTTTCCCCTAGAATGGGCACAAAGAATGGTGCTGGTGTGATTCACCAAGATCTTCTCTGAATCAGCCACATAATCAAGAAGGGTGGGAGCCAGAGGACACCACCCAGTGTCCCCTTAAGCAGAGAAGAAAACCTAGAAGCTGCAGCAAGAAGTCCCAAGATGATGGCTTTGAACAGTGACCCTGGGGGAGAAACCTAACTGTACCTAGAAAGAATATTGTTAGAATTAAAATTCTAGTTTCACATTCAGCTATTTGATCTTTGACAAAGGGGCCAAAATCATACACTGGAGGAAAGATAGCTTCTTTAATAAATGGTGCTGGGAAAATTGACTATCTACAGGCAGAAGTTTGAAATCTAGACACATTATCTCTCACCATGTACTAAACTAAAATCAAAATGGATCAAAGAACCATGCACAGGTACAAAATAAACGTGATGAATGTGACCATTATATGTAAAATGTACCAATACATGTTCTTGGTTTAAAAAAAAAAAATGGATCAAAGATCTAAATGTCAAAACAGAAATACTTAACCTGCTGGAAGATAAAATATGTAAAACGCTTGAAAATAGACGTAGGCAAGGATTTTTCTGAACAGAACCCCAATTACAAAAGAAACAGTACCAAGAATCAACAAATGGAATCATACTAAATTAAAAAGTTCAACATTGCTGGACATTACAGAAATGCAAATTAAAACAACACTGAGATTCTGTCTTACTCTAGAAAGAATGGCTATCATCAAAAAATCAAATGGGAAGAAATGCTGGCAAGGCCGTGGGGGGTGGGGGGGGAGGAACCATTCCTTCTACATTGTTGATGGGAACATAAACTAGTACAACCACTATGGAAATCAGTATGGAGATTCCCCAAAAAACTAAAACTAGAAATTCCATTTCACCAAGCTATTCCTCTGCTAGGTGTGGTCCCAAAAGAGTTAAAGATATCATGTTACAGTGATACATGAATTCACATGTTTATAGCAGCACAATTCATAATAGCTAAATCTTGGAAGCAGCCTACACATCTATCAGCAGATGAAAGGATAAGGAAAATGTGGTATTTACACACAGTGGAGTACTAGTCTGCCACAAACAAAAACCTGAGTCACTTGTAGGAAAACAGACACAGCCTGAGACTGTAATGTTAACTGAAAACCAGACATATGAGCCTAAGTATCACGTGGTTTGTCTCTTATGAGAAGCCAAAAATATAAACAAAGAGCAAAATAATAGATGATAGGAAGTAGAGAGATAGATCTTTTTCAAATGGGAAAGGGATCCAGAGGCCAAGGGGAGGGAAGGGATAGATGGAGAAGGGGATAAAAAATAATTGAGATATGTTATGTACAACTCACACAAAGAATGTAATCATTACATACTGTACTAATAAAACATGTACTAATAAAAAATAAAAACGAAAAAAATACCTTTTCATTTGAAATAAACAAAAAAATTCAAGTCTCAGACTTGTGCTACTTAAGACCACATGAGAAATCAACCAGGCATGAGCTAAATGAAAATATTCGCTGGGGCTGGGGATTTAGCTCAGTGATACAGCGCTTGCCTAGCAAGCGCAAGGCCCTGAGTTTGATTCCCAGCACCAGTCCCCTCCAAAAAAAAGAAATACTCACTAAGGTTTTGGTCCTACCTCCATGGAATCCCACGTAGGATGCTCCACTTCCCATCCTGGACAGTTTTGTGATAAAATAGACGAAGACACAGCTGTTCCTTCCTTGTGTTTTATTGACCTCATTGAGAGCAGAATACCTATTAAAAAAACAAACAAAAATCAAAACAAAGTAAGCAAATGAGCAGTGGGAAAGTTGGGAAAGCTGAAGCGTGTCCTAGGAGCCCCTGGGGTCAGTCGGCCTCAGTTTAATAAGCTCTCAGAAACTTCACACCTCCACTTCTTCTCTTATGAAAGAATGAGAGATTCTCTCTTATGGGGCTCATTTCATACCTGTTCCTGTGCCCTCTGCTTGGAAGGGGGCCTTTCTCCACTAACCAGATCCTCAAGGGCCTACCCTGCCATGATGAGGGCGGACGCTTGCCGGCCTTCCCACTTCCAGAGAGTTCTGAGCTCAGTGTGATGTTGCTCACACAACCCCAGACAGAGTCAGTTTCCCAGCAGCATCTCATGCAGCCCTGAAATGCAGTACAGCTTCCAGGGCATCAAGAGGCACAGAAATCATTATTGCTTTAACATGTAGTAAAGAAAGAACACAGTTCATTCCAAAAGTATCAGATTTCCCCTGCCCCACGCACATCACGTATGTCCAAGACATACGAACAAAAGTATTTACAGACTGTTACTGCCCTTGAATTTGTAATAAATTCTAATTCTGTAACTCAAAATTATGACCAAAAAATGACTGTAAACATATGCATCAAGGATATTCCTATACATTCAATTACCGACACTTCTTACATTTTACAGTTTTTATATTATTATTAACCTTTTTGTTTTGTCTTCATTTTCTCTAGTGCACATTTGGGGGAATGAAAGAGAGAATGTTTTCTAACTTTTGTTTCTACACTTCTTGTGATACAATTCTGTTTTCAGGGAAGAAATTCTTTAGGAGTTTCCAAATAAATTGTGGATTTCTTACATAGTTTCATTTCTTTCTTAGTTTCCTTCCTCCCTCCCTCCCTTCCTTACTTCCTTCCTCCCTTCCTCTTTTTGAGACAAGGTTTTGCTATGTAGTTCAGGCTGGCCTTGAACTCACTATGTAGCCCAGGCTGGCCTCAAATTTGTGGTTGCTGGGATTATAGGTGTGTGCCACCATATCCAGCTTTCCTGTGTTGTTTCTGAGAAAAATACTGAAAACTTACTTAGCGGAGGCAATGAGCTGGGCACTGTAAATGCCATCATCGAAGTCTGTCTGAATGATAAGAATTTTACAGTTGGCTTTACTTGCTAAGCATTTTCTGAAAGAAAGAGGAAATTGTCCAAATGAGTTCTCTGTCTCCCAAAATGGATAACGAAATTCCCCGAAAGGATGGGGCCACACGGAAAACAACTTTCAGCTGAGTTTTCCTCCAGGTGATAAGCAGGCTATCTAGTGCAGAAGGGAAATGGCCAGGGCATGTGTCCTGTGACAGAAGGCCAAGACTGGAGAAGGCCCTTTGTAACAGACCCTGAGTGGTAGGGACAGAGAGGCACATGCGGAGTCTGAACGACAACCTTTTGCAGAATGGTGAGTCCTCAGACTCCGCTGTAAACAGACCCCACGCAGCGGGGCTGGGCTGCGCATGACGGGTAGTGGGGCGTCTTACCGGACTGCTTTGAGGAACGAGTATTCCGTGTCAAATTGCTGCAGTGACAATATGGTGGGCTTTGGGGCCAGGCCCTCTACCTCCTGTGCTAAGATTTCACAGTCGTGACTTGTCAGCAGCCTGGAAAAAGTAGTGATCTGCAAAGAGAAGCACACACTATCTGACAGGATGTAAGGAAGGGGGCACATGTGTGGGGATAAACCTGGGCGCATGTGGGGTTCACTCTGTCTTCTAGGGCCACAGCTGTGTGCAGTGAGGACCCAGAGAGGAAGAACACACAACTGAAAGAGCTTTCAAATGCCAGGCAGGGCAGAGGAGAGTTGGCCTCCAGAATCAGATGGTATCTGAGAAAAGACAGCTTGCTTTGTCCCTGTCTGAGATTCCCGATGCTACATGGTCCACTCAAATGCCACGTCTTCCTATAATCTGGTGCCACACTATTGGATGGGGTTACCCTTGGTTGCTTCTGCTGCTGCTCAGCAGTTAGCAATTCTCCTCTACAACAGATGGTGACAGCATCCCACAGTGCAAACTCAAATGTCCCTTAAGGCATGTGACATCTCAGCTCCTGACTCCCCCTCATTGGGCTTGGCCTTACCAATGAGCTGCTAGTTCTTACATCTTACTGCATAACGGACAAACAAACCCATCTCAGATAGACCTCACTGCTAGCTCAGGAAGAATCACGAGTCACCCTGGACTCCTCCACCGTGCACCACCTCTCCACGAGGCACCAACCAGCTCCACGCATCTGCAGCCTAGTCTTGCTTCCCTCCTTCCTTCTCTCCCTCGCGTCCTCCATTCCTTCCTTCCTTCCTTCTCTCCCTCCTTTCCTTCCTTCCTTTCTTCTTTCCTACCTTCCCTTTTGCTTTTATACTGGTGATTGAACCCAGGGTCTTCACACTGAGCTATATCATCAGCCTTTTTAATTTTAAAACAGGGCTTCACTAAGTTGCCCAGACTGGGCTCAAACTCACCATCCTCCCTCCTCAACGCTGCTCCCCTCCCACTACTGGGATTATAGGAGTGTACCACCATGACGGCTCCTCACCATTTCTTGATTCCATCTTCTACTTTCACTACACTGATCCAGCAGCTTCCCAACTGATCTCTTTCCTATAAATCTTTTATCTCACTGTTTTCCCATCACCCAAGCAGTGGGCTGTGACTAAGCACAGATTCCTCCACCCAAACCAAGCTCCTTGGGACCACCGCCAACTCCATGAGGTCTCCGTGACTATCTCATCCCCATGACCCGGCGCTCACAGCCTTGAGCTTGCAGCTCGATCACTGGTCCCCTCCCGGTCTCTGGCACTCTCTCGTACCTCAACCTCTTTACCCCTACAAGGCCTGCTCAGCCAGCTCCAGGGGACTCTTGGGGAGAATGGCATCTGACCTCATCTCTTGCTGTCTTCCTGCACAGCATTTATCCCACAACACTGCAGCTCTGCATCGTTCCCACACTATACCTATGCTGACTGTGGTCCACAGAGAACTGTGCTGATTCGCCAGTTCACTTTGCACATTCAGTGGCCCGAGCTCTGTGTGCGGGCATGGCCCTTCACTACCGCCAGCACAGAGCTCTGCTTAGAAACTTGGTTAAATGGAACTCAACTCTCCTTGCATGTCAGGTGGAGAGGAACCCCGAGTCCCCACCCACCCACGGATATCCCCGAACACTGGTGTGAACAGAATGTGAGTTCCTGGCCCTAGGGATCAGGACTCCTGGGTGACAGAGCCCTGGGTACGGCTGGGGGAAGACGGTCACCTCAGTGAAGATGGCGTGGCGCTGCAGGCCCTCGCTGCAAAGGTGAGCCTGCAGGAAATCTGCGAAGGAGTTATGCTCCTGCCTGTAGTAGTATTCGTGTGACAGCACCTTGGCAGCAAATGAACCCAGTGCGGAGGTGCTCAGCCGCACCACGGCATCGGGTGTGGCGCAGTCCAGCAGGATCAGCTTGGCCTCCTCCATCACCTTGCAGTACAGCTCCTCTGTCTCGGGCCTGGGACCCTGCTTCTCTGTGGCCTGCAATACCACGGAAGCACAGGCGTCCGAGTGGTAGCCGATGAAGACGTCCGCGGGGCTATACTTGTGCCCCGCCTGGAACTGATCTGCTTTCACGTCTGTGAAGTTCTGTGCCCAAACCGTGAGCTGGCACACAATGTTCTTCTGCCAGGGCTCCAGCATGGTGTGGATGTCTAGGAAATGCTTCTCCAGCCGGTTGATGAGGGGCACAGGGAACTGTCGGTATACTACTTCCTTCTCCTCAATGACAATCAGGCGGAAGGCTGAGTGGACCCGACACTTGACACGGTGGGTACCGAGGCCAAGGTCCACATACTTCTGGCCCCCGAGGTAGACGTAGTATTGGTTGAGTGCGTCGTACAGGCTCTCATAAAGGTTCTGTAAGTTGAGCAGCACCACCATCTTGCCTGTCTCCATGCAGATCTTCACCCGGTTGATATTTCGGCAGATCTGTGTGTACTCCTGGTCCTGGGGAAAGCTGGAACCGAAAATGATCTCCGGCTGCTGGTCCTCAACAAAGAAGCTCCGCTGCAGGATTTGCAGGGCCACGTAGTTCTTGGTCAGCACGAGTAAGTAGCGGGACTCGGTATCTTCCAGCTCCATGCCTGTCACCCTCTGCAGACCCCCATAAATGTTCTGCTTGATCAGCTCGATAGTGCTGACCTCCACCGGGCACCGGGCCTCGGGTAAATTGGCTGTGAAAATGTCCAAGGCCTGGATGTCATCTTTGCCACTGAAGTTCCGAAGGACAGCCTGTGCAATATCCTGTGGGGAAGGCTTCTTACTAGATGCTTTGGCCGAGGCAAAGACCATCTTGATGAGGCTGTAGTAGTCTCGAAGCCCAAAAAATTCCTTGTCCTGTGTCTGACACACCGTTTCGTACGCTCTGGCAAAGGGCCCGAAGTACCCTTGGATTTTGTCCAGAAGCAGGTTGTCAGAAGAGCAGATCCCCTTGGCGCTGTCTATGAGCTCTTTTTCGTTGGGACTGCCACGTGACACAAAAATGCCCCGGTTCATCTTGGCAGGGTCGAGGGCCCAATTGGAAATGCCTATGAAGCCGACTTTCTTATGGGGGGCAGGGTCATCGTCAATGCAGCCATCTTCCAGCAGGGGGTGTAGTGTCTTCAGAGGCATTTTGGGGGAGTCTTCAGCCAGTCCGACCTCATCCAGCACCACCACAGAGACATACTGCTGCAGGTCCTTCCCCTGCTGGAAGCGGGCGCACTGCCGGAAGGTGCCGATGATACCTTGCGGGGTGGAGTGCGGGCTGCACTGAAAGGACACCAGGTGGACCTGCTTCAGGTTGCGGAAGAGATCGGAGTGTGCGGCCTGGCCTTGCATGGCATCTGCCACTATGGTCTTGGCGAGAGACTTGGAGCTGCCAGGCTTCCCCACCAGGAAGAGGGGGATCTTCAGCTCAATGCAGATGATCATCATGAAGACATTCTCCTTCAAAGCCAAGTTCTTGGCTATGGTTTTCCTGAGGGGTATGCCACTCAGAAAAAGATCCTGTGCCTGAGTGATCTCTTCCAGGACAACCTTGCTGTCATTGTAGGGTTCTGGAAGGAACCTGCAGATGGCTCTCCGGTAGGGTTCTTTCTTTTCTAAAGAGGCATGGTAACAGACTCCGATGGCTAGCACCAGGGACCAGAGGACAGGCTCTCTCTCGAAGTTATTTTTGCTGGCCCTGGACTTGCTGAGAAAGGTGCTCAGATTTACCAAGAGCATGTTGCTGTGCTTGTAGAACCACTGGAAGACTCTCACACAGCGCTCCACGTCCCGGAGGCTGACAAAACTGCACTCATTCTCTCTCTGCCTCATGAAGCCCTGAGAGGCAGACAGCACCTCTGAGATCATGTGAATCTTACTGTCATCTATCATCATGGAGTCCACCAGTCTCTGGACAATTTGCTGGATGTAGAGCCTCTCGGAGGTGTCATTCAGTTGTCCAAAGTCCCACACCAGAGGAATCAGGCTTGGAGGCAGAGCATGGACCCGGTATACCAGCTGCCTCAGGGGGATGGAGCCCAGCTTCTCTGCGGTCTCCTCAGCGCTGACCCGGTATCCCAAACCAGCTGCCTCTAGGCGGCAGATCATTTCCTGAGAGTGCTTCCGGTAAGGGTTGCAGGCAGCTATGATGTGCAAGCCAGACTCATTCTCCAGTGGCTGGCCATTCACTGTCCTGTCACACAGTACTTCTTTGATACAGCTTATGGCTTCCGTTGTGTTGGCTTCATCAAAGAACAAGATGGTGTCTAACAGGTGATCGTTCATATTGATGGAGGCAATGTCCTCGGCCTCCCTGACACTGGAGTAGACCATTGCGGGAGTCGTTCCTCCGTGGACCTTGACCAGCTTCAAGGTGTCAGCGTTGGTACCACCACGGCGCAGATCACTGAGGAACTTAATGAGCCTGGTTTTCCCGCAGCCGGTTTCTCCCATGATAATAACGGGGATCCCACACCGGAATCGCATCTCAATGGCCAGGATCTTAAGCATATTGTCTGTTGTAAGCTCATAGGTTTCATCAGGGTCAGTGGCCCACTGGATCCCTAGCGCCTGGCAGAGCCTTTCAAGTTTCTCGTGTCTGGGCAGCTTATCAAAGTCAATGTTGAATGGCACCCTCTGAAGCAACAGCCCCCTGTACAGCTCTGCGGTCATGACATTTCTCTTGATTACTTTCCCATTCAAGTGATTGATGGCATCAATGCTGCCATTGTCATTGGGCTGGAGGTAGAAGCCCATGAATGTCATGGTCACACGGTCGCCATTGAAGAAAATATACGGGTGGGGCTCCGATTCCCACCTCTTTCGAAGAGAGAAGGGGGCTAGGTCTTCTTCCTCAACCCCGTCCATGGTGACTGCGTAATTCCCTGGGCTTTGGTCAGAGGTGTGCAGTGTTGGTGTGGCAAAGTCTCTCGCCATGAAGACCATGAAGGTTACAACAAAGTTCTTGAAGCCCCTCAGTGTGTCCCCAACAAACCCTTCATGGCAGAAGACAGAAGCCTCACAGTCCCTGAGTTGACAGTTTAAGAAGCAAGCAAAGTTCCGAAGCTCTGACCAAGATGGGTTTACCACCCCACAGTAAATGAGGAGGTGCTGGACACACTCCTCTGGGGTGCCTTCCACAGAGCCTTCTTGGTACTGAAATCTGTCCAGGTTTTGGTTTTTGTGGAATCGTATTAAATACTGGTAAGGTCTCTGAAAAGTCTCACTGCGGAACTTTTTCTTGTCCATTCCGGGCTCTCTGTGGCTCCTCCCGCGAACCAGCTCCATGTCTATCACTTCTTTAGGAGGTCTGCAGGTGACTTTGGGGAAGATGTCAAGAAAACTGAAAGGGGGTGCATGTGCACTCTGCAGAAGAGAGACATAAATAAATGATCTTGACTAGGTTTCCTAAGATTGCCTTTGTGTCTTAACTTCCTACATGATCTGTACTGGCTACCCCTTCTTGAAAAAATTCACTTGAATGCCTGTAGTTTCCCAGAGCCCTCTTTCACACACATTAGTCTCTTCTACATGGTAGGGTATCACAGAACGTGAATTCTGGGAGCTGTGCTCCTAACCAGGAAGTCATTTTCTAACCCAATTTCCTGAGACTTGATTTCTCCATTGAGCACGTGTGCATTAACCCAATTTCCTGAGACTTGATTTCTCCATTGAGCACGTGTGTGCGCTTACGTGTGGACACAAAACCCCTGTAGCTAAACATCTCCCTGCCATCTTAACTGGCAATAAGAGAGAGAACTGCTCTAGACAGATTAAATTCCCTGCTTTGAGATCACAGCTGGGGCTTAACCTGGACATATAGCACTAATCCTGAATGGAACAGGACACATTTAAGGTATTGCTAATTCATACAAGAGTATTTTTAATCTAGACATTTAAAAAAGTTTTTAGATGGATTTTTCCCTACTGACACTGCACCATACTCAGCAAAAGTGGAGGAACTATAAAAACCTATCACCCCATGCCCTGAGGGATGCAGAATTGAAGGCACCTATGACCCATGGAAATGCTCTATGATACACACCGGTTTTGAAGGCCTCTTTAGCAGTACTGACTCTCCTTCCAGAATTTCAATGATATATAAATGGCGTGGGTTCCGAAGCCACATTTTCCCATTTATATCCATGAGGTATTGTAAAATGAGGAGTTTGAAAAGAAAGACCCAAATTCCAGTCTGTACCTAAAGACAGAAATGCAAGAGTTTGTCGGGTTTTTTGTCGGTGGTGTGTGGGGGTGCTGGGGATCAAACTCAGGACCTTGTGCTTGCTAGGCAAGTGCTGTACCACTTCAGCTAAATCCCCAACCCAGAAATGCAAGAGTTTGTAAACACACAACATGATGGCCATTCTCTTGACCCTAAGGTCTTCTTGCATTGTCCTTTGAGGCTACGACACTGGTCATGAATACATAGAAGAAGCTCTTCTCATAGAGGGCAGAGGGAGGTCAGGAGGTAGGAACAATGTTCTCCCCAACCTGGCCTCTCAGCTGACACACCAGGGCACTTACAGAAGCAGTCACGTCGAAGTGGAATATCATAGGCATCTGCTGGTATCTCGCATCCAAGAAAGGAAGGAGGGCACCCAGGACTTGGTTCTCATCCACCTGAGGGTCGGTCAACCGAATAACTTTCAAAGGCACCATTTTACCGTTGAACTTCTCTTCCAGTTTGCCATGCAGTCTCTTCACATAGAGAGACTTTCCTGTGATGTTAAAATACAGAAACTAGATTCCAAGATTTTGGATCAAAAGGAAGAGAATCCAGACAGAGCTACTAAAAATTACTTCTTATTGTGTAAAATTCAACCCTGACGCAACCTAACATCAGTGCATAAATGCACTCTGAGCCCTCAAGTTTCCTGGCTGCTCCCCACCTACGACTCTCACCTTTTCTCTGCTACTGACAGCAGCCCCAGTACAATGAAAGCAAAAGGAAAGGGCCTGCCCCACAGGGGGAGAGGGAAGTATAAAATCAACAGAATGAAATCACAATTTCCTTTCATGGAAACATGAAGGAAGGTACTTGTTGGGGAGAGGGGGGCATCTATCCCTGCTTGAGACACAACATTGCTCCTGCTCTGCTCCCAAGCAACACTGACCCCAAAGAGGCCAATGCAGTTAATGGGGGGGAAGTGAACTGCAGAGAATTTTCCTTGGGGGAGGGAGTGGGTTCCTGGGAACTGTTCAATTTGCAACCTAAGTGAGAAAGACTCGTGTTCTAGTGGGGACAGGTATGGGATGGTCAGACCCTGAGACTTGGTGCCTCCACTTGTAGAGGGGCTTTATCTGAGCTGCCCACCGCCGGACAGGGCAGCACCACTTGGCAAACCCCACCCATTCATTACCGACACCCGCTCTCTTGGAGGCCACGATTCCAACACACATCCGGTCTCTGAACACTGAAGCTGCTGACACGGTTGGCTTTGAGACCTTGTAGTGGTGCTCGAGGTAGGCCTGGATGTCGGGGAGGGACTCCCGTGGGGTGAGGAGGGCTTTGTGCTGGCTGAAGGCCGAGGGGAGGCAGCAGTTCTCCCGGGCTGCATCACAGACCACCACTAGCTGGTAGTCCTCACGATGGCGCTGTGTGCACAGGCCGTGGAAGAGTGCCTCCACCTGGCAGGCCACCTCGTAGCTCAGCTGGTCCGCGAACAGCAGGCTGTAGACCTTTCGCCCCTGAGCACCTGGGGTGAGGCAACGGCGTAGCAGCAGTGCCACCTCTTCGACTGTGGTCTCTGGGGTACACAGTAGCACCTCGTCAAAGGTGGGCAGGGGCTCATCTGGTGCCTGCATGTAGATAGCCAAGGCAGACAGCAGCACCTCAGAGTGGCCACACAAGACCAGGTTGGGCTGGCCCACATGCAGGCCCTGTGGGAGAGGCCGCTTCACGGGGGGTCCACCCATCTCAGCCAGCCGAGCCAAACAGAGGCCGAGGGCGTCCAGGTCGAGGCTGTCAGGCAGAAAGGCACTCAGGCACGCCAGAGACTGCTTCATGATGAACTGCAGCTTGGTCTCCAAGCTGACTTCAGAGACCAGCTGCCGCGGCAATTCTGTCGTCACTGTCATGCGGCATGTGGAAGCCTTGCTATTGCAGCACCTCTCAGTGGCCCTTAGGACGTCTCTTGGGGTGCAGTTGCTTTTGATGAAAGACAGCATGGTCAGGGCAGCCTCACTGGGGTAGTTCTTCCGGAGCTGGGTGCTCAGGTAGACCAGCTGCTCAGCAGTGTAGAAGTTGAGGTAAAAATGCTCAGTGCGCTTCTCATTTACGAATCTCTTCCAGTCGTCCAGAAAATGCTCCATCTGCCTGCAGAGGGCTTCCAGGCATGTGGTGACATCCCCGCTCTCTGAGAGCTGACTCACCAGCGCCAAGCCAAAGTCCATCCAGATAGATTTACCTTTCCCAGGGCGGCAGTAGATCTTGGCTGTCCAGGCCCTGAAGAGCATGTTGCCGGCAGTATATAGGTTGAGGAAGGCCTGCACAAGCCGCTGCATGCCAGAGAACACCTGGGGAGGAAAGGCCACGAGGAGACAACAGGACAGCACGTTAGTCTAGACACACAGGGTTCTGGTTCAGGGGACTTGGTTCATTTACCTACATTGGCTCACACGGTTATTTATGAACAGGTCCTTCCTTCCCCATTGACAGGATCGGCCTAATAAGAGGGCCTCTTTCTCAATTAAGGAAGCATGAAGGTGAAAGACAACAAATGTCGACTGCAGAGTACAAATGAACCTTAAGACACCACAAAACAAGGGTGAGACTGTCACATAAGCCAACACCCCTGTGCCCACATGCTTCCTTCGGTTTGGATGAAGGACCCTCATCAGAATCAGCAGCTGTTTGGATTCTTGCCAGTTTGCAGAGGAATAAAATGATTGATGCTTCTTTGTAAGAACTACCCACTGGGCTGTTTTCTTTCCAACTCGGTAGATTAATGACCAGTGGGATGTTCATTTGGAGAGTTTCAAGGAGGAACTGCTCCCTCAAGGGTGCACCCTGCCTCAGACCTCTCTCTGGGGCTGGGTCTTGCGGCTACAGGCACCCGCAGATGCACCATGGGCCAAGCTCTTCCACCCAGCAGATGCAAGCTTGAACTATCTCAGGCAGCTGATGGTGGAAGCAGCCGACCTCACCTGCTGGGAGCCAGCAAAAGCTGGGAGCCAGCAAAAGCTCGAACCTCACCTCGGAAAACCTCTCCACCTCCTCATTGCTGTGGTCTTTCTTGCCAGACATCAGCATCAGCTTATTCAAAAGATCCTTCAGCTCTTCCAAAGAGTAGCTGTGCTCTCTCTCCAGGCCACTGTGACTTTCAGGGAGGATCAGGCTCAGGACAGCATCTGGGGAAATCTGGGAGGCGGCACACGTTCAGAGGTCAACCGCTGAAGTCAGAAACCCCCAAATCTGCAGCACGATGGTACACATCCGCAAAGCCATATTAGATTCTGGTGGGCATAGAGCTCACCTTCTGGCCGCTTTTGGGTGCCCGGATCACATAGATGCCCTGGCTGTTGATCGCTTTGGCCAGGGTCAAGGATGACAGCTCTACGGACCCATGGCTTTCCTTCACCGTCTTCAGCCACTCCAAGTTTCTGGCAGAATCTCGCTGTCAGGATAAAAGCAGAGAGTATGAGATATGATTCACAAGGTCATCTTCCTGCCCATCCTCCTCTGCCTCTGCCCTTGCTGGGCACACTCTCCCTGCCTCTCTCCAAGGTTCCGGGCATGGCTGATGGCCCAGAGCCCACGACTGCATTGGGTACCAATGCTGTCCCTCAAGGAGGCCATCTGTTCATCATTCACACTCCCACTGGTACGTGGTGTCCCCATGGATATGTGGAGGGCACTCAGGTGGCTGGTTAGCCACAAATCGAGCTCTTTTGTGAGGCCACCATTCTGCTTGTCCTTGGGGCACGGAGCCTTCCAAGGAGTGACGCTACTGAGCAGCACTGTGCAGTCCCAAGTTTTACTGTCCTTTTCTGGTCCCTAACTACAAGCAGAAGAATTAAGGAAAAATTGCAACAGAGGCTCATGCCTGCAGCTTCAGGCAAAAAAAATTGTAAATTGCTATCTCTGTTCATTTCTCCCCATTTCTTCCTCCAACCACATGTAGAACCAGCTGCCCCGAGGCCACTCCAGGCTCCTGGAAACACCTGGGCTGATCAGGCAAGGTGTGGAGTGGAAGATAACTCAGACCCTGCCACAGACATTTGACTATACTTAACTATTTATTATTTCCTGACCAAAAATTACTCAACATATCCAGGCACTGTGGTGCATACCTGAAATCTCAGCTTCCTGGAAAGCTGAGATGGGAGGATCACAAGTTAGAGCACTGCCTAGGCAACTTAGAAAAACCCTGTCTGAAAATTTAAAAAAAATTTAAAAGCAGCTAGGGATGTAGTTCAGTGTAGAGGCCTGGGTTCAATTCCTAGTGCTGAAAAAAAAAGCCAATTGTGAAAATACCAAAAAGTAACAGAATAAAACTACCATTCAAGAAAACTAATGGGAACATTTTAGTGTATTTCCCTCCGGTCCTCCGTGTTCCTAGGGTAGAGAGTGTGGCTGACGTGCAATTCTGTACCTCCCTTTCTAACCAAAGATACAGAAGGCATTCCCCTGTAGGAAGGCAAAAGGTTTCTAAGTACCAGTTTAAACAGCTGCCCACACAACTCTGCCACCCTGAGCAAGGCCATCCTCCCAAGGCCTCCAGGCACTGCTTTCCCAAACTCGATCTGCCGTGGCACCATGAATAAGACTTACCAGCTTACTGGGCAGGTTCGGGTCATTGTCTAGAGCCTTCCAGAGTTCCGTCAGATGGTCCATGAACACCTCGAAGCCTGCTGTCCTGTCCAGATCATAGAGCAGGCAGGCATAGCCCTGCACGGCATCATGGAAGCAGGCCACGCGGTCCACATCGATGTCGTTCTCCCCCGCTGAGATGGACGCCAGGTCTACGAACACCTTAAGTTCATTGATGCCTGGGGCAGACCAGAGCAAAGGTCAGTGTGGGACCACTCCTGGATAGCATGACACCCAAATCATCCCTAGTGAAGCTATCGATGGACACTAACTGACTGTTCAAGGCTTTACCACTTCCTATTTTCAGTAAGGATATGGGTGCTTTGCCTTTTGTAGTGTGTGTTGACCACTGATGGACACCTAATCTGTACCCAAGACCTATGTCCCAGGCATTACACTAGGCTTTAGGCACCTTATCTTCTTTAGTCTGCCCAACATCATCACTTGAAAAGAGACAGAGGCTCAGCTGGTAAATAATATGACAATTAAGTATAAACACCATGATATTTCTCCTGGAGCTAATTAGTAATCAGAGAATGTCCCTGAATGTGGACCCAAGAGTCCAGAGCAAAGCAAGCAAAAGCTGGACCTGAGAGATGAACACTCCACAGGCACACTGAGTACCTACCTCTCCATGCACAAGGGTGGTCCTTGTGTTTTGGTTAAAAAAAAAAAAAATCACCTAGAAGAAAAAGCTATAGGGAAGAACAGGATTTGTAAGAAAATGATCCTCGGCTATTCACAGCAAGCATCCATGGAGTGGGGGGAGTGACAAAGAAAAGTTTTTACATCAGCACCCAAGAAATATCCTGATGTAAATGCTGCCTGCAGTCAATGAAACACACACTGCTCCTCTACCGAAAGAATTCAGCAGGTCTAGTGAGGTGGTGTGCACCTGTAATCCCAGCATTCTGCAAGGCTGAGGCAAGAAGATTGCAAGTTTAAGTCTAGTCTGGACAATTTAGGGAGCCCCTGTCTCAAAATATAAAATTAAGGGCTAGAGATGCAGCCCAGTGCAAAGACCTGGGTTCAGTCTCTAGTACTGCAAAAAACAAAAACAAAACAAAACAACACAAAAAAATCTCCCCAAAATGCAAGCAACACTTTTCTATCCTCTGCACAGGGTTCGTGCAGGGACGCCAGGCGGGACATCTTACAAAAAGTGCAGGAAGCCCACACAGAGAACCATGTGAGACCCCCACCAGCCACAGCAGGCCCAGAGTACTGGCCATACCCTCCAAAGCCTCGTGGAGCCAGGTGACAAGCTCTGTCTGCAGGGTTAGCTCTTCCAGACACCGGTGGCGCGGCTCACTGATGTCCTGCAGGGCCTTCTTGGCCTGGATGAGCCGTGGGCTGATCTGGTCCAGTGTCTCATGGCGAAAGTTCTGGAAGTCGTCATTCTGCAAAACAAAGCTGTGCTGTGGGCTGGCACTGGGCGCTGGAACAGCTGAGGGTGCAGGCGGCCACAGCAACCGCTCTGGGATCCCTGCCCCCCCTGAGCTCTGGATGAACAGCAGCTACGGCAAGAGGGGCACACGGGCTTCCCGTGGAGGACAATGTGAGCCCCACCACTGCCCTTTGCTGCCCAGGAGTCACTACGCTGCCACTACCTAACATCCTCCAGAAGCTCACGTGGACTCTGGATTTGCTCCTCATGACTACCCGCAGGCACACACTGCTGTCTTTTCTGCATTACCACACAACAAACAGGCCCAGAGCATGACTACAAAAGGACATGCTGCTTGTTCAAGGTCAAGTGTGTATGATTCCAAATCTTGTGCTAAATTTGAATCACGTTCACACTTTTCTCTACTACGAGGGCCACGTTACTCCTTCTAAGTACACATCCAGAAAATAGGGAGAAAAGATTCGTATCTTAGCTCTCACAGGGGCAAAGTGTCATCTGCCACTTCCGGCTGGTGCTAGGAGGTGTAACTGGGCAGCTGACATAGTATTTTTTTCTTGGGCTTTTATAACCTAATGAGACCCAATTCCTCTTTAAAGAGGACGGGGACTCAGGCTTGGTGCCTGGGGACTGCAGCACTTTCAGGGGCCCAGGAAACTTCTAGTTGCTTTTAAAATTAGAAGAAATAAGGATGATAATCCAGTCTTATACCAACATGGTTGCACAATAAAAATTTTTTTTTTTTTGGCGCTGGGGATCGAACTCAGGACCTTGTGCTTGTGAGGCAAGCACTCGAACCACTGAGCTAAATCCCCAGCCCATCCTGAATTCTTCATTCTCATACTGGCCCAAAAAAACTCACTGGCTAAGGAGCCGTCACGCTTTATAAAGACAAAGGTGAAAACGGAGCCCCTGGTATAATACTCCAGCCTTAAGATCAACAGAAATGAGAGCTCCTGAGGGGCTGCCTGCCCAGCCAGCCCGGCTGTTAAAGCCAGAAGACCCGCGGCTCCCAAGGAGTGGAGGTCACTCCTCAACCCCAGGAACCCCGAGCAAATAACTTACAAAGTTTAATAAAGTGTGAAGAACGCTAAAGTCCCCAGTCAGTTCAAAGTTCTCCTTGACTTGCTGGATGACCTTGGCTGAGCTGACGGCCTGGTGCAGGCTGTGGTACTCCTTGATCTGCTGGATACGCTCAGCAATCCAGTTCTTTGAGGCATTGGGAGCCACACAACACATGACCTTGAGGTCGGAATCCAACTCATCATATTTATCTACAAAGTCCCTGAAGATGACGTCAATTTCGGCAAAGGTGACCTTTCCTGACTTTAGATTCTGATAAAGTTCGCTGAACCTTCTGTAACAAGGAAAGTACAGGTGCTCGTAGACCTCTGGAAGCTGAAAGATTTGCCTTTCCAAAGCCTCTTCAGGACTACTCAGCGATTCTGCGACATCTTCCCATAGAATCTGAAAGACGTGGCTGTCTTTCAGCAAGTCTACCATTTCAGCCATTTCTTGGACTTGGGAACTCAGGTTGTAATGTGTCGTGTGCTTGGAGGGAGGGGATGTGGGCAGTGTCACGGTCACAGCTTCATTTAGTCTCTTGCTGCTAAGGTCCTCAGAGTGTCTTGCCTCCATCTCTCCAAATTCCACTTTGAAATCATGAGGAAAAGTAGGATATCAAACATCTAATCCTGATAGCACTGTATTTACTTTAACCACTTCTCTATGGAAACTCAAGGGACTCCAACTGCTAGGTCTTTCCTCCCTCCCTCCTGAGGCTTGTTCATCAGTTTTCACCATAAAGAAGCATTGTAAGCTCTGGGCGAAAAGATCAGCTGAAAAACATACATCTATTTTCATTCCTTCCCTAATCCCACTCCAGTGACAGAATGAAAATTGTTTTTTAAAAGCAATAAATCATGCTGGGCATGGTGGTACATGACTATAATCCCAGCACTGTGGGAGGGTGAAGCAGGAGGATCCTAAATGTGAGCCCAACTTGGACAATTTAGCAACCTAATAAAACCCTGTCTCAAAATGAAAAATAAAGGTGGGGGGTGCTGGGAATATAGTGCAGAGCAAAGGCAAACTTTAGGTAGGTTCAATCCCAGTACAAAAAAAAGTCATAGCCTGACAAGGACGGGAGGGAGGCAAAGCAAGTGAGCAGTTGCACAAGTTGGAAGGTGAGAACTGGCTGTACCAGTGGAAGTGGGACATGGGCTCTGGGGACATGGAGTCCTGAGACCTGGGGGGACTGAGCCCCAGCCAGTTTTCATCACAGGGTTCCCTCAAAGCCTAGACCCTGGCTGTGTGGGGCGCTGGAAATCAGGAGGCAAAGGTAAGAAATAGCTTCAAAATCTATTTAAGAAGCAGTGCACGACATCCACTTAGATCTTGCCCCACGATACAGCAGGTGGACAACCTCCATCTGACAAGTGACCTGTGCTTATCTTCTAGAAACAATAATGTAGCAGGGCCTGGAGGTCATTTGCAGACACCCGCCCTTTTCCAGAAGCTGACAGAGGACAAGAAATACTCTGAAGAAGAAGAGGAAGACCTAAGACCTTAGGAAGTAGGAGGTGGGGACTGATGCTACGAACACCAGATGCTGGGATCCCATCCTCCTCTCCCTCCTGGCTTCCAAAGCCTGGCAGCCAGGAATGGGGCTGGAAACGTGACATCATGCTGAGGCCTGGGCAGCCACAGCACCCAAGGGGCCACCACCCAGAAGAATCAGAGCTGTCAATGCCCTCATCTGTTCTCTCCCTGCACAGAAACAAACAAGAATCTCCAGATGAATGTGGGAAACTTAACATGAAAAACAGGTGTCAATTGCCTAGCAAGCACAAGGCCCTGAGTTTGATCCCCAGCAACAGCGCCCCACCCCCCACCCCGCAAAAACAGGTATCAAACCAGCAGGGCTGGAGGTGGGGGAATGCGGCTCAGTGATAGAGCACACCCATAATGTAGCGTGCACAAGACCCTGAGCCACACACACGCTGGCTCCGTGGGATGGGGGGCCGAGCAACTTGAGGGAAATGGTCAACTGTGCAGGAAAGAGAAAAAGAAAACCTCTAAATATAATGTCAGAAAGAAAAAATACTATAACCATAAATGAAAACAGAATGGTATACAAGAGGGTCATTCAGAGAACAAAAAAGAACTTTAAATGAAATATATATTTGACAGCCAGCAAGAGAGGAAAACATAATTAAATAATACAAGAATGTTTCCTAAAGACTTAGATTTCTAGCTTAAAAAGATCTGTTGCACAGTGCTGTAGGTGGAAAGCAGATCCATGCCAAGACGCATTATTATGGAATTTCAGGATACAAGGGACAGAAAGCTTTCAGTAATACCCAGAGAGGGCAAGTATGTCTCACAGGAAGGGTCGGACACCTCAACAGCAGCACTGCAGGGACAAGAAGAGAGACACAGTCAGCATTCCCAGAAAACTGGTTTCTAGCCGGGATTAAGGATCCTCCCTGACGATGCCCTTAGGCCAAGGGCTATGTTCCCAGCATGTGGAGCTGAGTCTGGCCTCCTCTGCAGCCTTCTTGGGAGGCCAGCACAGGGTTCATTCAAACAAACACAGGAGGCGAACAAGCAGGCAGGGATGCTGCACTCGCCCCACCGGGACAGAGGCAAAGCCAGCGAGTGATGAAGGGAGTCTGGGCCATGTCCCCACCCATGGATGATGAGAGCCTCTTCAGGGAGAGTCTTATGGGGAAATTCAGGCAATTGGTACAGCTCAGGATTAAATTAGAAATAAGTATGATGAAGAAAGAACATAAGACAAGGACAGTAATGCCACAGAAAACAGAAAGCTTGTGTAAGAAACCTAAAATAATAAACCAGGCATGGTGGTATACATGTGTAATTTCAGCACTCTGGGAGGCTGAGACAAGAAGGTCACAAATTCAAGCCCAGCCCGGGGAATTTAGTAAGACTCTGTCTCAAAAAAAAAAAAAAAATTAGAAA
>QZML01000772.1:1160428-1172852 GCA_016801275.1 Hystrix brachyura | reverse complement strand
TTTTTTGGTGCTAGGGATCGAACTCAGGGCCTTGCGCTTGCTAGGCAAGCACTCTAACTGCTGAGCTAAATCCCCAGCCCCAATACTGCTTTCAAATAGAAGCTCAGAACACTCAGATGGGTGACACTGCAGCCATGAAAAAGGCCCCAGATGCCATGGCCCCAGGGGCAGGTCCAAGGCATGAAGGTGAGAGGGAAAAGCCAGGCACAGAACTGTGATGCTCAGAGACAGTCAAAACTGACCTACGGGGGAGAGACAGCATAATGAGGTTCCCTCTGCAGCACGTCGTAGGCCGAGGGCCCCATAGACTGGGATTACCCTGTGGTTTAGATGGAGAATGTCACCCAAGAGTCTCCTGTGTTCGGAGGTGGGCTTTGGAAGGTGACTGGATGAGAGGGGCGCTGTACTCATCAATGGGCTCATCCATGGCAGAGTTCAGAGCTGAGTATGCTGTTAGGAGGCGGGTGCTGGGGGTGAGACCTGGAAGGGTGTGTTCTGGTCCCCAGTTCCTCCTCTTCTTCTCTGCCTCCTAGTGGCCACAGGTTGAGCACCTTTTGCTACTCCACGCCTCTCTGCTATCCTGTTTCTGCCTTGGAGCCAGCTGACCCTGGACTGAAATTCTGAGTCAAAATAAAGTGCGCCTCCTTTAAGCCACAGGTGTTGGGTATTTTGTCCCAGTGATGAGAAAGACACAGGAACACAGGACACACGGAGCTGTGCATGTAGGATGTGGACTCAGCAACTGTACTGCAGCATAAAAAAAGAACATGTGTGTTTTGGGGGAATCCGATACTACCATTTTCTGTGAACAAAGGAATCAAAGAAAAAGAAAGGTCACCTTATTAGTAAGACCCTGCCTGGCTGCCGAGCTGCCTCTGCCAGCTCTATGGTCTGTCCAGGGACATCTTAGATGCTGGGTAGCGATTCTGTCTCTCCCACAAAAGCCAGGGAGCGTGAGTTCCTAACACTGGCTGCCAGAATATCCTTGACACACAGAACAGAGCCCAGCACTGAGCAAGTGCCCATCGCATATCCATGGCTGGATTGAGCCCTCTGCCTCACCCCAGAGAACTGGTGTATTTTCCTTTTGAATGGAGGGTGCTTGAAATTTCATACTTCCCGAGCATGATATTAGAGATATTCATTCCACTTACCTGCAGTGGCTGGAGTCTAATCATTCTACAGACAAGCTCTGCAGATAAGGCGGGCATCTCATAGGACGTACAGTCTCTGGTGCTCCTGCAGATGGCTTCGTGGAGTCTGAGGCACAAAGGCAGGTAGCACGGCACCAGGGTCTCTTCCAGAATTCTACCCATAGAGTGGAGAGAAATCACCAATGTCGCCCAGAAGAAACAGGAAGACAACCCACTGCCCATGACCAGCCCCCTCCCTCTGAGGGACCTGCAAGTAAGGCACGTATCACTCTGCTCTAGGCCCTCGCCTAGACAATTTCGATCATCCTTGAACTTGTGATTCAGAGTAAAAAGGAACTGAGAGTCCTTTTGTTCTGCCTCGGTAGTCCCAACTGTTCTAACAAAAGCAAGTGAAAATACTTTTGTTTTGTTTAGTTTTTGTTTTTTAAATTAAAATTTATCCAGAATTACACAAACTTACAGACCATGACAGATTGTGTCATTTGCCTATAACAACAAGCAATGTAAACAACCACATAGATGCAAAATTAAGTTGCAACGACATAAAGTTGACTATAATAAATAGTGCACATGTTACTGTTTCAAGTTTGGGTTACTAGGTTCTTGTTTTTAGGATTATCTTTTACCTTGCTTTGGAATAGACACAGAAATTACAAAGCAAGTTACAATACTTGCAAATACAACCCTTTATTCTGAAAAAGAGAAAGGCATATGCATCGTGCATCATGAAAATACTGTATACATTTGAAAATCAGCTCAGAGATACAGGGAAGGAGGGATGTGAGCAAGAGAAGCTAGAATAAGAACATGTGCTGTCTGTGGAATTTCACCTAACTCCATGCGGGCCTGATTTTGTGTCTATTGATGGGAGATCACGACGGGGTGAAAGTGGTGACATGGCAACCACTGGGGCAGTTCTGTAAAGTCCCACACATGTGATATGCGTGGAGACCTGGTGCATCCACCCGCGACACACACACTCCCAGGACGCAGGGCAAGGAGCACTAGAAGGGACAGGAATCCCCGAAACCTTGACCCTCATGTGCACAGCTCTGTTCTGCATTCTATATGCTGCCCCTCCTGGCAGAGTCCCTATCTCAAACATTAAAAAAAATTTTTAAAGGCTTGGGATGAAGCTTAGTGCAAAGGCCCTGGTTTCAAACCCAGGACCACAAGAAAAAAAGAAAAGAAAAAAGTGCAGGATGCAAATACAAATATGCACAAGGGTAATGGTCATTTAAAAATAAACAATTTCTTCCCTTTCCCAATATAATATATTTTAGTCCTTATTTGCACTTTCAGTTTCTCACAGCAGAGAAACAATGCAGTATTTAAACGTGTGTCTTATTTCACTTGAGTATGGTCTCAGGGTGCACCCATTTACCTAGAAATGTCTCAAGTTTATCACTCTTTATGACAGAATAATGCTCCATTGTATAAAAACAAACAAACAAAAAAACAAATAAAAGTAATGAAAAACACATCAGAAAAAAGACCAGATAGTAATATAAAAAAAAAAATCTCAGCAGCTGACAGCTGTTACTTCCACATTAAAAATTAAATGATTAGATTGGTAACCTGTAAAGAGAAGTGGGGTGTACATGTTGGTTTATGACCTTCCCACCCTAACCACAGCATGAGCTACTGCCAATCCGCAGGGGCGATGCCAGGCTTGACCCCATGAGAAGGCTGCACCTGGCTTGTCTACTTACACGCCTTGATAAGTGTCCACGAGCTCCAACAACTTCTTTAAAACTTTCTGGACATTCTAAAACCGTGAAGAGAAGGGGAAATGACAGATGAACCACGACAGGCTATCTTGGAAGCAAAGGTGAGAAAAGTCCTAAATATACCTAAACGGTACAACAATCACTTTCCCTTCCTATGGACAAGTCTTAGAGTACTCAAGCGCTAACCTCCAGTGTCACCGATAAAATTCAGGATTTAAGATTACAGCATTTGATATCCCCAAAAGTTCATAAAAGGAGAGACAGCAAGTATTAAGCAGGACCTGCCAATTCTGCCTTGCACAGCTGTTATACAACAAGACGCCATTGTTTTTTTGTGTACTATTTCATGAAACAGAACAAATTTAAAGAAATCAAATTTCAAGGGGAGGGTGGGGGGGAGAACCAAGAGACACCATGTACAGGTACAAAACAAACATGTTAAATGTGATCAGTACATGGACAATGTACCAATGCATGTTCTTGGTTAAAAAATAAAAATAAATAAAAAAATAAATAAAAAAAAGAAATCAAACTATGCATGTTCTTGGTTAAAAAATAAAAATAAATAAAAAAATAAAAAAAAAAAAGAAATCAAACTTTAACTTCAGCCAGGTGTGGTGGCACACGCCTGTAATCCCAGCACTTGGGAGGTGGAGGCAGGAGGATTGCTCTGAGTACAAGGCCACCCTGAGCTACATAATGATTTCAAAACCAGCCTGTACTGTACAACAAAATCCTGTCTTGAAAAAAAAAAAAAAATCAAACTTCAGACCTAAAACAACAGTGGTCTCTTCTTGTTCTCTTATTTCTCAGAGCTCCTCCAAACCCGATCTGTCCTTCAAGGAAGAATCACCAGCCCCAGATGTTCACACACCTCCACATTTTGGGGAGAGATATGAAGTTCTGACAGTCGATAGTAAGTCCCCAGGAAACAGTCCAGGACGTGAGTGGGCACATGGTTCAGGAACTCGGTGGCCTTTTCCATATACTGAACAAGGCTTCCCAGAGGGAGCAGACTAAACCAGGACCGGAAGAGGTACTTGTCTACCTGCAGCAGATATGTCTTCTTTTCCACAAACTGAAGTAACTCATTGCTGAGTAAGAAACGGGCAACAGAGAGAAGGGCTTCGGTGAGATCATGAAACAAACCGAGGTTAAAGGAACACAAAGCCAGGAGTTGAAAAAGTTCAGACTTTAAACACGATTTCAATGTTACATGGGAATGAAATGTGAACAACAGCATCTTAAGAATTCACTAAGATGGAAAGACCACACGGATGCTATGTGGAGGGGGAGCGGTCACCATGAAAGGATACACAACGTAGGACTCCACAGTGGTCACACTCAGAGGGTCGGAAAGTAAAATGGTGGAGGTCATGTGGATCAGCGAGTTTCAGTGTGGGAGGATAAACAACTCTGGAGATGGAGGGTGGAGACGGCCGCATAGCCATGTGATGCACTTAATGTCACCGAGCTGCACACGTCAAAGAGCTTCACATACTAAATTACACGTTATGTATCTTTGACTGTAATTTTAAAAAGACTTGAGGCTGAGGTGTGGCTCAGTGGTAGAGAGCTTGCTTAGCCATGCATGAGGCAATGGGTTTGATCCCCACAACCGCATACAAAAAAGAAAGAAGGAATTCACCAGGAACTAGGTCTTCTGATGACTTTATGAGTATCCTGGATTAAACTATGCAGGTGAGCTCAGCGAAGGTCTTTAAACAATGTGATTCTGCAGCTCTGTACTGGAAACCCGAAATGTCGGCAAGTAGAAAATTAACAAAGAAAGAAAGGGACAGAGGTTATGAAAAACATCAGTTCAGGTTCACTACATACTAAGGGCTACATACAATTTTTTTTTTCAGTGATGGGAATCAAAAAAACCAAGTCCTCATGCATGGCAGGCAAGTGCTCTACCACTGAGCTACACCCCAGCCTCCAAGGTCCACCTTTCCCTGAAGGACAGGTCCACAGGATCAACACCCGTGTTGCCATTGTGCAATGTTAACAGCTCAATTTCATCTAGATCGTCTACATATTTTTTTTTTTTTTTGGTGTTGGGGATCGAACTCAGGACCCTGTGCTTGTGAGGCAGGTGCTCTAACCACTGAGCTAAGTCCCCAGCTCCAGTCTACACATCTTTGAAGGACATTTAAAATACACACTTACATAAATGATTTTGAGTTGGCTTTAATTTTGAAAGGTTCACAAAGAAACAAGAACTCAACCTAGCTCACTATTTTAATGCCTAAAATCCACAGGCTAACTCCTAGGGGACTGGGGCAAGAGGAGATCTAGAATAGTTTCTTCTACAAAAAAACGAAGTAGATGATGGAGGTGGGTAAGTTATCGGCCACAAAGATGAGTGATAGCATTTTCCTATTTAATTCGGATCTTTAAAATTTAATTTTTACACTTAAATGATTTTGTTTTTTGTTTTTCTGCAGTGCTGGGGATGGAATCAAGGGCTTCACCCCTCCTAGGCAAGTACTCTACCACACTACCGAGCTACTCCCAGCCCCCTATAATTTTTCTTTTATACGCTGTGCTTTCTCTGTCTCCTCTAAGGAGAAGGAAAAGGAAAGAAAATGATATTTAATTTGTTAAAATGGCCATGTTACAGACTTGGTCAACTTCCTTCCTTCCTTCCTTTCTTCCTTTTCTTTTTTTTGGTGCTGGGGATTGAACTCAGGACCCTGTGCTTGCTAGGCAAGCACTCTACCACTTGAGCTAAATCCCCAACCCCTAAGGAACTTTTCTTACCTGAAGATTGGGTTACTTAAAAGTGTGCTATTACACTTCCAAATGTTTAGTGATTTCTCAGACATTTTCCCTTCTGCTCGCCTATAGTTAAGGAACATGCCGCCTCTGCATGACACTGTTTTGTTTTGTATTGTTTTGTTGTGGTACTGGGGATTGAACCTAGGGCCTTTGTATTGGGCTACATCCCCAACCTCTTTTTCATTTTTTATTTTGAGAGAAGGTATTGTCTAAGTGGCTAAATTGCCCAGGCTGGCTTTGAACTTGCTGTCCTCCTGCCTCAGCTTTTTTGAGTGCTGGGATTACAGGATTCCCCACTATGCCTGCCTCAATGTACATTAACACCCTTCAAAGTGTGGGAGTTGTCCAGCCCCACATGAATCTGAGAAGGACTTGTCCAAAAGTGTTGGGTAGGCTGGTCCAGGGCTAACAACTGGGTCTGTCTGTTCAGAAGTGCTCCCACACCTTCCATATTTATCCCATTGTTCTGCTTGTTACTGGGGGTGGGTCATTTTGCAAGCAGCATGTTAAAAATAACTGAACTGCTGGGCGTGGTGGCGCAGGCCTATAATCCCAGCACTTTGGGAGGCTGCAGCAGGAGAATCACAAATTAAGTCAATCCTGAGCAACTTTGCAAGACCCTGTCTTGAAATAAAAAGTAAAAAAAGGTCTGAGGATCAGGGATGAAGCCCAGTGAGAAGGCCCTGGGTTCAATCCCCAATGCCAAAAAAACCCCCAAAAAACAAAAAAACAAAACTTAGAAAATGAAGTTACAAAAATAACCCAAATGCTAACAACAGAGAATAGTCTAAACAAAAGTTGGCACATTCTTCAAGTGGAACCTGAGGCTATCGTTATCCTAACGTTGTGAACATGCACTTACTGACATTACGTGGTTCACGGGGGCTGAGGGTATAGCTCAGCGGTAGAGCACTTGCCTAGCAGAAGGCCCCAGGTTCCTCCACCAGCACCATGCACACACACACACACACACACACACACATGCACAAATAAGTATGCATAACTTTTAGGTGAAAAAACTAGGTTGTGAAACAATAGGTTCCTCCACCAGCACCACACACACACACACACACACACACACACACACACACATGCACAAATAAGTATGCATAACTTTTAGGTGAAAAAACTAGGTTGTGAAACAATAAATATTATGTATGTAAATATATTTTAAAAATTATATCTATAATTTTAAAAATATATTTATATATTAGGATAAACATTTATATTTTATTATATATAATATATGATATGTACATTTATAAATATATAGTATATAATCAAATAAATTATGTATATAATTTATATATAACTATGATTTATATATATAATTATGTATATATAATGTATAATGTATATAACTAAAAATATATATAAATTTTATACATATTCTTTATACCCAGGGCCTTTTCATTGAGCTATATCCTTAGCCTTTTTTATTTATTTTGAGGCAGGGTCTTGATAAATCTCCCAGGCTGATCTCAAACTTGCAATCCTCCTGTCTCAGCCTCCCAGAAGGCTGGGATTTTGGGTGTGCACCACCACACCCATCTAATAAATATTGTTTGTTGACATTCTTTTCCTGAGTGTGTGAAACCCGGAGATAACCCCATGTGGAAAGAACCTGGCGATATGCACACCAGTGTCCATGAGTACCTCTCGGCTTGTTGGTGGCTTTGCATTTTTCTTTGTAGCTTTTCTGCTTAACAGTACTTAAACCACATTACTTGTCTCACGAGAGGCAGGGATGAGTGTGTTGGGAGAGTCCCCCACCCAGAGCTTCAGGATGGCTACTTAGGGGCTGGGCCCACCCTCAGCACTACAAAAAGACACAGCTGTTATTCTGGGATGTGTTTCTGTAAGGGCAGCTCCTCAACTTACTGATGGATTATCTTTTCCCGAAACTGTGAGAAGGAGATTGCTTCGAGGGCCGCCCAGGTGTCCTCCGGGAGGTTCACTGGGTTGTTCTCGGCAGGGGACAGCTCCGTGAAGTAGTGCAGGACCGGCAAGGTGCCCAGCCACTGGTGGATCCCCTCTTCCATGCACCTTTGACACAGGTTTACTAGGTGCTCTCGCCAGCTAGAAGGGAACCGAGACGTCACAGTGAGCTGCGGTGGCCATGTCGGACATGTGCGTGGGTGAGGTCCCGGAGGGGAAGTGACAACCACCTGCACAGAACACAAGTGCACCTGGGAGACACGGGGAGCCAGCCCCCACCTGATGCTGTGTGCTCGCTGAGTCCCCACAGCAGACTCCTACAGGAGTCATTTCTGCACACTGGGTGGCACAGGGATCGTGGTGTATGGATCCTGGCTAAGAGTCCACCCAGGGCCTGAGGGTTGATCCCAGAGCTGGGATTTGAACCCTGTTTGTCTGGCAATAGTGGATCTAAATACCAAAAACTTCAACAGTGTAAGGGGCGAGCCTCTCAACAGTGTACGGTCCTTGTTCCACAGCTGCAGAGTATCAGTGAGTCCTAATCCTCTCAACACCTGCACCAATTCTGTAGTTTCCTCGCCATTGTTTCTCCTCTTTTGCGAAATGTACAGCAATTCTCCGGGGCTAGAGACACATGGAGCAGCAGCTGTATGTCCCAGAAGAGGTGCCTGGGGAAGGCTGTCTGTGAAAAGTCCTGTCCTCATCTCCCCTACCGTGCAAAAGGCCATTGCCTTGTCACCGCCAAGCCCCCCACAGCCCAGCAGGGATTGTGTGCTTCCTGAACTCCACAGCACAGGCAGAGCTGCAGAAAACAGCCAGTGTCTCCCGCAGACGTCCCAAGTTGTCGCCTTCAGGCACGCAGGGAGCCACAGCACCAAGACGCACAGACGAGGTGCACAATGCAGCAGGAAGCTTGTAGGTGTTATTTTTATTTATGTGTTTTGTTAGAAGGGCTCTTGATATGTTGCCTAGGCTGAACTCACACTCCTGAGCTCAACTGATATTCCTGCCTCAGCCTCCTGAGTAGCTGGTATTAGAGGTGCAGTCACAGAACCTAGCTTCACAAAGCCCTACAAAAGCAGCATATTCAAGAAAACAAAGAGGCCGGGCTGTGTCTCCATGGCGGAGCACTTGCCTGGACGCATGCAACCCTGGGTTTGATCTCTAGTACCACCAAAGGAAAAAAAAAAGAGAGAACACAGAACATAGCACTGTGAAAAATAACGCACATGCCAGGAAAGGCCAAAATGACAACAGTGAGTAGCAGAATGACAGGGAGCTTTTCTTTTTTCTTTGTGTGCTCTCAGCCATTCCATGATCAGCCAACCACCAAAATAAATAGCTATAAAGCCGTCGACCACAGGCAGAAATACCTCCCAGATGTGCTGCGGAAGTAGTCCAGGTCACTGCGCAGGGTGTCTGGTGAACAGGCACCGGGGACCAGGAGGTAGCTCAGGGAACAGATGTCAGATTTGGATAAGGAAAAGTGAATTTTTTCCACTGCAAAAAGGACAATCAGGCCCATCCTCAGTTTGCTCTTCACTGGGAAGTCTTTTGGCAGGGCGTCCCCACTCTTGCCGTTCAGAAACGGGGCCATCTGCTTCTTCATATACTCCCACAGGTGTTCCTTCACCTGAGCCAGGAGACAAAGACCACACATGAGCCACGCAGCGCCCGCCCTGGAGGCTGGACGACAGCTGAGCGGGGGACTGAGGTGCTCTGGGCATGGAGAGCTTAGGGGAGTCCCCAGCCCACCCCACCTCCCACCACCCCAAGCAGTGAGCCTGCCAGTGCGCAGCCTGATCCCTCAAGGAGGGCCTCAAGGACCGGGATGCTCATGAGGGTCCACTGCCAAACTCAGTGACAGCTCCAGGTCTGTCTCCAAGCCACCTGGGACCCACACCTGCTTTCAGCTTTGCCCCAGACCAGGTCAGAACTGGGCACCCAGGTGGGGAGGAACTAGGAGGAGGAAACAGAGAAGGGGGAGAACTCCTATGAGGTGATATAAGCATAAAAGTGACAGAAAGGTCTTCCTGCTCCCATCTGTGCCTGGCCACTCAGTCAAGGGGTCACCTGCCCTCCAGCAGATGGGGGGACACTGCCTGCCTGCAGCACAGTTGCTCCGGACAATGGGGGAGCCTGTACCTCCTTCTCCGTGTACTGCAGATCACTCCATGTCTCCTTCTGCCCTTCGTAAATCACAGGCTCTCGCACGACAGAGTAAAGCTGCAGGAACTGGGCGAAAAAGGTCCTCAGGTTGATGGGGTCCCAGGTCTGCAGGACGCTGAAGATGCGGTCCAGCATGACCACAGTCGCCATGCGCTTCCCTGCCACCAGATCCTTCCTTGTCCCATCAGTGAAAAAATTCTTGGCTTTCTGCCACTTCCCAGGGGGCTTCATGCAGATGATGTCATCGTACTGATGCCATTCTAGGATGACAGCAAGAACAATGTCACAACAAGCTCAGGACCTTTCTGGATGGCAGTGACACTGGGGAGTGGCCAGAAGAGGGAAGAAAGGAAGTTCTACCAGAAGACTGATAAACTGAGGAACCAGAACACACTCCATTAGCCACCCCCAACAAGCCTATATGGAGTGATGTCCCAGATAGCCCATGGGGATAAGCCTAAAACCCACACCACAAATCTATGTAACCATGCAGCTCCGCAAAATTGGTACACGTGCCCATTAAAACAACCACGTGCAGACCACACGCTTGCACAATGACCGTGTGGCTCCCCAGGACCGAGCACCATTCTGCTAATGACCAACGTGGTACAGGCGCTATTTCCTCTGGGTGTACTGGGAACAGCGATACACTGGGTGAAAGACAGTGTAGCTTCTGTGCAGCACAGAGCCCAGGGCAGGTACCTGCTGTGGGGGAAGGGCTGTATTCATGACTGGTTAGGACTGCCCAGATCGCAAGTTCCAGTCTAGCCTGGGTAATTTAAGAAGACCCTATCTTAAAAATAATTTCTTTTTTTAAAGGAATGGCAATGTACTCAATGCAAAAGTCCCAGGACAAGTCAAACTGAGCTGAAAGAGGAGTCCCAACACCTCTATGCGGCCAGAGACATGCTTTCAAAGCCTGTTTTATGATGCATCAAGGCAGGGCAGGTGGGGCCAAGACAGAGCCAAGAGGACCAGAAGTGTTGTCAGGCTCACCTCCTTCAACCAGCAGGGAGGACTGTATGTGCAGACAGCGATTGACATGCTCGCCTTTCTTCTGATTCTTGTAGATGAATTCATAATCACCGGAGCCCTGGCCTTGGACAATGACATACTTGTATGGGATGGGATGGTCCACACTCTCCTTGGGAATGACTATTCTGCCCTCAATGAGACACCCATTCTCCTGTAAGTCCCTGTGAAGCAATGAGACACTGGGCAGTTATCCAAAAGTCACAGCGGGCAATGTCAGCTTTTCTCCAGCCACCATGGTGGGCAGAGCCCAGACCAATGGACGCTGACCCACAGCACAGGTTTGGAACAGCCTCTAGGTGACCAGCCAGACCTAAAAGAAGAGCCAGCATGAGAAAGAAAGGCAGAACAGGGAGGATTTGTTTGAAATACTCATTTTCTGGAAGTTTAAGAATGCCATCCAGGAGAACTTCTGGGAAGATGGCGGAGCAGAGCGAAGCAGAGTAAGAGCCTCTGTGACACTGAGGCTCTCCAGACACTGGAATATAGCAATTTAGGGAAGAGAAGATGGAGGGAAGTGTGTTCTCAGGACCCAGTAGGGATCTGAAGCAAGAGTTGAAGCCAAAGGGGAAAGCAAAAGGAGAGACCAGCCCAGATGAAGAAGGTGACAGACAGACGACTCCTTCTCCCAGAGCTCTGGCTCCCAACCCTGGCTCACAGTGCCACCTCACAGCCCCAGCCTGTGTCCCCGGCTCACAGCCCCAGATCACGATCTGGGCTCATGGCCTGGCTCACAGCATCAGCTTGTGGCCTGGGTCACGGCCCCAGCTCACAGCCCTGTGCGTGGCTCCAGCTCACAGTCTGGCTCACGGCCCCAACTTGCGGCGCAGCTCTCGACATGAGTGATGCAGTTTGAACCTACAGATGCACGGTGACTACTAGAGACCCCAGAGACCTCCACGGAAAGACACACAAACCGAGCGGAGCAGTAGACACTGAAGAGTACAGTGGCTGGTGAGTTACCTGAGTCATCTGATCTCAGAAGGCCCCCAAGAGAGGGTGGCAATCGGCCGATCACCATCTTGGAAAGGGGCCGAGCTCAGAACTCAGAAAATCTGCTAGTGGCTTTTGGTGCTGGGGCAAGGCAGGGCAAGGTGGAACAGAACAAACTCAAATTGGCAGAAGGGAAAGGAGCCAAGTTCAAACTGGCAGGGAACTGAGTCCAAGCTGGTGGGAGACACACAGTGTGTCTACAGCTGAACAAATTGGGTTTCAACCCCACAGCCAGTGATCAGGCTGAACTTCAATGGAATTGGTGAAGCCTTGCTATTGAACCCAGCTGGGAACACTCACTACTCTGCCATAAATCTACTGCTGGGATTGATCAACAAGGACCTGGGCCTGTCTACTCTGTATACCAGCGATAGAGACATACCTAGAAGCAGACAGTTTTATTTTTTAATATTTTTCCCTCTCTGCTCTTCTGTTTCTTGTTTTTTTTTTCTCTTGTTTTAATAGGAAAGTGACTTCCTAGTTTTTTGCTGCTATTTTTTGTTCTGTCCTTGTTTTTGCTTCTTCCTTCTTTCCTGTTTTCTTTGCTAGTTCCCCAAAGTTTGCATAATTTCCCCCTGGCTTCCAAACTTGCTTCTCATCTCTTTCTCTTCTTCTATTTCTCTA
>QZML01000772.1:1122012-1153240 GCA_016801275.1 Hystrix brachyura | reverse complement strand
AAATCAGACACACATGTTTAAATACCACATTGTTTCTCTGGTGTGAGAAACTCAAGGTGTAAATAAAGACTAAAATGTATTATATTGGGAAAGGGCAGAAAATGTCCAAATGGGAAAGGGAACAAGGGAGGGGGAGGAGGTAAGGGATAGAGGGACAAGAGAAATAAGAAATGGAAGAAAAATATGGAAACAAAGCTTTTGTAAATAAGGAAGGAGAAGGGGGTGAAGGGAGAGGAGGGGAATGGGAAAAAAAGAAGCAGTAAGACATATTATGTACTGGTATCAATTCTCTGTGATGAATGTTATCAGCATGTATATCTAAAATGTATCATTAAAATAAAAATTTTTTTTAAAAAAAGATGCTTGCAAAGGAGCCACGGGGTAGACGGAAGTCACCAGCAGCCTTTCCACAGTTCTCCAAACTTTCCTGCTGTGCTTTGGGTGTTTTTATAGACAAATAACAAGAAAGGTCAGAGGAAGCTAATTAAAAAAAGGGGGGCTTTAAAAAAAAAAAAAAAAAAAGAATGTCATCCACTCTCTTGGTGATGATGGTAATCACTTACACCCACCCGACAAAGCCCTCAGTATACTCACTTGGCATAGTACATCTCACAAGCATTTGTCCACCTTGGCTTCCCGAGTCCTTCGCCCCGCACGAACACTCTGTGGCATTCGGGGTCAAACGAGAAGTGCTTGGAGACGATGGCATGGAAGTACACGGTGACTCCTTCTCCGGGGCCCAGCGTGCTGGGGGAGCAGACAGGGAGGTGCTGCAGCTCACTTGTATGCCTTTCTGTGTGCACTTGTTCACACGCAGGCATGCGTGCACACACACATAAGCACACAGAGAAGCATACAGGCACCATTTCTACTGTACACTGACACACCAAGCAAGGGTGTGATGATGTTGAGGACCCAGACACGCTATGCACAGTGAACGACTTCTCTCGCCCTTTACAGGGCGGCCAGCCAGCCCTGCCCCTTCATTGAAGGGCTGGAGACACTGGACGGCCCAGGAAGGACTCTGCACCATGATGGTATCTCTCCTGAATTCCAAAAGGCCATGTGGGCTCTGGGACTCCTGAGATGATCAGGAAAGGAGCATTTGGAACAAGTGCCCTGGCCAGCCCCCTTGTAGGCAGTCCCCCCCAAAATGGACTCTGCAGAGCCATGGCCAGAGCATCCCCCAAGGTCCCCTTGCTCAGGTCTCCAAGCCCTACCTCTTTGTGATCTGCATAGCAGTACTCTGGTTCCTCTGCTCTTTCTCAGTTTTCGCAGCCGCTGGTTGAGTTCTGTTACTCTCTTCTGCCTTCTGTGAGTCTTCTGGCTTCACATTCCCATTTTCACTGGTTTTATCCCCAGCAACCACTGACTTGCCCTTGGCTTCCACTTTCTGGAACGAGCAACCCAACCCAACCCAACTGTTAAGGCCAGGCCCCGTGCTCTCCTCCGCTGTCAACGCACTGCACAGCTGCCAGAGTGGCTCTGTCCTTCCACGCTCTGAATATTCCAGGGTCTCCAGTCTGGTCCGCTCACATGGCCTCTGAGGAGCCCTCTCTCCAACCTCACCTTCTGCCTCTCCTCCCCTCACACACTTAGGGGACCAGCTGCCTTCTGTGCTAAGGACAGGCCTACCACACCCCATATAGGGGCCTTGGAACATGCTGTTCCCTGTCAGGACAGGTCCCCAGGTAGCCTGCACTCGCCCCTTGCTCCCAATGGTTTCTGCTCCCATAGCACATCCGGGGGCCTTGCCCGAACACCCTGCTGAGGGACGACCTTCCTTCAGGGCACGCCGGCACCTGCCTGGGGCCCTTGTACCACCTGCCCTCCTCCGAGGCAACTCTAGTGAACTCTGGGCAGCACCTGGGTCCTCCGCACACTGCACCCTAGCACTCCACAAACTTCAAGACAGTGTGTGGAGGAAGGGCTAGAGGGGAATAGCTAGGGGGGACACAAGGAGACACAAGCCTCTACCTGGCAGGGCTCCTTGGGTGCAGCAGGGCTCAAGGGTGGCTGTTTGTCTGTCTGAGTCTTGTCCTTCTTATCCTTGGTGGCCCTGCCGGTTTTGTCAGCTGGCTCAGCTGTAGCATTTGTGCACTGGAAGAAATAAAGGCTCCAGTCCCTGAGTCACAGTGATACAACAGCAGGGACAGACTTGGACTTGGTGGCATAGAGCTCTGCACTGACCACAAGCTGAGTGGATAGGAGGCCAGCAGTCCCTGTCCTGCCCCTCTACAGGGAGCAAGTCCTAGGCGGCAGGGTGATGTCACACCTGCAGACACAGTAGAGGTGGCCAGGGATGTCATACATGCCAGCTACCACCTGACACTCACCTCGGACGCCGGTGACCCTCCTTGCCGTCCGTCTGTCTGTGCGCCCTCCTTGGGCTCAGTGTTTTCCCTTCCGGACTCAGGCTGCCCAGCGACATTCACAGGCACAGGGTGGTCTTCATGGGCAGGAGCGGTCAGGTCGGACTGCTCTCCAGAGGGACACTGGTCTCCAGAGAGCACAGGGGCATCGGGGTGCTGCCCTTCAGGATGCTCCTGGGCCATGCCACCTGGGGCTGCGCCAATGCCTCCGGCAGTCTGACCCTGCAGAGGGCTGCTGCCATCCTCAGTGTGCACGATGGGGTCGAAGGGGCCATCCCCCTCCGGGGGTGTCATCCCCAAGTCCGGGGGCTGGCTGGCCGGATCCCCCTGCTCAGCTTGGCTGTGGAGCATGGGTACATCCAGGAAGCTGGAGCTCAAAAGCAAACTCAGACTTGAAGAGTCAGAGAGAGATGGGGGCAAGGAACTCAGCTCCGAGGAATCGAACGTGTTCTGATTTCTATTTTTCCTTCTTTTCCTTTTACTCTAAACATAAAAAAAAACACTAACTTTACTTCTTAGATTTATTATATGTTATCCCATGTTTCTCTTCAATTTCTCAAGTGCCTTAAACTTAGCTTGGCCAGACCCGACCCCACTTACAAAATCCGTAATTTCTTTGTGATACTGGGGAGAACGTGTTTTGATTTCTATTTTTCCTTCTTTTCTTTTTACTCTAAACATAAAAAAAAAACACTAACTTTACTTCTTAGATTTATTATATGTTATCCCATGTTTCTCTTCAATTTCTCAAGTGCCTTAAACTTAGCTTGGCCAGACCCGACCCCACTTACAAAATCCGTAATTTCTTTGTGATACTGGGGATCAAACCCAGGGCCTTTGTACTGAGCTATAAACACAGCCCTTTTTTATTTTTTACTTTAAAACAAGGTCTTGCTAAGTCATTAAATTGCCCAGGCAAGACTTGAGCTTACAATCCTCCTGCCTCAGCCCCCTGTGAATACAGGTATGCAGCAAAGCATCCAGGTAATTTCTTTACCTTAGACCAAAGGAGAATGAAGGAACAAAGACAGGGGCATGGCAGAGCTGAGGAGCATGCAGTACGGGCCACAACCATTTTCCACACCTATATCCTACACATTATGGACACAAAATGGAATAAAGAGAAGGATGCGTGAATGTGCAGAGGAGCTGAGTTGCATCCTTCCTGCTTCAGGAACCAGGAACAGAGCCTGAGAAGCAGGTGTGGGGGACCCTGGGACCCCATGGGTGTGGCACTCTAGAGGGAATGCTGATGGGGTCACGAGTCACTCCTATGCCCCTCGAAGCCTGCCACAGACAGGCAGCTGGCAGGTATGCGTGCCTGTGCCAGCCCACACCTCCCTCCTGGGGTTAACTCATCTGGGAAAAGGACATGAAGCACGTGAGTTCATGTGCACATAATGTGGGCAGCCACCTTTCAGGTCAGCCTGTAGCTCCCCTAGGACCCTAAATGACCCCCAACAGGCATGCCCCAATGGCCAGCACACCATGGGGCGTCCTCAGCCTCTCACGGGTGGTTAAGCGTTTAAGAATGTGAAATTTAACATGGAACCTTCTCAACTTTCGAGGGCAACAAAAGTCAGAAGTACAGACATTGTCACCATGTGGAGCGGCTCACCAGTGGAGGTGGCCACAGGGCTGTGTCCCCACAGACTCCCAGGGTCACATTGTGAGTGGGAAGCCAGGGCAGCAACAGGGTGGGTCGGCCCCACAGCACCTTAGGGCCACCTGAAAACCACTTCCTCCCACCCTGCACCCTGAGATTCCTGACTTGATGCATGGGGGGGGGGTCTGTCTCTACCAGCTTCCTGGTGGTTTCCAACAGCCAGCTCCTGAGTACCACTGAGTCAGATGAGCTGCAGGTGACGTGAAGGGCCACATGCTGCCCCCTCCTCCATATGCCGGTGCTTAATGCAAATGGCCCTGCTTGCACACCCAGCTCCTGACCAGCATGGACTTCTGGAGGCACAAGGTCACTGAGGCTCAACAGGGCCCCCATCCCATGAAGCATACTGGGGGCAGATGTGACACACATTCATGTGGGAAGTGCCAGGGATGAGATTGGCAAGAACAGTACCAGGGAGGTCAGAGTGCTCCTGACCCATAAGGCTCCCTGGAGGAGGCGGTGCAGGACTGAGCCTAAAAGATGCTGAAGGCCAAGAATGAGGCTTCATCTCTTTGGCAAAGACTCTTGGGTTTTTGTGGCTGAAGACAAGCCTTGCCTCCCATGACTTCCTCCTCACCCAGAATCAAAGTTGAGGTCCAGTCAGGCCTGGTGATGCACACCTGTAATCCCAGCACTGTGGGAGGCCCAGGCAGGAGGGTCACAAGTTTGAGTCCAGCCTGGGCAATAGTGAGATAGCAAGACCTTGTCTCAAAATAAAAAATGAAAAAGGGATGAGGATGTAGCGCCACAGCAAACTCCAGGGCATGGTCCTCACAGGAACAGACAGGACCATCAACACACCCAAGAGGGTCAGACAGAGCATTTAGGCTGGAGACAGGCCAGCCCCAGGGATGGGCTGGAGGGAGGCCGTGTGCTGGCCAAATCTTCACACAGGTGGGTGGAGGCGGACGTTGACTGCCACAGGCAGGTGGGTTGTGAAGTAGCAGAGGCCCAAGTGGGGAGGCTGATATTATAGTTTAGATCTCAGGTGTCTTCCAGGTATCCTGTGCTTGAAAGGTAACTGGATCACAGGGTGCTATACTCATCAGTGGATTCGTGCATTGATGAGTTCATAGCTGACTTGTTTTTGGAGATGGTCACTGGGAGTATGACTTGGAAGGGTACACTGTATTCTTGCCCCTGGCTCCTGCTCTTTCCTTCTGCTTCCCAGCCAGCCTGCAGTGAATAGTTCTCCTCCCCACAGGCCCTTCTGCTACACCCTTCCACCAAGCCATTTTTGCCTTGGAGCCAGCTGATCAAAAACTGAACTCACCGAAACCATGAGCCAAAATAAACCTCTCTTCCTTTAAATTGTGGGTATCAGGTATTTTGTTTCAGCAACAGGAAAGTGACTAACACAGCTGATAAGTGTGTGCTGGGTGCTTGCTACCCAACCCCTACCTCACCACCACCACAGACCAGTTGATTCATCCCCACAGCAGGGCTGGTAAGAAGGACTGTACAGATGCACTCTTGGGCTACATTCCCAGCCTTTTTCAATTCTTTATTTTGAGACAGGGTCTCACGAAATTGCCCAGGTTAGGCTTGAACTCACAGTTCTCATGTATCAGTCTCCCAGAGTGCTGGGATTATAGGCCTGTACTATCATGCTCAGCTAACCAAAAGATTCCTAAAGATCCAAATAATTAAACCTCAAATTAGGTCATTTCCTTCTTATACAAGCAGAAAATAAGTCCAGGTGATTGATGTTCTAACTGCCTTGATGACACAGATATCAGCTCTTGTACATTGTTGTAGTTAACTTTTCTCTCGTTGCTGACACAAAATACCAGACACCCAACATTGAAGGGGGAAAGATTTATTTAGCTCACAGTTTGTAGAGGTTTCAGTCCATAATCAGGTGGATCCAAGACAGGGTGGCATGGAAGACAGGCAAAAGGCAGCAAAGTAAGCAGAGGCCTGAGCAGTTTCTTTCAGCTGCTTTTATCTTATCTAGGCTTCCACCTAATTGGCTTCCACTCTAATTAGTGGTGCCAAACCAATCAGTAACCAATTTAGTAATCACATGCCCTTAATCCCAGCATCACACACCCTAGATCCAGCCACCTCTGAAAATGCCCCACCTATGACTGCTTGAGGTTTTGGGGGACATCTAGATGCAAGCCAGAAGATAGATGCACTAGGGCCGCCACAGAGCATGGAGCACAAGTCAAGGCATGGTACAAAAGTACTTCACAGTGACCAGGCCCTAGCCCTCTAGGCACGTTAGAAGCACAGTCCTTGAGGGGACTAGAGATGGCAGACCTTAGGGACAGTTGTCAGCTGCCTTCCCCATGGAAGGTGGCTCAGAAGGGGACCAGTCAGCCAGGAAGGACAAGCAGCACATGGTACCTGGAGGGCAGGTAGCTCTGCAGGAAGCCTAGAAATGGGGGGACAGGGGCCGGGAACAGGAGCTGACTGTCCCCTCCCTATCACATGGGGGCTATGGGGACCACAGTAAATGCAAGAGTGGCCCAGGGAGATCCTCTGGGGGACCAAAGCTCAGCTCCAGGACAAGCGAGGATGGGGGGCAGGCAACAGCCCACCCTGAGTACCCCATGACACTCACCCATGCTTGGCCAGTCAGCCAGCAGCTGCCAGCCCACACGCCATTGTTATTCCTCAGAGCTGGGGACAGAAGCCAGACACAGTGCGTGCTAGGCAATGCTTGGCCACTCAGCTCCATCCCCAACACCTTAATAAAACTCAGCTCAACCCTGAGAAGCAAAATGGCACCCATTCCTGGAAGCAGCATGCACAGTCTTCTGATGGTGTTCACAGACCCTCCATCTCTTTCTCTGCAAACTGCCTTTTGTACCCCTCACCCAGCATTCTGGAACTCCAGGGACTGACCCAGTTCTTCAAGAGAATTAACCAAGTGTCACCCTACTAACCATTTGTGGATACCTCCTGGGATGGCCTTCCCAGGTAACAGTGTCATCTTCTCTGACCCAGAATCTCTGATGTTTAAATAGACACAATAGTATTTATAGGTTTTATGGTAGTTTTTTTTATGAAGCTTGGGACCATGTGCATAATTCAAAACACACAGCATTCACCTACATTTTCTAGAACTCTAAAGAAGCTGTCTTGCATTAAAATATGTAAACAATCTGGGACATATTTTGGTGCTAGTACGAGTTAGGAACCTGGCTTTTTCCAAATGGTGAGCCTGGAGTTCAGACAGTGCCTTGCGAAGATGCCAACTCTGTTAGATGGTGATGCTCCTGTCACCTGTCTCTGCTCCTGCAGGGAACACTGCCATTGCTGCGTTGAAAGCTGTGCTATCAGTCTCCATTCCTTTGCCTTCTTTTTTGTGTCCTTCATAAGTATTCTCACCAATTTATGGTTCAAGTAAATTTTGGAACTTTCTTCAACTTCCAAAGAAAGTGAATCCTGCTTGGAGCTGTATTATTTTTTCAACTTCCAAAGAAAGAGAATCCTGCTTGGAGCTGTATTATTTTCATACCTGATTGATCATTTCATTTAAGGTACAAGTCTGGGGCAAGGACAGGCAGCTTTGCCCCACTCACCCTCCTGTGCTCCTGCTTGGGTGGGACTGATCCCCCACACACTCAGTCTTCTATTTTACTTTCTGTTTGCATTCTAGGGGTGCTGGGGCTGGTACCCAGAACCTCACAGCTATGAGTGCTCTGGCACCTCAGCTGGGCCCACCCCTTTGTGCTGTGCAAAGCGGGTGCCACCCAGGCCTGTGTGGGTGCAGCTGTATTCAGCAAGGAGCTCATTGGCAAGTCCGAGCCCACAGAGAAAGGATACACCTGGCTCTTAGCCTTCCACCCACCCTGGGTGGACCTGGCACGGAGCATGTTCCGACGCTCACTTGCCTACTCTTTGGGAAATGAACATGCCGCTGCCTTGCTCAGAGAACAGCAGCGCCCTCTGCAGGAAGGCTGGAGTTAAAGCTCACAGCATTGCTCTTCCTCACAGGCAAAAGCACTTTTACTGCAGTTTTGTGCTTTGAAGACAAAGTCTTGCTATGTGCTGGCCTAGAACTTGCAATCCTCCTGCCTTGATGGTGGGATTACAGGCGTGTGACACCACACCCACCAAATTTCACTTCCTTCTTTTTTTTTTTTTCTTGTTTTTTTGTTTTTCATTTCTTGCATTGTTAAGGAACCCTGTAATGCACCCAAGTTCAGCCAGGTGTCCATGCCAAGGGTGTGAGCACGGCCATGACCTGCTGACAGGGTATAAATGCAGCCCCGATACTACTTCCTGGTCCTGGTGCCCGCAGCCCCGTGGACCTGGCTGCCTGCTCTTCTCTGTAAGAAGGGTCCTGGGTTGCTGTGGAGCTTCCACCAGGGGAGATTTCTCCCGATGCTGAAGAAAAGAGTTTCACAAGAAAAAAAACTGGTGACAGGATGGGAGGACGCACAATATTCACAAAATGTCCTCCATCACAAGAGCCAAAACCTGAATCACTTCACAAGCAGGCCTCATGGGCCACCAGCCTTCCTTGCCACTCAAGGGCTGAGGACTGAGGCGTGAAGGCGGCTTGCTGGCACACACGGCTGGACAAAAGCATTGGTGCAACTGAGTATGCAAACTACCTGCTCACAGTCGGCAGAACACGTGTCCTCCACCTCAAACAGGGCTGCGTCCTGCTTCCTTCTTTTGTTTGGAAGGTAATGAGTGGCTTCCATCTCATCAGAGGAGTTGTCTACAGCACCTACAAAAACCTCTGGGCCCACTCCCTGTTGAAACATGAGCCCCTTCAGACAGGGCAGGGTTACCCGTGCAATGCTCCAGCAAATCCTCCAAGACCTCTACCTTAAGTAAGGCCCGGGCAGGGGTACCTACTTGGCGGACTGAGCCAGCCCCCAGCACCCACAGTCTAGGGCCAGCAGGCAGCAGGGTGAAGCAGAACTGAGACAGGACTGTATGTGAGCAGGGCAAATCAGAGTAAGAGAAGCACCCTGAGAGCAGACACCTTGACCTTCCCCGGGCCCCATCTGCACTCCTGGGCCAGGGCTGCAGATGCAGTTGCAGACCTGGCAGGGGCAGGTCAGGACAGGGCGCCAGGGCAGGGCCAGCACAGACCTCCCAAGCCCAAGGGCAGAGCGCACACACTGGCACCTCCCTGCCTCCTCCAGGCAATGCCAGGAGTCCAGCCAGGTTCCCTCCCACTGAGCATCCCGGCAGGAAGCTGAGGAAGCGAAGCCCTTCCACCCGACCCGCTGCAGGAAAGCACAAACCTATCCACCTCTGCAAGGAGCCAGAGCAGCAAACATCCATCAGCCAGCACCAAGAGGCCAAGTGGAAGCCGGTCACCCAGGGGACACAAGGGGCAGCCTCCCCATGGACCCCAATGGGCATGAGTCTGCCACCCACTCTGCAGAGCAGAGCTGGCCCCTAGCTCACTGTCCTGGCTCCCCATGTCTGTTATCCCAGGAGCCTCGTGGCTGTGCTCAAAACTGCACATGCCACCGTCAGGTAAGGCACGACACGGGTACACTGTGACTGGGACACACACGACAGCCCTGAGAGCTGCTTCTCAGGGACAAGGCTACCAGCTGCAAGTGTGCACTGTTCTCCCAACAGCAAGTGCAGATTGGGCGGGATTTTTTTCTTACAGCCCTCCTTCACAGACAATATGGTACATAATGTTTTCTTTCTTTCTTCTTCTATTTTTCGCTCTTTGCAGTAGTGGAAATTGAACCCAGGGCCTTCGAACTGAGCTACATCTCCAGCATCTGCCCCGATCTTTTTTTTTCTGAGACAGGGTCTTGCTAAAGTTGCCCAGGCTGGGCTCGAACTTATGATCCTCCTGCCTCAGCCTCCCAGAGTGCTGGAATTACAGGCCTGCACCACCACGCCTGGCCCATAATATTTTGCTGTTGAGATAAAAATCATAAAATTTAGACATTTTTTCTTTTTCTGTGGTGCTGGGGATCAAACCCAGAGATTCATGCAACCCAGGCAAGCGCTCCACCACTGTGCTACATCCTCAGCCCCAAACACGCCATCTTCATGTGGAAGACTTAATGACTTTCTGAAAGTCACAACGTTGGCAATCACCATCTCTACCCAACAGAGTTCCCCAAAGGACACCCACTTCTATTACACAGTAACTCCCCATCCTCCCAGATCCTGGCACTACTAATCTGCCTTCTCTCTATGGACATGTGAGGTCACCAGTGGGGTGACACAGCATGTGGCCTTTCATGACTGCTTCCTTCCTTCACTCAGTGTGCTTCTGAGGTCCATCCCCTGTGCAGAATGGGTGCACACAGTTCCTCCTTCTTCATAGCCAAATAATAATTCATTGTAAGTATGCGCCACAACCAATTTATCCATTCATCTGGTAATGGACATGTAAATTGCTAGGGGTTTTTGTTTGTGTTTTTTTTCTAGCCGTACTGGGAACTGAACCCAGGGCTCTCGCACGGAGCTACATACCCACAGCCTTTCTTTATTTTGAAACAGAATCCCACTAAATTTCCCAGGTCTGGGCTCAAACTTGCAATCCTCATGCTTTGGCCTCTTAGAATGGCGGTATTATAGTCATGTGCCACCACACCAGCCACTTCATCTTCTGACTGCTACAGATAATGCTGTATTGAACTTGAGGGTGTTTGTTTGAATACGTGTTTTCATTTCTCTGTGACCTACACCCAGAAGTGGAACTGCTGGGTCACAGAACAATTTTATGCTGAACTTTTTGGTGAATGGCCTGTCTGGCACAAAGGGTGCAGTATTTTATATCCCCTGGTCACAGTGCCACAGTTCCAATTTCTGTACATCCCTACCAACAGCCATTAGCTCCTGGCACATGCAGCGTGATTCCTCACCGGTGCTCTGGTCCATGCCTCCTGGTCACCAGCGAAGTCCACGCTGTGTCATGTGCTTGCTGGCCACTAATAAATCTTTTCTGGAGAAACGTTTTCGGCAAGTGCTTTGCTCATATTTAAGCTGAACTATATTTTACTGTTGAGTTCTAACTCTATATCGTGGATACTAAATCTCTATCAGACATGTGATTCGTATTTCTCCCTTTCCACGGGCCGTCTTTTCACTGTATTTTGTCTCTTGATATACAAAATTTTTCATTCTGACGAAGTTCAAGTGCCTATTTTCTTCTTTTGTTGTTTGTGCTTTTGGTTTTACATTTAAGCAACTGTTGCTAGACGTTCGGTCTGCAGTTGCTCATGACATTCTCTTATAATCTGTTTCATTTCTGTGGGGTCAAATAGTAATGTCTCCACATTCTTTTCTGATTTTAGTTCTCTTCATCTTCTCTCTTAGTCTAAAAATTCATTAATTTTGTTGGTCTTTTCAAAAAATTGACTTTTTGGGTTCATTGATTTTTTTCCCCTCTACAGTTTTTCTCGTCCCCTTTGTGTTCATCTCCGCTTGGATTTTTTTATTTTCTTCCTTCTTTTAGGTTTGGATTTCATTTGCTGACCTTTTCCTCATTCCTTAAGTTATAAAGTTGGTTACTATTTCAATCTTTTTCTCTCTCTCCTTTTTTAATGGTACTGGGGCTCAAACCCAGGACCTTGCTCATGCTGCACACACTCTACCACCAAGCTACACGCCCAGACCTTCTCTATTTTTTAAGGATACCTTTCTAGATACAAAATTGCACTAATGGGCCAGGCATGGTGGTGCACACCAGCAATCTCGGAACTCTAGAAGGCCGAAGCAGGAGAATTGCAAGTTTGAGCCCAGCCTGGACTATTTAATGATTTAGCAAGACCCTGTGCCAAAGCAAAACAATTTTTTAAAGGGGCTGGAGACGTAGCTCAGAGCAAAGGCTCTGGGTTCAATCCCCAGGATGGAAAAAATGAAAACAAAAAAAGCCAAATTCCCTCTCTCTGTACCCAGTAGGAAGCAGACATCTGGACATGGCCACTGGGGTCACTGGGCTGGAGCAAATACTTCCAGGTAACTCCCTCAGGAAGCCTCCCTGGGGCTCCAGCTGGGTTCTTTATTGAAGAAATGCTTTCTGGTGTCCAGCACACCGCAGGTTCTATTGGAGGCCACGGGGCACAGAGTCAGGCTGGGCCTCACTCTTGGAGGAAGGGCACCTGGCTACCAGTCCACTCTGTTCCAACCCTGCCCAGAACTGGTGAGTCCCCTAACCCCAATACAGACAGGTCCAGAGGAAAGCGGGACCCACAGACACTTGGCCCACACCCACACGTGTCAGGTCGGAGTGGTGGACAGGAGACCCCAGCGCCCTGGAAGCAACGTTTCCTGTGACAGAGGAAGCAGACCTGGGGTAGTGCGGTCACTGTCCACTTTGGGGGCCAGCTGGACAGCTGTTCCGGAAAGCCCACAGAAGAGACCACGGCGACACGGGGACAGCAAAGGTGACTCAAAGCAGACGGCAGGGGGCACAGGCGGGGACAGGCTGAGACAGGCAGGGACAGGCAGAGGCAGGAGCAGCTCACTCACCTTTTGGACAACGGTCCAGGAGTCATCAGAACTGGGGTCCTTTAAATTTTCTGACCAGTCAGAGGAGCCTGAGATCGAATGAAGGTCCCCGTCCTCCTTCAGCGATTCCCTGAGCTCCCTCTCTCCCTCGGGAGCTGAGCACATCAAGGGGTTGTTGTTCTCGGCATCTACAGAGGCAGATAAAGGAAGATCAGGGAAGAACGAGGAGCCCAGGAAAGCACACTGGCACCCTCACCTTGAGCATGTGCTGAGGCAGATCAGCCCCGTCCTCCTCCGAGGCCAGGCAGGACCAGGCCAGGGCCTGGACCCCAGCTGCAGTGAGAGGCAGGTCAGAGAAGGAGATGGGCGGTCTGGACATCTCCCAGACCAATGCCTCAATTCCATACCTCTAAAGCCGCGGCCGCCCATTCCTCTCCTCGCAAAGGCCCTTTCTCCTCCCTGTGGTGGCCCAGAAACCTCTGGAGGCTCCTGAATCCTGGCTCTGATCCACCTGTCCACTTGCTGGTCCACACGCACCTACAGCAGTCATCCACTTGGGGCTCACACAGCCACTCAGAACTGCCTGCCTGAGCCCCACTGCCCCCTTGAGGGGGTGTCCGCTTTCACACCTGGGTCTCTGTGACCCCACAGCCCTCTCTCACACAGTTCTTCTGACTAGAACCTTCTCTTACCCTGATCCTGGGACCCTTCTCCAAGGCCCCAGGCTTGCCCTCACTGGCACACCCTGCTCTGGCACTTCCTCCTCGGCCTCTCCTAGCACTGTCTGACCCGCCTGCCTCCTCCACAAGCCCTGGAGGACAGGACCATAAAGACTTGGTTCCCTGCTGAGCCTGAGCATGGACACACATGGCACTCAGGAGCTTCGCCAAAGGGGCTTTGCTAATGGGACTTAGCATCAATAATGAATTCTCCAAATGCCCTGGTCAGCCTCACCTGCTCAGGACCTGGCAACTTCCTGAGCCAATCAAATCGAAGGAAGGCTGCAGGGGTTCTCTGACACAGCCACTGGCCCTTCCTCCTGGAGGGACCAACAGCTCAGGGGTGCGATAGATGCTCAGGAATCTCCATGCCATTTCTCCTGCAGCCCGAGGACAAGCTGCCTTATAGAGAAGGCCAGGGAAGTGACCAGAGGAAGTAATAAGAGGCCTGCGAACAACTGTACCCTCCCAGCAGGGGCCTGCACTCCCTCCTACTGAGCTGGGGAGCTGGTCTGCTCCAAGGACTAAGCATCAATACAAAAAAAGTGCCACGTGTGGCACACACCAGTAATCCCAGCTACTCAACAGGCTGAGTATTGCAAACTTGATGCCATCCTGGGCAACAAATAGACCCTGTCTCAAAATAAGAAATAAAAAAGGGGCCCGGGGGCTATAGCTTAGTGTAAAGGTCCAAGATTCAATTCCCAGTATGGGAAGGGGAGGTGGGGGCACAGCCAGATAAGAAAAGATATAGAAGTGGTCTCTTAACTTAGTGGAAGATGCTTGGCTTCCCTGCTGATGAAGGAAATCAGAACAGAAGTGGTGAGATGCCATCTCCACCCATCCTCCAGCGAGGACTACGAGATCAACTCCTCCCAGGGCTGGAGAGGCTGTCCCTAGAAATGGAACCTCAGAGATGGCTGCTGGTGGCTGGAGCTGCCAGGGGATTAGAGAGTGAGAAAGGCCTAGCCCTCAGGTGCAGTGGTTCCTGCTGGGACAGCCTGGGAGGCGGGCAGGCCCCTTCGCCACAGTGGACAGAAGTGCCCAGGGCTGGCTACTGTGTCAGGCCCTGCCACATGGCCAAGCAAAACAATGGCAGAGCAACAAGATGCATGGTGTCAGTCTGGAGAGCATGAAGGGGCTCAGGCCAGGGCAAGGAAAGGGGACTGCAGGGGACTTCAGGTCCTCCTGTCTGACACAGGTCATTTGCCACCTGCATGCATACTTCTGTAATCAGAGTAATACTTCTGTAATCAGAGTAATACAAAGTAGCCAAACACAGAAATCGTAACAGCAAAGAACAGAAAGGCACAGGAACCTACCCACGCCCCCCAATGGCATGAGGAATGAGGTAAGATAAAAGAAATAAAGACAGGCAGCCAGGCGTGGTGATGCACACCTGTAATCCCAGGCTAAGGCAGGATCGCCTGGCGTTCAATGTCAGCCTGGGCAGCACAGTGAGTTCAAGGCCAGCCTAAACTATACAGCGAGACTCTGTCTCAAAAAAAATTTTTTTTAATTTAAAAATTAAAAAAAGAAGAAATAAAGACAGGTAAAAAGGAGACCAGGAAAATCTTTAATTTTAAAATTGTGCTTTTAAGAAAACTTCCCAGTATTGGAAAAAAAAGCAGACAAGAGAAAAAAAAATACAGCAGAGAATTGGTGGTATAAATCTATAATCCCAGTACTCGGGGAGGACGAGGCAGGAAGTTTGCAAATTCAAGCCCAGCCTGGGCAACTTAGTGACTTAGTAAGACCCTGTCTCAAAATGAAAAATAAAAGGGTTGAAGATGTACGTCAGTGCAAAGGCCTTGGGTTCAATCCCCAGTATGACAAAACAAACAAAAAAGCAATAGGCTGCAGCATCCCAGTGCCAAGTGAAGGGAGTAAGTAAACCCCTCTGAAGCAGGACACTGCTGCATGCCAGTGCGAGGGGTCCTCAGGAACAGCCAGACCTAAGTACCAATGGAAGGGCGGGTGCCAGGGCTGGGGTGATGGTAGTGTTGAACGGGGATAGTTCCGGTCTGGGAAGATGCAGGAATTGTGGAGGTGGACAGTGGCAATGGCCACGCAGCCACATGAGTGTACTTAATGCCTCTGAAGCCTGGACTAGAAGAGGATCAAAGTGTGAAATCACGTGACTATTTTGTCACAATTCAAAAACACACAAGCACACAGTACAGCTGTGCCAGGTCTAGAGGTAGGGAGTAGAGGTGAGCAAAACTCAGAAAGCAAATACCCACGGCCTGGGCTGCTGCCCACACTGCCGATCCTGTCCCTCACACATCAGCCTGGACCCTGGTCCTCAAGCTGGCCCTGAGGCTGGGTCTCCACTTACCCGGCTGGGCCTCCTTTACCCCCTTCTTAGCCTGCACCCCACATCATCCACACCAGGGCCTGAGCTGAATCCTCCAAGGAATGACCCCACCATCACCCTCCTGGGCTCCTAGCCCATGTGTTCTGACAACACTTACCTCATCTCTTCTCTCTTGTAAAAATGTCTAACCTTGAAAATTTGGACAATGCAGAAAACGAGAGCGATACACAGTGCCCAGGGTGTCACCCCTCAAAATAATCTTCCAGTGTTTGAGGTACAAGTCCCACTAGGGTCCCTGGGGACTTGGGCAGGCGAGGGCTGGCAGTTCACATTTTGAAGAAACCTCCCAGGTCACCCCACCCCTGTGACACACAGGCAACCCCAACTCACAGCATTCAAAACCCTCACCCTGGCCAAGTCACCACCTTCCACCTGTACGAGGGCCCCCAAGACTTCCCTATGCCTTTATCCATGGGGTTCCCCAAGACCCAAGCATCTGGGAGCCTCTAGGCAAAGAATATGGCGGCCTCTGCTGACCCACAGATCCCAGCCCTGTCCAAACCCTGTGGCCTGACCCACCTCAGCTGCTGGAGCTGGCATCGGGACACTGGATCCCCGATCCCTGATCCCTATCCCCTGTGGCCACCGGAGGAACTGCAAGCAGCTGAAAGGAAGGCAGCAGCCACCTCTTCAGGAGCTGCAGCCAAGTTACCACCCTGCTTTCAGTTTCCTTTTCCTTTTCCCTTCTCCACTGGGGAGGAAGAGGGCATGCTGGGACCAAACTGGGCCTCACACACAGCAGGCAAGTGCTCTGCTGCTCAGCTTCTATTCCTGTACACAGGGTACCTGGCCTGTGCAAGGAAGCCAGGAGGGAGCCCTGACTCCATGGCACAGATCCAGGGCAGAGGGCACCCCACCCGCCTTCCCCACCTGCCACCTGCTCAAGGGGCGGCTGCTGGGCCGTGTTCAAGTATGAGAAGACTTAATGGCATCTGGGAGAGAAATGCCACAAGCCCACATTCTCAGATAGACCTTCATGTGTCCCCGTTCTGCTGGCAAACACTCTGGTGGCCCTCACAGCCCTGTCCAAGCCCTCAACCAGAATGAAGGTGGGGTGGGAACAGTGACCTTTCAGGCAGACCCTACTGGGGGATGGCCATGGGGTCATCCATTTCCCCACAGGACTCTGAGACTAAAAACAGCCCCTTGGGCTCTCAATCTGTTCGCACCACCCCTTCTGGCCAGTCAGTCCTGACCACCCCGCCTTGTCCTGCATCAGTAATTACCTAGAGCTCTGCACCCTGCAGGCCTGAGGAAGTGGGGCTGTGCCTGCTCATCAAAGGAGACCACTCCAGCACCTGTTTTTCTCCCTTCACACTGAGGCAAGACCTCAACCAAGGTTCCCCCCAAGACATGGACTGCAAAGGATCCAAATCCTGCCCCTGCCAGGTGCCAGCTGTGCGACCATGGCTGGATTACTTAACCTTTCTGTGCTTTGCTCCCAGCATCTGTAGTATGGGGATTTACCACAAATGCACACTTGGCACAATGCCAGGCAAATTTCCAGCGAGCAGACTGGTTACCTTCCCCTCTCCAGCCCCACATGCAAGATTTCTTCCTAGTGCCCTGGTGGAACAGCCCCAGGGGGTGGAGTGTCCCACAGAACCTGGGCACCAGAGGCTCCACCAATCCCAAAGCAAGCTATCTATCACCAAAGCAGCCACTCTGCTGGCCACCAAGTACACCCATGCTGCCATGATCTGGCCAGTCCCAGAGCACTCAAAAGGCAGAGCCCTTAAGATGTCAGCCAAAGCCCCCTCCCAAAGAGTCAGAAAGAAAAGGAAATCATAGGGAGGCTGAGGCAGGAGGATGGGCGAGTTTGAGGCCCATGTGGGCAACTTTGGGTGCCCTGTCTCAGGGCTGGGGGTGTAGCTTAGTGACAAAGCACCCACGGATTTGATCCCCAGCACCACACACACACACACACACACACACACACACACACACACACACGCACAGACACACACATCAATGAAATCAATGAGACAAAAATCAACAGCCAAGAGCAGCTGCCTCCTCACACCTCTTGGGCCCAATAAAGGACTAGTGAGATCCAGGTGTGGAGGGAGAGCGGGGCCACACCCTACCTGAGGCACAGAGGGCTGCACTGGTCCCCACATGGAGGGCACACCAGAAATCCCCAGGGAACATCGTCCACAGACATGCATACAGAAACACTCTGTCTTCTTGCCAGCCTGATCTGATGCTGTGTGCCAGGCACTGTGCAAGGAGCATGGGCTGAGGCAGTGCACAGAGGCAATGCCTCCCAGGAAGCCACACTCGGATGAGCCGATGCCAGGAGGGCAAACCTGGATGAAGGGCGATTGGGAATCTGGGGGAGGGGCAGTCACAGTTTTAGGGGTGCTCCGGACAGCCTTGCTGGCAGAGGTTAGGGCTCAGGTGGGCTCCAGGTAGTGAGAGCAGGTGGTACAAAGGCCCTGCGACTGGAGCACAACTAGTGTGTCCCAGAGGGCTCTGGGGCAGTGGGAAAGGGGGAGCAAGAAGAGGGGCGGGCAGCAGGCGGTGAGACCCATCGGAGCACATACCCCCACCCCAGGGCTCCTCACTCCATCCACCACCAAGGCCAGGAAGGGGCCTGGGTGACTCCTTGTGGTCACACTATAGTGTGACCAACACTGAGTCCTCACTCCAACATGCCCTGAGAGCCTCAAAAGACCCTAGGTTCAGCTGGAGGGGGGTCTCACCCCCATGGGAAACCAGAACCACCCCCCCCCACGCCCAGTTCCTTTGAAGAACCAAAAGTGGAACTTCAAAAAGGCGATGGGGGGGCTGGGGATTTAGCTCAGTGATTAGAGTGCTTGCCTTGCAAGCACAAGGCCCTGAGTTCGATCCCCGGCACCAAAAAAAAAAACAAAACTCCCCCTCAAAAAGGCGATGGGCACCACTAGCAAAGAACCTGACCAAACTGACAATAGTGCTTTTGCAAAGGGCTCTTCAGTTGCTGGAGCCCCCAGGGATTGCGCACGGCCCAGCCCAGAGCCGCTTCTCGGGAAGCAGGCAGACACTCCATGCAAGCACCCCAGTACCCAGCCTCACCTGCCGCAGGGGCTGTGGGGGGCAGCCGCTGTCCGCATTGGCTGCAGAACTTGGGGGCTCGCTCACTGGAGATGTGCCGGCACCAAGGGCACTCCATGCCCGGCGGGGCTGCTAGCAGCCAGTCGCTGTCTCCCTGCAGATCTGGAAGAAAGGGCAGAGTCTCCGGGCTGCTAGCTATAAGCCGCGCCTCCAGTCACGTGACCACGGTCCCACTTCAGTTTCATTTTCTGAGAAAGTGAAATTTTTACGACTCAGCAGGTCCCCTAATCAATCAAAATTCAGCACCAGTGTGTCTTCTGCGCCGCTCAGGGCCACCGCCCCTTCCCAAATCCAGGCTCTGCTCTGGCTGAAATTGCTCCACTCTTGGCTGCCCTGGTCTCCTCCTCCTGCCCTCCAAGTCCCTGCCGCTATCCATCCCCCAGTAAGGCCCTGGCTGTCCAGCAGGGACTATGGACCATGCCACTGCCCAGGGCTGACTCCTGAGAAGCAGGGAGTGCAGGTAGAGGTACAGCCTGTGTGGCCCCTGACACAGGATGTGAGGGGCCACCTGCCAGCCTGCAAAGCAGCTGCAGGGCTGCTGCCCTGGCTGCCCTGGGTGTCTCAGGGGCCCACCATGAAAGTGGGCAAAACACTTGCCTGCAGGTAACCACAGATGAGGACTAGGTGAGTCACCCAGTGACAACATCTGGCACTACCAACAGCTGCAGGGAGCCCTGTGTAGACAGCTGAGAGTTCCACCAGCTGCAGAGGCCGCCTCTCTGGAGGGCCCCTCTTCTCATCGACCAGAGAGCCCTTGACACCGTTTGCCAGGGGTGGCGTCAAACTAGGGGAAGTCACAGCAGGAATGGAGACAGGCAGCAGCTCAGCTCTACGCGTAAACAGCAAGGCACTGATCCCGGGTGTGCACTGGAAGACTCGTCTACCCATGACCCCTCCGCTGGCCTTAAACCAAAGAACCACAACAGCAGAGGCCAGGCCTAGAGGCAATGGGCCATCCTCCCTGCGGCGGGCGCAGCCCTCTCCTCCGGGGGCTTGGTCTGCACTACAGGATAATGAACTCTTTTAAGAAGGACCTCGATGGGGGAGGGGGGCAGGTTTACTCGGTTCCCTGCTTCACCTTCTGCAGCCCAATCTCGGCCCCTCCCTTCCACAAGCCTCCAGAGCCAACCACTACCATAGGTTGGGAACGGCTCTACTCAAACCTCTTCAACGGCTCTCACCACCCAGGCCCTTTTCTTTCCACTGCTGGGGAGTGAAACACGGCTTCCCTTCCCGCTCCTAGGTTCTCTGGCTGGCTGCGAACGAAATGAACATGAGGCAGATTACCAAGAGAAAAAAGGTACATATATTTAATTACGTACTTACGCACACACGGGAGTCCCACGAAATCCAGGAGTCCAGGAAGGATCAGGCAACTGAAGGTCACGCAGCCTCCAGAGCCGCGGATGGAAATACGGGCTGGGGGCGGGAGTGGCAAGGCCTTCCGTGGGAGGGTGAGGGGAGGAACCTTGCGCCGAAGGACGTCGTGTGCTGTTATGCAGATATGGTTTCTCAGTTAACGAGATCTGTGTCCCAGGGGGCTATTTGTTAATGCGGATTTCCTTTATTGATGTAAATTTTCCTCAACAGAGGACTCCTGGATCAGCTACCCTTGGTGGCACAGACCTGTAATCCCAGCACTCTTAAGAGGCTGAGGCAAATGCAATCCCAGCCAGGTCAATTTAGTGACTTAGCCAAACCCTGTCTCAAAATTAAAAATAAGAAAAGGGCGGAGACGTAGCTCAGTGCAAAGGCCCTGGGTTCAATACACTGTACCGCAAAGAAAGAAGGAAGAGAGAGATGGAGGGAGGAGCGTTTGACACCTCCCTCCCCGGTTTGCTTGCGCTCTCCCGACTTGCTCTCGGGAAGGGCGCCCACGCTGGCCTTGAACCCCTGGCCGTGGGAGTTGGGAGGACGCTGCGCTGCGGGCGCTGCGGCTCTGTGGGGCGATGCCTTTCTCCTAAATTAGTGCGGCTGCGATGAGCACGGTCCAGGGGGCGCGGCTGTGCGGGTCGAACTGCCCCGACGCCCCGGGTCCCTGAAAGGCCGGGGGCCCGCTGTCCGCCGCCCTAGAGCGGCGTCGGCTCAGGGCCAGGACCAGGGCGGCGCTGGACACCGGGACCGGCCGAGAAAGCGAAACTTGGAACCGGCAGGAAGAGGCGGCGGGACGCACGCGCCGCTGCCACCGTGGGGCCACGGCACCCCCGCCCCGGCCGGACCCGCGCCCGGGAACCCCTTGCCGAGCCCGCGCCCTGCCGGTGGGGCCCTCCCCTCAGCCCGCACTCCGCCCCTGAGGCCCGCGCGCCCCGAGACCCGAATCCCGCACCCGCGCGCACGCATCCACGCACCCACGCGCTTTCTGCTTCGGGTCACGCGCCCGGCGCGCCGCCCCTCCGTCCGCCTGGCGCTCCGCTGGCCCGCGGGGCGTGGCCGGAACCCCCGTCGCTGCCCTCCTGGCCGGGAGTCGCCCCCTGCAGCTGAGCACGGGTGCCGGTCGCCCAGGGCTAGGTCGCCCCGGCCGGGGAGACAGGGGCCCGGAGGGTGCACGTCCCCAGCCCGGGCGCCCAGCACGATGGACGGTGCCCCCTACTGCTCAGAGCCCAGGGCCAGCTGCGGAGGGGCCCAGGGGACCCCAGGAGGGTCGCTCGGCCTAGCTTCAGGACACGTTGGCGGTCTCCAGCACACCATGCCAGGGCCACGAGCGGATTAAATGACCACAAGCCCAATGGCAGTGGTCACTGTTCATGAAGTGGGCACCAGGCTCGCGACCATTCGCCCCACCCGTGCCTCAGTTTCCTCATCTGTAAGGCTCCTAGTCTTGCCTCCTAGGCCTGTTGGAGTATTAACGCTGCTGTTCTAGGCCCTGAACCAAACTTTTGATGTCCACCATCTGTATCTCCCTGCTCTCCCCCAGCGCGGCCTGGAAGCCTTGAGGGGAGCCGCCTGTACCACCTGGGCTGCCATATAAGCCAATTACAGCTGTTATTAGTGGTTAGTATTCAGGTAGAAAGGCACAAATGCCCAGCCGCAGCCTCACTCAGTCTCTTCTCCCCCCCACCGCCAGTCGCTTCCTTCCTCTGGGCTAGGTACCCTGGCTCTGTCGGTGGAGTGTCCCTCCTGCAGCAGCCCTGCGTGCAGGACTGGCTCCTCTGCCATCTCCTTTCCGTGCCCACACCTGAGCTCGGGCAGTGCTGGCGAGCACTCGGCACGGGTCGCTGGGGAGTCTCTTGGGCTTCACACAAATCCTGGTTGGCTGGTCCACTCCCGAGGGACGTACAGGCGCAGCCAGAGGAATTGTTCATATCCAGCCTTGAAAACCGAGATGGGGGAAAAAAAGAAAACCAAGATGGGGGTCACCATCTCCTACAGCGTTCTCTGTATTTCCCAACTCAGTTTGTGGTTCAAGGTAAATGAAGTTGTAGCCAGGCTGTAAAGTGTGGTCCAAGTGAGTACTTTGAAGACAAAGCCCAGATGGGGTGATGGTGGCCACTTCCTACTTGCTGGGAACGGGGTTCTGCGTGTGGTCTGGGGAGTAAACAGTCTGTTTTGCAGGATGTTCAAGAAGCCAAAGGTGGGAATATGTCCGCCTCTCAGAGCCCAGAGCCTGGCAGTTAAGTATGGTAGCTACATCAATAAGGCAGCCACAGAACAGACACAAGACAGAAGGATGGTGCAATAGCCCACCTGCGTCTGACGCAATAGATGGAGATACTTAAACATATGTACAATTATTTTAATTTTTGGTATTTATTTATTTATTACAGGGTCCTGGGGATTTATTTATTTATTTATTTATATTTATTTTTGGTGCTGGGGATCAAACTACATCCTCAGCCCCCCACACACACACCCCTTTTTTTGAGACAGAGTCTTCTTAAATTGTCCAGGCTGGCCTCAAATTTGTAATCTCCTACCTCAGAGTCCATAGTAGCTGGGATTACAGGGGTGTGCCACCTGCCCAGCTATAAATACAATTTTATTTTTTTTGAGACAGTCTCACTATTGTAGCCCAAACTGGCCTTAAGCTTTGCGCAGTGGTAGTATCATAGCCGATGAGGTTTATCCAAGGCCTGATTATTGCTAATTGAAAACTTTTCCCAAACTGGCCTTGAACGCATAATCCTACTGCCTCAGCCTGGCCAGTGCTGGGATTACAGGTGTACACCACTACCCCCAGCTGCACAAAACCTTTCAAAGTAACAAAATAGAATGATATATGTGCTGCATAAATGTATGTATGACGTGACGGAGTAAGAAAAGGAGACAGAAGAGCAAAATACGTGGACGGTGGCAGGAGCGGTTTATCACCAGCTAGCACAGGTCCTAGCTTTCAGCGATAATGGAAATTAAAACTAGAGCACAGCTGGGCGTGGTGGTGCATGCCTGTGATCCCGGCACTTGGGAGGCTGAGGCAGGAGGATCACTGCAAGTTTGAGGCCAGCCTGGGCTACATAGTGAAACTCCGTCTCAGAATACCTAAATAAATAAATAAAACTACAGCACAAATTCACAGGAAAAAAAAAAACTAGTTGGAAAGTGTGTTAACTGATTGTCAATTTGAGCATGATACTGGATCAGTATCATTCTGGGTGTAGCTGAGGGGATCTACAGAAAATTTGCTGGGTTTTGCTGGGCATGAGTGACAGCAACCAGGGGCTGGGGACTTAGCTCAGTGGTTAGAGTGCTTGCCTAGCAAGCACAAGGCCCTGAGTTCGATAAAAAAAAAAAAAAAAAAAAAGCAACCAAAGGACTTGCCCCCTAAGTGGTATAAAAGGGACACAAAGAAGGAAGACTTACTTCTGTTTCTTCAGAGAAGCGCCAGTCTTCACTTCTACCTTGGACATAGTCTCCTGGCTTCCAGCACAGACCCTTCAGCTTTCTGTTATGGACTCACATGGGACACTAGAGTGAGTAGGCCTTCATCTGGATCCTTTGGATCCCCAGTGCAGACAGACAGGTTATACTCTTCCACACCTGACTCTGCAGGCGGCCATTGTAAACCAATCTTGTAAATTCTTCTATATTTGTGTATCTTGCATTAAATCTGTTTCTGTAGGAAGCACTGACTGATCCTGAAAGTCAGAGAAAATGGCAAGGGACTTTCATTTGAAAAAGATCAGGCTGGCCCTTGAGAAAAGAGACAATGGGAAAGGACACCATCTAGAACCGGTGGCTCGGCTCACTCTGCAGAAGGGGCACAGACTGGTCCACCCGCTAAGGCAGGAGCCAGCCTTAAGTAAGGATCAGCTAGGGGACTGTGTTTGTTACGGGGTGGTCTCTCACCAATCAAAAGTATTCCAGGTTGTTCTTGCCTCAAACAAAGAATCAGATGAGAAGAGCCAAAAACAGTGTCAAATGTTTATTTGAAAAGCTTGGGGTAAACGAGTATGGGTAAAACCAGCTCTGTAGAGCGAACTTGGGCCGAACAGAGAGAAAAAGAGGGTCAAAGCAAAAATGAAAGTACATGCCACTTCTGAGAAGTGTGGCACGGGCTACTGGGCAAATTCACACCCAATAGCGGCTTTCTGCGATGGCTGGTCTTTTTTCTGATGTCCACATCTCCCGGGAGCTTGGCAGAAGTTCTATATTCAGGGCCCTTGAGTTGCCCTGGGGTCTTGTGATAGACAGGTCCTGCTCATTTCCCCCCAGTTAGCTTTGCTCCTATATTTCCTATATTACCACTTAATTATAGGTTCGTAAATATATATGACATGTCATAAATATAATTAAGACCAGACTGAATTCTGGACCAAGAATTCATGGTGAGAGCCTCTAAGATGACTTAGCACCCTGTCAATCATTCCTGTCAATCACACCCAGAGATGCAGGGGGAGGTGCCCGGGGTGAGGTGCATATTGGTAAATTCTCAAAGCCTGATTTATCTGTGCTTTGTGGCTGTTACTACTTCTGTGTGCTTTGACCTGTGTGCAGTGCTTTCTGTCCACCCTGCATCTTTTTCTGTCTGTGTCTTATCTTTTGTTGGCACAGACTTGGCCTGAGCACAACTTCCTGTGATCTCCAATAAATGGAACTGCTTCGTACTTACTACCGGGTGTATGCTTCAATTCCTTCCTTGTTGTGCACAAGACCCTGGACTATTATTGACCCACTGCACTGCAACACTAATAAAAATGAAAATTTTAAAAATGTACACATTTTTATTGAATATAAATTATACATCAGTCAACTTGATTGAAGAGGAGGCCAGGTGTGGTAGCTCATGCCTCTAATCCCCAGTGCTCTGGGAGGCTGAGGCAGGAGGATCACAAGTTCAAGCCTAGGCTGGGGATTTAGTTCAAGTGTTAGAGCATTTGCCTAGTAAGTCCAAGGCCCTGAGTTTGATCCGCAGCACCCTTCCCCCCCCAAAAAAAGAAAAAAATCAAAATAAATAACAAAGGGCTAAGGATGCAGCTCAGTACAGAAGCCCTGGGTTCAACACCCACAACTGCAAAAAAGGAGGGTAAGAAGGCTTTACATAAACCTGATACAATAGGTTGGTGTTTGGACCAAGTATACTCTGGTCTAACCCTTAAGGAGGAATGACATTTTCCTAAGTGCCTGGCAATTTTCATGCCCCATGCCTGTTCCTTCTTGGAACCCAGAGCTGTGAAGTTGCGCAGTTATATTCTCCTCAAATTGCCCCTCCTGCCTCCCTTAACAGGCTGGACCCATAGATCTTCTAATTTAGAGGCTGCTCTTTTCATCAAGCTAACCTAAAGGTTCTCACTAGTATCCAACAAAAGAGTTGTTATGGTTTAGATCTAGAATGTCCCCCCAAAGTCTCATGTATCCAGAGATGGGGCTTCAGGAAGGTGATTGGATGGCAGGGCACCGTACATGCTCTTCTGTGGATTAATCCAAGGATGAGGTCATAGCTAAACGTGCTGTTAGAAGGTGGGATTTGTTCAAGAGAGGAGGCCACTGGAGGCGTGACCTGGAAGGGTATCTCTCCCTTCTCACTCTTCCCTTCTCTCCCTGCTTCCTGGCCTACATGGTAACGTGATCAGCTTTCCTCTCCTAGACCCTTCTTGCCTTGGAGCCAATAGACTGTGGACTGAATCCCCTGAAACCATGAGCCGAAATAACCAAGAGTTGTGGGTGCCAGGTATTGTGTCCCAGTCACAAGAAAGTGACTAAGACAGGAGTGAAGCAAAAGGCCTAGTTGAACCTTCCAGCCCCACAAGGACAGAGTTCATTACACCACGTTCTTTCCCCTAAGATTTATTGTTCCAGGTGCTGAAGCTGGACAGGAGAGTCAAAGAGGGAATAAGTCAAGTCCAACCTTAGAAACTAAGGCCCAAACTAAGCCAAAAGCAAGCAGGCAAATGAAGCTGCTGGGTACCAAATGGTTTCAGAGCTGCCGTCAGGAACCAAGTGATGGCCATGACACATCTCCCAAGAGCAGCACCTGTCCTCACCTGGCTTGTCCATCTACAACAGGGCAACAGGGTGAGGGACTCCCCATCCTCCCAGGGCCATCATCACTGTACACAGAACCAATCAGAACAGGGCTGTTTTGAACCAATCAGAACAGGGCTGTTTTGAACCAATCAGAAACTTGCTATTTTCAATTCTTCCTTTGAATCTGGCGCTGTTCACATGAGCATTCAAAAGATTCTCTTTTCAATCCTTTATTTGAATATGGACACAACCAATCAAAAGACACCATTCCTGATCCTTCATTTACTTTTACATGAAGCCAATGAGTTTCTTGATACAACAGTATACTTGGCATGTATACATGGCATGAGGCCAAGTAAGCATTTGATAAGATGACTTTTCCGATGACTTATTTGCATGAAAGAGAGATAACTAAGGAATTCTGGACACAAAAGATCCATTCCCCTTACCCTTGGGGCCACTGTGAGCCTTTTCACCACACTGCTCTCACTCTGCAGTGTACTTTTTTTCCAGCCTTCAATAAATGCACACTATCACTGTCTTTTCTGTATGTTTTGTTCAATTCTTTGTTTGAGACATCAAAAACGTGGAGAGAAGCTCCATCAGACTCTCCAGCCAGTAACACATCTGTGCAGGTCTGAAGCCTGCTGGGCTATAGCATTCAGGGTTGTACAGGGCCTTTTGGACCTGAACAGTTTTAACCCAGACAACACTTGACTCTGGGACAGTTGTTATTCCACTGGGACAAAGAAGCATGATCCCACGGAGGAATATCCAGCACCACAAAATGGCTGTACCCACCAGCCAAACCAGACAGCAAACAGCCAATCTGTGCCCAGGAGCCCACAGATCTGAAGACAGGTTGGTGAGTAACTCCCATCAAAGCCAGAACCACACAGGCTCTCCTGCCCATTTTTGTCTTGTTGTTTCTGTTTTTTTGTCTTGTTCTTTCTGTTTTAGTTTTTTTTTGTTTGGAGATAGAGTCTCACTGTGTAGTTCAGGTTGGTCTTGAACTCACTATATAGCCCAAGCTAACCTCAAAGTCACAGCCATCCTCTTGCCTCAGCCTCCTGAGTGCTGGGATTATAGGTATGCACCACCATGCCCGACTTCACAAGCCCTCTGGGTTTTGTAGTTTTTATCTACATGGCTTGGGAATAAATGTGAGTATTTTGTTCCTCTCTGCCTTGCTCCTCACAGCTTGCTTTGAGATGATGATCCGAGAGGCAGCAGCCCCAGGGACCCAAGCCACAGAGGCCGCAGAGGCCGCAGAGAGTGCAGCTCAACACTGATGAACATGAGTCCCAGGCCCACAGGCCCTGCTCTCTTCCCCTGACAAGGCGCCCTTGTTCTCAGTGGCTCCCCGCCTCCCCCAACCCCCTTAGCAAACTGCGCTGTCAGCATGTTCTGCACTGGCAGAGAGCATCCTTGCAGGTCCTGGAACTGCTCTACAGCTGAGCAATGTAAAGGGGACACCATGATGGTCCAGACACAAGACAGGTGGTAAGTCACAATTGAACTGTGTTCGAGGCCAAATAACCGCTGGATGAAGTGATGCAAAGGTCAAAGCAGTTCCGTAAATATATCCTCAGGAGCAGGGAGAGGGTGGACCCCAAGCCTAGACATGGAGTGGGCTGGGCTGGGCTTAGCCCTGGGGAAGACCCTCAGGAATACTGGCAGATTGCAGTCTGGTCTAGCAAGAGTACCCCGGACTCCTTTTAAATCTTTGCCTTACTGGGCTTCACTCTGAGCCACATCCCAGCCCTTTTTTTGAGACACGGTCTCAGTCACTAAATTGCCCAGGCTGGACTTCAACTTTCAGTTCTCTTGCGTCAGCCTCCCAGAGTGCTGGGATTACAGGTGTGCAACACCAGACCTGGCTCCTTATGGTTTTATCTTTCATTTTCCTGATGACTGATGATGTTGAGAATCTTTTCATGTGATCATTGCCTGTGTATTTCATTTGTGAAGGATCTGTTGGACTACTGATTTTTATTTGCTTTTTATGTGTCTATTCAGATTGTCCCCTTTATTTATATTTTTTGCAGTGCTGGGCAAGACCCCAGGGTCTCATGCATGCTAGGCTACACCCCAGCCAAACCATCTCCTAAGGATGCAAGTCTAGAATTCATGAATTTATAGTATCGGAAGAAAAACATACACCCATTTTACATTTATTGTATCTTTAAGACTCAGGATTTAGGAGTAAGGAGCTGGAAGTAAAACAGACCTGGGGTAAAAGAATGTATTATAGCCCTGGGCTACTCTGATTATGACTCAAAGCTGTAGTCTTTTTCCTTTTTTGATTTAAATTTTAAAGAAAATTCCTTTCTGTACTGGGGATTGAACCGAGGGCCTCTGTACTGCACCACATCCCCAACCTTTTAAAAATACATTTTTTAAAAAAATTATGAGACAAGGTCTTTGTAAATCACTAAATTGCCTAAGCTGGACTTGAATTTGAGATTCTCCTGCCTCAGTTTCCTAGAGTGCTGGGATTATAGGCACGTGCCACTATGCCCAGCTTGCAGTTTTCTTAAAAGTACCATTTTATAATTATACTTTCCTTGTCTCCTTATCTACCTTTAGTTCTTCTATCTTCAGAATCACAAAAAAATGAAATAAAAAGGGTTAATTATATGGTATGTGAATTTCACTTTAATCAAAATTCTATTTGAACAGAATTCCAGTGGTATAAGAAATAGTACCAAGAACCAATAAACAGGATCATAGTAAATTAAAAATCTGCACAGCAAAGGAAACAACGAAGAGTGAAGAGATGACCTACAGAATGGGAAACATTTTTTGCCGGTGATTCCCCAGAGCACTAATATCTAGAATACATTAAAAACTCATGTGGTGGACTTAATGTGGTCATCTTGAGCCAGAACATCCAGATGGACTGAGTTGGTGTGATGCTGGTTGTAGAAGATCCACCTGAGGGTTGTTGCTGATGCAACATAAGGCACAATGGGAGCTGTAGCTAGTTGACGGGCTGTTTCCCAGGAGAAGCTCTGCTGCAGCTGGTTCTCTTGAAAGGAACTCGGTGGTCTCCTTGAGGAAGGAGCTTGGAGCCTTGGCTGTGGTCGAGGATGGCTGCTGTTGCTTTGGAGGAGCTCTGGTTGTCATCTGCTGCAAGCATCGTATCCTGGTTCCAGTGAAGATTTCCTCAGCCATCATCTGCAGACACAGATGTACATGGGACAGTGCTGTGGGCTCCCAGCCCTCGATTGGATCTTTCAGGTCTCCAGTGCCTAGATAGACAATCAGCACTCCTGCATTTGGCTTATGGGTGAATATTGTGATTTATAAATGTCCTCTATTAAATCTGCTCTCTTACAACCATCGGCTCTGAAAACCTAACTGAGACAACTCACAAAAAATTAGAACCCCCAAATAAAAAATCCAATAAAAAAGGGCATCTAAAATGAATATACATTTCTCAGAAGATGTACAGATGGCCGATAAATACATGAAGGAATGTTCAACATCACTGGCCATTAAGGAAATCCAAATTAAACTAATATTGAGATTCCATCTTACTCCAGAAAAAACAACTAACTTCAAGAAATCAAATAGTAACAAATGTGGGCAAGGCTGGGGGGTGGGAGAAGGAACTATTCCTTCTATATTGGTTTTTATGGTGGGGGGTTGCTAGGGACCAAGCTCAGGGCCTTGCACTTGCTAGACAAGCGCTCTACCACTGAGCTAAATCCTCAACCTCTCTTCTACATTGTTGATGGTAATGTAAACTAGTACAACCACTATGGAAAGCAGTATGGAGATTCCTCAAAAAACTAAAAATATGCAGGACACACCTATAACCTCAGCACTCTGGATGGCGTGGCAGGAGGATTGCTGCAAGTTTGAGGCCAGCCTGGGGTATACAGCGAGTTCAAGACCCTCCTGACCTACTTGGCGAGACCCTGTCTTGAAATAAATAAATATATAAATAAATATAAACAAATATTCCACAGTTATTATTAAAAAGATAGACACACATCCACACACAAACATGCACCTGCCGTGTCGTTGCCCACTGTGACCCTCTCGTGCCCCTCTGCCCTCTCCCTCCAGCTTCAGCAAGTGCCTCTGCACTCCCTCGTGTACGCTCTCCTCCCCCACCTACCCTGCTGGGTGGTTCACTGACTCCAAGTAGGAGGAAGCCCTCCACCCACTGTGTCCTGGGGACCCCTGGTGGTCAATTGGTGCTCCTACCGCAGCCTTCCTAGCTGTACGCCAAACCCCAGGTCTACCCCTGGCACCATGAAAATCTCTCCCACCTGTGTTCCTGTCCAATGTCCAAGGGGCCCCCTAACAAGACCCACACACTGGGCGGCTTGAGCAATCGAAGTTCCTTCTCCACAGTCCCAGAAGGTGGGAGTGCAGAGTCCGGGCAGGCCGGTCTCCTCCCCAGGCTCTGCGGGAGGATCCTTTCTTGTCCCTCCTGGCTGAGGCTGCTGGGGACCCGCCTCCCCAGGCTCTGCGGGAGGATCCTTTCTTGTCCCTCCTGGCTGAGGCATGCTGAGCTGTCTGAGGCTGCTGGGGACCCGCGGCATGCTGAGCTTGGTCACTTTGCTCCATTGTCATCTGGTGTCTTCGCTGCATATCTCTGCCTGTGTCTCCTCTTCTTAGAAAGACAGCGCTTATGTTAGACTTAGCACCCACCTTGATCCAGTATAATGTGTGATCGATTGGTGTGATCGATTGATTGTACTAGGGGTTGAATCCAGGGCATTTGCATTGAGCTACATCCCCAGCTCCTCTTTTTAAAAAAACTTTTGGGGGAGTGCTGGGGATTTGGAGGGGGGCAGTCCTGGGGATCAAACTCAAGGTCCTTGTGCTTGCTAGGTGTCATAGTTAGGTTTTCTAGAGTCGATGGTTTGTAAGAGAGCAGATTTAATACAGGACATTTATAAGTTACAATACTCACCCACAAGCCAAATGCAGGAAGTGCTGAATGTCCATCTAGGCACTGGAGGCCCAAAAGATCCAATCGAGGGCATGACCAGAGCTCCCCCGAAGCAACAGCAGCCATCCTTGATGATAGCAAGGCCCCGAGCTCATTCCTTGACAAGAACAGCTGGGTTCCTTTCAGGAGAACCAGCTACAGCAGAGCTTCTCCTGGGAAACAGCCAAGCTAGCTTCTGCTCCCATCCTGCTTTATGTTGCATCAGCAACAATCCTCAGGTGGATC
>QZML01000772.1:1073969-1090355 GCA_016801275.1 Hystrix brachyura | reverse complement strand
TTGGCAGCCCACTCGGGTCCCCTCCTGTCTCTCAGGAGCTCTCTTTCTCTCTCCCAATAAAATTCCTACTCTTAACCTCCTTTGTTCCTTAGAATTCATTCTTCGACTTCGGGGAACACGAACTCAGCGTAACTGACATCTAGCAGGTTGGGAGTTATATTTTTTCCCCTATATCACTGGGTCTACAGGTGTGCACTACCATGTCCAGTTGTCCAAGAATCTTTTATGTATGAGCAGAGTGAGAGAATCTGCCCAGTTTTTCAGTGGTTATGTTATCAGGTAGTTTCTTTTAGAAACATCTCGCCGATTAAACATATTCCAGGTCCGTCTTGCCTCAAACAAAGAATTGACTAAGACAAACCAAAAATGGTGCCCAAAGTTTGTTGGAAAAGTGGAGGTGGGGGAGAAACTGGCTCTGTAGAGCAAGCTTGAGCTGAACAAGAGAAGAAAAGAGAAAAGCAAAAAGAGAAATACACTTTGGGTCTGAGAGACTCAGAGTGGGCTACTGTGAAGAGTCTTGATACAGTAGCAGGCTTCTCATGGCATCTCTTCTCTTTGTGCTGTCCATGTCTCATGGGAACTCAGGAGAAGTTCTACATGCAGGGTCCAGAGAGGCGGTGCTGCATAGATCCTGGGGGCCTGAGATGCCTCTCTTCCCAGCCAGTCTAAGCCACGCCCTACCTGCTATCTCATTTCTCCCTGAGAGACATAAATCCCATAAATCTTTATGGGGTGCTGAAGGAGTGGAGGTCTCTGTCTTCTATGCTTCTTCAACCTGGACGGGGCTGTAGACCCTTCGTGCCGGGGTCAGGTGCTCTCCAACTACTTAGGGCATTGTGGCTCACTGGCTGGGTTGACCAAAGAAAGACCTGTCAGAAAACAATGAGAAAAGAATTAGTGACCATCAAACTGCTTGTCTGATGGGAGAAAGAAACTTTATTATTAGCTCAAATGTGAAGGGCAGGTCATATTTCCATGCTTAATATAGAGAAGTATGTATGTTAGAGAGGTACGGCAGATAAATTATCAAGGGTCTAAGAGCCACATCCTTAGCAAGATCCTGTTTACTTATCTGTAGCGGCACTTGGAGTCTTGCTTTTTGAAGAGAAATCTCAGGTCTTCCAGAGGCTCACAGGAGTAGCTTTTTCCTTTTGGGTGACCTTGTTCTTTAGACTGTTCATGTGGGACTGGCTTTGTTCTAGAAAGATGATTCCAAACATCCATTTTTGCTGCAGTTGGTATGACAAGGATCACTTTCCCCAACATTGGATGCTCAAGCTCCAGCAGCAACACTTGAACTTGTCCCTGCAGCCCGTTGGGCCCTGATCAAAAGGCAATTCTCTTGTGCTGAAGAGGAAAACCCAAGACACCCCTTTAACTAAATCCAGGAGCTTTATTCTGTTTCTGTACGTATGGGAATTTGTATTCCATCAAAACACCCCTTTAACTAAATCCAGGAGCTTTATTCTGTTTCTGTACCTATGGGAATTTGTATTCCATCAAAACTACATCCCCAGCCCCAAAACTATGAATTCTTTTGTGGATGTAAATTGTTTCTGTAAGTCCCTGCCTGGATGTGAAATATTTTGTTGGTGTCCTACTTCTATAGGATCGGCCTGTCCAAAGGTCAACTTGGGGTGGTTAGGGCTGATAAATGTTCTGATAAAATGTAATGTGTTATGTTCTTCTAAATTTCCCACCTGGGAACTCCCACGCCATGTAAATATCCCAGGAGCTCCCATGATATGTAACTTTCCCTAGCAACTCCTGCCTTACGCAAATATCCAAAATCTGTGAACCAATTAGCAGCTGCCAGGAGTGCAGCCACATGGACTGACTCTATAATAGCAGAAGCAGCTCTAATCTTGGGACCTCGGATTCTTGGGTGTATATCCACTCTGGGGCTGCCGGTTTAATAAACCAAGTTCTCCAACTCTCTGAGTGGGGCCCTTGGTTTCTCAATGGTCTAACTACTGCAATACTTTTGCTATGACAGTAAAGTTCCAAAGATGAGAAGGAATTAGTATCTGTGGTGGATACAAGGCGAGGAGGAGAGTTTCTTGAGTAGAGAGCATAGTATTTGCTTGGGAGCAGTGACTCAAAAACAGAGAGTGGTGACCCTTCACCAGGTAAAGGATGTAGAGCATTCCATGTAGGCAGTAGGGAGCCACTGAAAGTTGATGAGCAGAAGCAGCACTTTAGGACTGCAGATCTAGCAGAGACATCTTAGATGCAATAGGAAGAGATGGAGTTGGAGGCAGTGAGGCTGTGGTGTCTGATACATCTGAAATGATAACCTAATTCAGCTCTAATTCGGCCCAAGAGAAGTAGGGAACCAGAAGGGTTAATCAGAAGCAAAAAAAGCAAAGCCCACTTCATTTTTTCTTCCAAACTCTGAGCATAGGAAATTCGAGGTCAGCCTAGCTTCACAACCCCATCTGTGCGTCTTTTGTTTATTGTAATCTAAACATCTGCAAGATTGCAGGAAGAATGTTACACTCTCCTATCTCCACCTTACCTTCCCTGCCAGCTCCAAGGCCCTGACCCTTTTGCCTCCTTCACTCCTCTGCATATCAAAGAACCCTCAGAAAGGAATCCCTCCAAGCCTTATATTTACATAATTCCTTTTACCTCCCCCAGTGCCTAGTATCATAAAATCCACTTTGAGTCTGCAACTTCACATCCTCCCAAACTCAGACAGAGAGGCACAGTAGAGATGAGTAGAAATAAATTTAAACAAAGGCTAACACCTGGTGTAAACAATTGCTTGTTGTATTGCTCAAAGGAATTAAAGTTATAAAATGTAACCACCTTTCCTACTGTATAAAAGTTCTGGTCAAACTGCAGAAAGGGGTTGAGAGCCTTTTTGCACATGAGTGCCCTCTCGATCGCCAGCAGTTAATAAATTGGACTCAATCGGACTCAATTTGGCTCTTTGTATCTGTGTGGCATCTCCCTCTGGTGACCAAGTGGGGTGAGATGGGGCCAGCCTGTGGGCTGGTTCACACGTCCACTTAAGGTCTTGGGTCTAGGGATCACCAGACTTATCCTCACTAGGCCTGTCTCTCCTCAAGTAGGAAGAGGAAAAGCAGTCAGAGAAGACCAATGGAAAGTGAAAATACTTGTAGGTATTGCAGGAAGTGGTCCAAAGCCACTCTAGGGAAGGAATGGGGGTGCTCAGAGCTGAGACACTGCCAAATCTGGGGTGGTGGTCCTGTTTTACGGTATAGGGGTCCCGTCTTCACTCCCTCGAGGGTCAATACTTGATCGATTGGATATTAGGCCTGTTGCTAGGGGTTTGGTCCTGTGGGTTAATAGGGGAATCTAGGTAGGCATGGCAACCTGCACTAGGAGGGACAGTGTTGACTGGCACGGTCAGGTCTCAAAACCACAACTGTCAGCTTCAAACAAAAAGCTGCTTGAAAACTGCTTACTACTGATAGCTACACAGAACCTGCATTTCCCATCCTTTACAAAGGACCTGGGTCTGTCCCTACAAGGCCATTGCTGTCATCAGAAGGACTGGGAAAGGCAGAAGGGAAGAGAGCATGGAGGCAGGCCTGGCTCCTGGTGTGAATATCCTGTCCCCGTCCTGTTCTTTCTGCAGGTGAAGCAGATTACTCAACGTGTTGGGGTATCACCCCCTACACTAGTATTATCGAAGACCTGTGGGTTGAGAACCAGCAGCTCAAGTGCAAGATCAACCAACAGGCTGGCTGCGGCCCAGCCCCAGGCCGGCTGGAGCAGTGTGATATCTGCCATATCCAAGGTGTATGAGGGCAGACAAGTAGTGCTGACCCAGGCTCTCTTGGGTGGGTAGCCTCAGGCTAGTCACTCAACTGCTCTGAGCCTTCCAACCCACCCTTGGAAATTGGGATCATGATCTCTGCCTTGGGGAGCTGGAGATCAGGTGGGAACATGTGCTACACTATGCATTTAACTGTGCAGGATTTCACATGGAGGGATGCCTTGTAGGGTACTGGGGCTACTACCTTTTTGTGGTTGACACGTGTAGCATCTGGAGTGGGTCTGGGGTCTGAGTACCCCCAACACACTCCTGCCTGGGAACTGTCTCTCTCTCCATTGGAGAAAGAAGAGGAGGCAAGCAAGACCAAAGCGAAAGTAGAGGAGAGTTTTAGAAGAAAGCAACAGCCACCTTCGACAGGCCTGTGGGGGTGTCCAGAGCTGGAACCCCCACCTGAGTGGCTCAAGTGTTGTAGATTTATAGGGTTTGGGGTCTGTCATCACCCATCCCCAAGAGGGGTCCCTTCTTGATCTGTTGCGGTGCTTGTTGTCAGGGGTTGGCTAAAATGAGTCAAGGAGCTCTTAGCATGGTGAGGGACTTTCCTGTTTATCTCCCGCTCAGCTGTGAAAAAAGGGGAACACAGGACTACCCCTCTTTGGACAACTTGAGGATTGAGGAGTTGTTAGTTTCACTTCAGGCCAGGGAGTTAGAGGAGTTAGGGGAAGTTAAATACCACATGCTGTACCCTATGGTGAGCAGTTAAAACTGCAGACTGTCGGGGCTGGGGATTTAGCTCAGTGGTTAGAGTGCTTGCCTTGCAAGCATAAGGCCCTGAGTTCGATCCACAGCACCAAAAAAAACAAAAAACAAAAAACTGCAGACTGTCGGTTCTCTGGCTGCTAGCTAAAATGTAGATGTAGGTGTAGTGAGACACACGTAGTAGGTGCCCTGCTCTATCTGTCCCTTCCTATTGATCTCACTGTCCCTACACAAGGTGCTGTAAGAGAAAGGGGAATCTGGATCATATGGAGGACCTGGTAATCACCTTTGGGGTACAGCACTGAGACACCCTTTGGGGGTAGGGGTGGGAGGAAGACTTTCTGGAGGAAGTGTTTGGACAAGATGTGGGGGCAGTGGTTTAGGAAGAAAGATAGGGCAGAGTCCAGGGGGCACTAGAATTCTAATCCTGAGCCCACCCGTCAACTGACCTTCCTTCCCCATCCCCCACCAGGCAGCCGAAGGGCAGCTGCCAGGGCGAGCAGGCCAAAATGAAGACATTGACTAAGCTGCTCACCAGCGCTTTCCAGGAGCTGGATGTGCTTGAGTGCCTGCTAGAGCTGCAGAACCAGGCCGTGGAGATCAATAACATCTCCCTCCACTTGGTCACCATTGCTAAGTACACACTCCACCCACTCCCCTCCAAGTCCCATGCGGGCCCAGGACACAGAAGTTGGGAGCTGTGGCTGCACATTGTGCCCCTTCCCATGGCCTCAATCTCATAGCTCCCTGGGGTGGGGCAGCTGGGAGTCCAAGAAATCAAGTGGAGCCTTCAAATGGTGGAAGGAGCCGAAGAAGAAGTCCAATACCAAGGATGACAGTGAGAAGGACTCAGACACAGGCTATGACCTACCAAGACATCCTAGAGCCATCCAAGGGAGCCTCAAGCATTGCTGCCCTGGTGGATGAGAAGGAGAAACTCAACAAGGTGTCCAGGGCTTGGAGGGCATGAGGGATGAGGCATGGCAGAAAGATTGGGGGCCAGGGGAAGAGGTTTGGGAGCTCAGGCTACAAACCCTGAGTGACTTTGCCAGATTTCTAAACTTCTCCATGCCTTGTATTTCTCATCTGTAAAATAGAAGCAGTCCGAGGTCTTTGGAGAGATTAAATTAATGCCTGGCACATGCCCAGGGCTCAAAACACGGTAGCTAACACGATGGGGCTTTCTGGATAACAGATCCTTTCCTTCTGTTGGAGCATACTCAAACCAGAGGGGCTTCAGGTCACTATGAGCCCCAAAGGTAACACAGAACTGGCACCATTGGTGGGTGGCAGTCAGGGCTGCAGGAAAGTGGCCACAGAAGGGCCACCTTGGAACAGCCCTTAGTTACAAGGTTCAACATACAGCTTTGAGGGTTTGCATGGATGCCTCCTGGACACAGAGTCTGGGGGCTGGAAGAGTGGGAACAGGCAGGGCAGGTGGGCGCTGCCCGGTGCTGACCTGGTGTCCTCTTTGGTTGGCACTGGAGCAGCACTCTGGAAGCTGCACACATGGGGCCGGTGCCTGGAGGAGAAGCTGCCTCTGCCCTGAGGAGCAGCATGAGGTGCTGTTTGTGGTGCCTGGTACAAGAGGTCAAGGTGGAGAACGCAGATGTGGGGTCCCATGCACTGCTCCGTGACTGCACGCTGCACCACAGCCTCTGTGACGAGATCAACCCGGGTCAGTAGCAGATCACTAGTGGGGGTGTTATCGGACGGGTTCCGACCCACACCCTGCTTGACCAAGCTGCTCAGGGGGCCTGGGGGCCCATGCTGAGGTCTGTCCCTTCCCCCACAGATTACAGCCTACCTGTCGCCCAGCACCTGGAGAACCTCTTCGAGGTGTCCCTGCTGAGAACCTGTACAACCTCTACCGAGTGTACCTGTGAGACCAGGAAGAGGGCGGCCTGGAGCACTGTCTTTTCTATCAAACAGGATTGTCTCTATCTCGGGCTCCAGCTCACCCTGAACAGCCCTTCTTGCACACACCAGTCATGAAGTTCCCTGCTCAGTTCAAACCCTGGGACACAGCTATAAACTAAGGACGGCTTATCAGGAGCCAGGAGCTTTCTGTTCTCCACATTCCCCTTTTGCTCAGCGCCTCCCTTCCCATCTAGAACTTTTCTGATCTCTTCGTGCCATTTGAGTTAGTCAGTTGGGATAAACTGCAAGTGTTCTAGCAGTCAATGGGAGAGAGGTCAGCTACCCCACCTCCTGTGTTAGGATGAAAGAGCAGACCCTCTTTTATCTTCACGCCTTCTACCTCATTGCTGGGACACGCTTGTGCCACTGTTGCAAAAGTAAAATGCCTTGTTAAGACCTCTTGCCCCGTGTCTGAGTGCATTCTCTCCGGCACCGACAGTTTGCGTCTGGGGACTTAGTTCTTACAAGAGGCAGCGGTTGAGGCGGGATTTGTGGCATAATCTGGGGTGAGCACTTCTGTCAGTAGCACCTCAAGCGCTGCCCTGTAGCCACTTTGGGACAGGAGGAATTGGGAAAGGAGTGCGCCATGTCTGGGCTCGCCAACCAGGACATAATCTAGTGGGTGAGGGGTTCGGGGATCTCTTTCCCTCGGGAACCAGCTACATTTGCTGCCTTACATTCATCTCTGCTCAGTGGTGTGAAACTGGGCAAGTCCCTTCACCTCTCTGACCTTCAGTGCCTGGACCCCCGCAGAATGGGAGCCCAGGCCCTGCCTTCTCCACCCCCACCAGTGGAGATGACATTGTTTCTGTGAGCGGTGAAGCCTCGGACCACGTGCTTGGACTGACCTCCATCTGCATATGGGCTCCCTTGTGTCTGTGTCCCACACCCCCCTGCCCTTCTCGTGACGCTGGGTCTCAGGCCCACCCTGAATCCAGAGTGACCTCCCTTCAGAGGAGGACCTCCCTCCACTTGAAGGCGCCCATCTAGGGCTCACTTACTCCAGGGCAGTAGGACAGGGACGTGAAGCACGAGGACAGCCAGGCGGAAGGAGAAGCCCAGCACCTGAGCTGACCCTGGCAGCTGGGGCCATCTGGAAGCAGGTAGCAGCAGAAACCCACGCAGGGAAACCAATCCTGACATTTTCAAGAAATGACAGAAATTCAAACTTTTATTTGAAAAATCCCACTTCGCACCCACCACAACGGTGAGAGTTGAAAAGGCAGAAAGCAACAAAGGTTGGCCAGGAGGATGTGGAGAAACAGGGACCCCGTGCTTGGCTCGTGCGAGGGGACAGTGCTGCCCATCTCGGAGGACAGTGTGGGATTTCCTAAGAGTTACGAGTTATACCTGGAATCTCGAAGGATCCAGCAATTCCGCTCCTGGGCGTCTGCCCAAGAGAACAGAAAACAGGCGTCAGACAAAAGCCTGGGCACAGATTTCATCTCAGCCTCGCTGCAGTAGCTGAAAAGCGAAACAAACTAAATGTCTACTGACAGATAAGCAGTAATGAAATGCTGCCCACCCGTGCAACTAAGTATCATCCAGCCAGAAGAGGCTGGAAGACTGGCACACGCTACAACTCATGTGAACTTGGAAAGTGTCATGCTTGGTGCAAGAAGCCAGGCGCCAAAAGCCACAGAGTGAATGATTCCACTTCTGGAAAATGTCCAGAGGGGCTGGAGATTTGGTTCAGTGGTTAGAGTACTTGCCTTGCATGCACAAGGTCCTGAGTTCAATCCCCAGCACCAACACAAAAAAAAAAAAAAAAAAAAAAAAAAAAAAAAAAAAAAAAAAAAGGAACAGGAGAATGGAAAATGTCCAGAGTAGGTAAATCCACAAAGATGAAACATGGATCAAGGTCAGGGGAGTGTGGGGAGTCAGGGGGTAAAGCTGTGTCTCTCTCCAGAAGGCTGGACCGGATGAGCCCAGATAGTGCCACTTGGGAGTTGGGCTGGGCTCTACCAGGTGACCCGGAATAATCTCCCAACTCCCATTCTAACCACACCCCAAAACCCCTTTTGCCATGACATAGTCACAGACTCAGAATCCGGATGGGGACATCTTTGGGGGCTATCTCTCTGCCCTCCACACTGGGATTATAGGCATGTGCTACCGTGCTCAGCTTTTCTGACTTTATTATTACTATTTTTTTTAAATTTTGCAGTGTGGGGAAACTGAACCCTGAGCCTTGGGCATGCTAGGCAAATTCTCTACCATTGAGTCACCCTCCCAGCCCAGTTTCTGATTCTTGATTCCAAGTAACAGTTTGCTTTTTCCAAAAGGGTTGGCCAGTGTTCACCAGGACCAGGGTACCACTCAGGAGGGAACGACACACTACAGTCTGGGGTTGGAGAGGGATCTGTGGTCTTGCAGATCTCCTGTAAGATGGGTAATTAAGATGTTTTACCTAAAATCTTTTTGAGCCCCTTGAATCTTTTTTCATTTTAAGGTCAGGTTTCTGCCCTTTACCTTATTCACTAGGTTCATTTATGGACCTCCCTTTTTAATTTTTTTTTTTTTTTTTGAAGCAGAGTCTCACTAATTTGCTAAGTTGCCCAGGCTGGGCTCAAACTTGCAACCATCCTGTCTCAGCTTCTCATACTGCTGGGATTACAAGTATGTGCCACCACGCCTGGCTCTTTTTAAGCCAAAGACACTGCTGACAGAGGTTCCTCCAGGTCATAAAATGCACCAAAAGTGAACTATTCCCGGTGAGGGATGTGATAGTACCATGACCTGGATGGTGTAAACAACAAAAATTGATTACTTCAGCTAGGAGCGGTGGCACACACCTGCAGTCCGTTACCCTAGTTGGGAGGCTGAGGCAGGAAGATTGATTGAGCACAGATGTTCAAAACGAGCCTGGGCAACACAATGAGACCCCATCTCAAAGAACAAACAAAACCCCACATTTCTAGAGGTAAGAACTGGGGTTGTGAAGGATTCCTTCCAGGTCTCTGACCAAGCTCCTGGTGGCTTGTTGCTGATCTTTGACTCTCCTGGGCTTGCCGAAGCTTCCTTTATCTCTGACTTCAGGCCTACACGTCATCTTCCATGCGTCTGTGATCAAATGTCCCCTCTTTATGGGAACGCCAGTCACACAGGATTAAGGCCCACACTTCCCCCATTACCTCATTTTAATTAAACTAATTGACACCTGCAACAACCTACCTCAAAGAAAGTCCTATTCTGAGGTAACAGGGTTAAACTCAACCTGGGAATGTTTGGGAGCTGGACATGATTCACCCTGTGCCATACAGCACAGATGACCTCAGGGATGTGGACACATGTGTGACCAGGGACCAGGGAGGTGACATGGCCTCATAGGTCTGCTCTGAGCAGCAGGCCAGCTGGTGCATGAGGACTGTCTGACCACATGGTCACCTGACCCCTCATAAGGCAGCCATAGAGCTCACGTGGCCAACCAGGGATGATAAGGCAGCCATAGAGCTCACGTGGCCGACCAGGGATGATGAGGGAACCCAGCCCCACACCTTCTAACACCAAATTCTAAGCTTTCCAGGTGTTAAGTCATACTTTAGCTTTTATGTTTTCTGGACAAGGTCTCGCTATATAGTCCAGGCTGGCCTCAAACTCATGCCGATTAGGGTTGGGGATTCAGTTCAGCGGCAGAGTGCCTGCCTAGCAAGCACAAGACCCTGAGTTCGATCCCCAGCACTCAAAAAAAGAGAACAAAAACAACAAAAACCAAACAAAACTCTTGGTGATCCTCCTACCTCAGCTTCCTGAGTGCTGGGACTACCGCCATGTACCACCATGTCTGGCTACGTACCTTTACTTAAAAAATAAAAAATAAATTTCGGAGCTAGTGGCATAGCTCAGTACTAGAATAATTGCCTGGCATGTCCAAATCCCTGGGTTCAAAACCCACACTGCCAACAATTTATTTTTTAATTTAAAAATTGTTACAGGGCTGAGGATTTAGCTCAGTGGTTAAAGTGCTTGCCTTGCAAGCACAAGGACCCGAGTTCGATCCCCAGCACCAAAAAAAAAAAAGATAAAAATTGTTATAGTTTTAATTGTAAGGTAATAAATACATATAGGGATGCACTATTCTTTGAAAAATTAAACTATGTAAATTTGGTTAAAATCAAGACAAAAGTGCAACACCAAGGTACACTTACTTTTATGAACTCACAGTAATCATCCTGTCTCATCCTCTCAAGATCTGGGATTACAGGCATGTACCATGTACCAAAGTGGTTATTCATGGTTTGTATTGTCTTGGTGTTTTTTTTTGTTTTGTTTTGTTTTGTTTTTTTTTTTGGTGTTTTGAGACAGGGTCTCATTATGCAGCTCAGGGAGGCTTTGAACTTGTGGTGATCTTCCTGCGTCAGCCTCCTGAGTGGTAGGATTACAAGTGTGTGCCACCATGCCTAGTACCAACCTAAATTCTTGACTAACAACTGATTTCAACCCACTCCCCCCAACTTGCTTTTTTTTCAAGACAAGGTCTCACTAAGTAGTTCAGGCTGGTCTCGAACCCACTACATAGCCCAGGCTGGCCTCAAACTCGCAATGATACTCCTGCCTCAGTCTCCCAAGTGCTGGGACCAATTTGTGGTTTTTGTGTTTAAAACATGACCTGGACATGGTGGTACAAACCTGTAATCCCCGCACTCTTAGAGGCTGAGGCACAAGGATCCAAGTTCGAGCCCAGCTTGGGCTCAAACTAAAAATAAGAGGTCAAAATAAAAAAGGGCTAGAGAGACAGCTCAGTGTGTAGGCCCTTGGTTCAATCCCCAGTACTGCAAAAATAAAAAAAGAGGTTTTTTTTTTTTTTTTTTTTTTTTTTTTTTTTTTTAGCTATGTAGATCAGGCTGGCCTTGGACTCACTATGTAGTCCAGGCTGGCTTCAAACTTGCAGCAATCCTCCTACTTCGGCCTCCCAAGTGCTGGGATTATAAGTGTGCACCACAATGCTCTGGTGCTAAATGGAAAAAGACCACCTGAACCTGGTTTTTGCAAGTTGCAGCAGTGATCAGCCCAAAAAATTCACTGTTTCTTAGCTAACTGGTTCCTTGGTTTCCTCTAAGGGTTGATCCCCCACTTAACACATTCCAACTGGTGGTAACATGTATGACTGTCCCATTAAGGGGTACAAGTAGATCTAATTAATTATTGTCAATGGTCTTTTTACTAGTAAAATAAAAAGCTGTGGACAGTCATGCATGTACCACTGGTGGCTCAAGCCACCTGGCAATGAGACACATGAATTAAGGCCCTGTCATAAACATGTTAATTACTTCTCATGGTTCCATCTCCAAATAGTCCCTGGGGGTTAGAGCTTCATTCTATGGATTTTGGGGGACACAATTCAGTCCATGATTCACACACATGGTGAACAGAGGACTCAGTAAACAAATTACAATGCAGTCCTGGAACAAAACAGTACATAGATATTAAAGGTCCTATATATCATTTATTATCACAATAAATAATTCACAGCCAATGCCTGCATGAAAAGGTGAGTTAGAGAGCACCATGTGTGAAGCAAGTCCATCTATGTACATCCCACATATCCACAGGTTCATGGACAGACAGGTACTTGCATTGGGCGGGGTCCAAGGGATCAAAGTGGACTGGGGATAGTTTCCTGTACTTTTATGATAAACATTTACGATTTTCACAAGACACCAAAGCTATTACTTGAATTTAAAAAACCGAATTGTTGTAAAACAGATGAAGCTACTTGGCACACCTTGGTCTTCTTTTCAGCTGCGGCATGGAGACAGCCTCGTGTCTGAGGTCCCCGCCCCACACCTGCCTGTGGGCCGCTCAGTCTGCGGCTCCCGGCCCTGGCTGTGGCCTCCGGCTCCCTCCTGCCACTGCTGGCCTGTCCCTGTGGCAGGCTCAATCCCACCACTCTCCCCACGAGGTTCATGCCTGGGGGGGCAGCGGGGAGGCACCTGTAACCATCCCGAAGGACAGCGGAGTCCCTCCAGGGGGTCACCTGTGCAGCCAGCGTGTCTATCAGGCAGCACCAGCCCCAAAGCACAGTGACAGGCACCTTCTGGGAGACCCAACGCCAGATGCCCACCAGTGGCCCAGCTAGGCCTTCAGCAAGGTGACCTTGTGTTCTGGGACAGAGTCTTCAGGGATGTTGTAGGGTTCAGTGCCTGGCTCTTGCCTCAGGTGTTTCTCTGCAAAACATAATGTTTTGTTTCATCCAGTACTGGGGATGGAACCCAGCATCTCCACACTGAGCGACATCCACAGTCCTTTCTTATTTTGAGACAGGGCCTTGCTACATTACTAAATTGCCCAGGCTGGATTTGAACTCTCAATCCTCCTGCCTCAGCCTCCCAGAGTGCTGGGATTACAGGCATGTGCCTCCAAACCCAGTTTATTTATTTAACAAGCATTGAACAAACAGATGTGAGGACCAGTCAGTTTGGGGAGCAGGCTCAGAGAAGCAGGCACTCAGGGCGCAGCATGCGGGGCACGGACTGCTGCCTGAACCAGCAGCTGGAGCTGTGTGGAGGGTCCACTTGTCTTTGGGCTCCTCACTGTTTTTCCGGGACACAAGTGCTGAGGGTCCTCCCCACAGTGCGCCCCAACCTGCGCAGCCTCCTGTGGCCCGCTCCAGCTGCTTCCAGCGGCCACAGGGACACATCTCAGACAACAGGCCAAGCCCAAGAAGCAGACACAGAAACCTCCCAACTCCAAATGCCCACCATCCACAACAGGCAAATCCAATTTAAGACAGTAGAAATCAGAAGATTGGTTCCTCCGGGGGCAGAGATGGAGGGCATGAGAGACCTTTCTAGAGTGATGGAAATATGTGATCCTGATTGCTGGAAAGGCAGGAGGAACCCTGAAGCTCTCTGCATTTGTGTTTATACACCCCTTCGAACATGCACACCTGAACAATCCTCAGGTAAAGCAGGGCTTGCCTCACCTCTGGCCCTGCACTGGGCCTGGACTGGCCCCAGCTCCACCTCCTGCCCCTCATGCCCTCTTGGAGATCAGGTGTCCTGTCCACCCTCTTCCTTCCTGCTGTCCTGCTCTGTTATCTCCTTGGGGGTCGACATGCTGGCGAATGTCCCCTGCACCCACCTGCCTCCTCCAGGGTGGAAAAGTACTGGAACCCCTTCAGGTCGGCAGCCAGGAGAGCGCGGAGCACGGGCGCCTGTGGGACAGACATACTTGAGTCCCGGGCAGGGCACTCTGGTCCTGACGGACATGGGGCAGGTGGCCTGGTAGAGGTGGTGAGCATCCTGGGTTATGCCATACCCTCACCACACAGGTGAGGGGAGAGGAAGGCAGGTCCTGGTGGGCTGCTGCCAGAGGAGGATTTACACACGACCAGCCTCCAAAGACCACCAAGAGGGGCACTCTGCAAACTGCACAGAATGTAATAGTCGCAAGCTCAGCTGTGGAGCCAGATGGCCAAGACCAAAGTCCCGGTACTGAGGACAGCGTGTCAGCAACGTGGCACAGCACTGAGGGCTAGGGAGACTGAGGCCATGTGCAGACCGCTCTGAGGACAGGGGCTACAGCTCCCCGTTTTGCAGGGAAGGAGAGGAAGGGCAGATGGGTTGAGAACCTGCCAGGTCAGAGGCAGAGCTATAGCAGACAGAGGGTCAGGGCCATCTGGCCCTGGGATGGCATCATGGCTCAAGAATGTCACACTGGCAAGGCCCTGAGTTCGATCCTCAGAACCAACCCCCCCCCAAAAAAAACAAAAACAAATTAAGAATGTCACACTGGCCCTGGGTGGGGGGAGGGTTGCTGACATCCATCTGGTGGGGTAGGGCTGGCTTGCCTACCTGTAGGCCCACGAATGTCAGGGATACACCTCGCTTGTGAAAGTCCTCAAGGAGCTCGCTCAGGCCCAGCACCACAGTGTAGTCGATGCTGCAGATGTGGGAGCATTCCAGAACAGCAGAACGTGGCGAGGACGCTGGGGACATAGGCCAGGCTATTATGCTGCTGTGCGGCCAACACAGTGAGGGCGAGGCCAGGAAGGGCCCATTCCTCAGCCTAAGTCGCTGGTGAGGGGCCGGGGGGCAGGACCGGCAGGACTAGCTATTTGGTGAGAGCAGTAGCTGCCTCCTTCCTAAGACCAATAGACCCCTTGCCTTCCCTGAATATCAGCTCTGGAAGGAAGGACAGGTGCTTACAAGGAGGGAGAGCAATGCTTTGGGCACTGTGGCCCTTGCTGAAGCAGAGAGAAGAGCAGTCTTGGAGCTGAGTGCCCACTGAGGACTGTCCTGCCCATCGGGGATGCCGCTCAAAGATGCTTAAAACCCCATGGACCCAACAGGAGTGGGGTGGCTCCTAGGCAGGTGGGGACTGGGCCTCAGGGCCCTCAAAGAGCCATGGCGGAGGGCAAGTAGATGCACGAATGCTGACTTCAGCTCATCTCTGCCCGATAATGTACCTTCCAGGGCCCAGCTCAGTATGGTGTCCCGCAGGGCCTCAATGGCTGGGAAATGCAGGCCACTGGCTGGCTGCAGGACAAGGACTGGCCCCTCTGACACCTAGGAGGGAGGAGGAAAGAGTAACCTTGAGGGTGAGGGAACAGGATGGCCCCCATCAAGCTTTGCCTGCCCCAAGCAGGAAGCTGTAACCCAAGCCCATTGCCGGGAGGGGTCAGGAGTGGGGGCTAGTTTGGGGGCCCCCCACGGACCAGACACAACAGGAAGGCGCCATGGCTTTTAATGGGAGAAGGGTCACCTCTGGCAGTGCCAGAGACCACAGTCACCCATAAACCCAAGACACAAGGAAAGGCCCTGAGCCCTGCCCACACATGCCTCCCTGAGCAGCACCTGGGTCTTGGGCCTGGCCACGGCGTGCAGGAGAAGCAGCACAGACACAAGTGTTCCTGCCAGGATGCCATACTGGACCTCCCAGAAGCAGAGCAGGAAGGTCGCACAGAGGGGCAGCAGGTCCAACCCTAGGAGAGGACTCAGCTAAAGGGTGCCCCCTCCCTGCCGGTGCACCCTCGCCCGCAGCAGGACGGCCTCCCACTCCCTACATGTTGTGTACCGGTGACCAGGGACCCCACGCAGCCCCAGCAGCCCCTGCTCTGGGGATGTGAGGACAGTAGCTGTGAGTCACAGCTAGTCAGAGGGAGGCCAAGGTCACAGGAAGCAGACCAAGTGGCCTTGCCTGGCGGCCAAGGTCACAGGAAGCAGACCAAGTGGCCCTGCCTGGCTGGGTCCCAGGCCTCCAACCTCAGGGAGACCAGCGTGGGGGGGGCCTGTTGGGGGCCCAGGAAGGAAGAACAGAGCCTGAGAAGTGGTGGCGGGGACCACGGGTCCTCTGGAGACCACAGAAGTATCTTTGGCTGAGGCAGTATCGGGGCAGAGGGTGGCGCGAAGTGCACAAGTTAGGGGTGACCCCCAGATTTTATCACTGATACACTAATTCAGACACATCCTGCCCTCCCTGCGCCTCAGCTTCCTTTAGGAGCATCTATTATACTCTACAGAGGCAGGGTGACATGTCTCAAGTCTCCCCTACAGGAGAGATGGGAAGGAGCCAAACTACACAAATTCTTATAGTTTTTCAATTAAAAAAAAAACAAAACAGGAATTTGTTTCATTAAAGAAACTGAGAGGGCATCCGATTGGCCTAGGAAATGGTAGGCTGAGGGGAAAAGGGGAGGCCAGGGTAAAGAAGCCCTGTTAGTCCCTTCCAGGGACCTTGTGCAAGTGGACCCAGCCCTCTGAGGACCACATGCTCCTGGAAGCCCACTCGGGGCTCGGAGACATCTCCTGGCCCACATAGGCAGCTCCCAGAGGTCACTACCCTAATCCCAGCTCCAGTCCTGCTGGGTTGCAGGAAGGGGGACAGAGGATGCCCTCAGCAGTCACAGACATTGCGCCACAGCACTCTCTGCTAGACGCACACTTACTATACTCTTAACGCTGGGCACATACTTACTCTTTTTTTTTTTTTTTTTTTTTTTTGTTGCCGGGGTCCGACCT
>QZML01000772.1:1062545-1073447 GCA_016801275.1 Hystrix brachyura | reverse complement strand
TTTTTTGTGGTGCCGGGGATCGAACTCAGGCCCTTGTGCTTGCAAGGCAAGCACTCTAATCACTGAGCTAAATCCCCAGCCCCACATACTTACTCTTAACCCGCCACAGCGTCCCAAAGATCTTGGTGTCAAACAGAGGGGCCACGGCCATGATGATGACGGCAGCCAGGGCAGCCTTGGGAATGTAGTAGAAGAGCGAGGTCAGGTAGCCCAGGGATAGCAGTACCAGCGTGCCTGCAGACAGACAGGATGTCACCTGGGAACTTCAGGGGTGGGGAGGCCCTGGTACCACGTGCCAAAGCGGATCTTCTGCTAAGCAGGTACAGTCCTTTAGGAGGCTCCTCCCTCTTCTCACCTTCACTTCATGGGCATAAGGAAAAGTGGGGGGCTCACCGGTCACCAGGCCCCCAGCAGGGGTGCACACGCCAGACTGGGCATTCACAGCTGTCCTGGAAAGGCAAGAGAGAACTGTGGATCCCGCAGCCCCAGCACAGCACGGGCAGGCTTCTGTCTGTATGTAGCGGTGGGTGATCTTCCAGGAGACCTGGGTTGGGGGGTAGAGGCAGGTGGGCCGAGGCAGTGACTCAGGGCAGGGACACAGCACTGTGTGCAATTCACACCCTTATTTCTCAAATACATATTACTTATTTCATGTGCTGGGAGCTTTCTAGATCTAAATGCAACACTGAGAACCCAGACACTGTCCCAGAGCCACAGCTGTGGTCACTGCTGACCAAAGGGCAGACTCTGGCAGAGGGAAGAACGAGAAAGGTGTGGGTGTGGGCAGAGAGGCCCAGCGAAGGCGGGCATGTCCTGGGGTTGGGTCCACCCTCAAGCAGCAGAGAGGGAAGGGTTGGACACTCACCGCCCAAAACTGCCAGTGACTGGGTAGGCCGAGACAAAGGAGCCCAGTGTGTTGGTGAGACCTGGGGAGAAAACAGATATTTCCTGGAAGAGGAGAGAGATCATACAGGATAAAGAGACAGGCAGAAGGAGACAGAAAACTAAACAAGGTCAAGAAGAGACAGAGGGAATGATGGGGAGCCTGGGACAGCCCCATGAACTCTTTCAGGAAGGAAAACACAGGCTGGGAGCTTTGCCGCATCTGCTCAGATGGCCTCTGACTTTATTTGTGGTTCTGGGGTTTGAATCCATGGTCTCATGCATGCTTGGCAAGCAGTTCACCACTGAACCACAGTCCCAGCCCTGATTTCGCCCCGATGAAGTCACTCTGGACCCAGCCTTGCCATGTGGTTCAAACATGCGATCAACCTCTCCAAAGTCTCCAAAGACTGAGGAAAGGGCATCCCATACGATACGGCTCCATCCACCAGGCTCCACTGAGTGCCCCTTGACCCCACCTCTGCTTTGCGAGCTGACCCGCTGAGGTGAAGGACTAAAGGGTGGGCTTGCAAGCCACCTTCCCAGGCCCTTTACAGTGACCACGGTCTCCCCTGCTCTATAAAACCCACAATGGGTCACAGGTTCAAGGCCTGCTCTGGAGATGCTCAGGCTGGGGCCCACTCAGCACCAGTCCCTCAGGGGTCACATGGTCCAAGGCCATGAGAAAGAAGGGTGGCAGGGTGGAGGGTATGGCTGCAAGTAGCAAGAGGTCACCTTCACTCCTACTGGTTTCAGGTGAAGGACTCAGGTGCTACGAATGACGAGACAAATCCTCCACTATGGCATCCTGCAGGAAACTGCCTGGCCCATTTCAGACCCGGAACTCCTGAACTCACCAGGGCCTGGGCTTGGTGACCTGTGCCCAATACCTGCTTTTGTGTGGAGGCACCCGGGACCTACTATGCCTTCAGATCTGTGTTACCATTCTCTTGCTGCTGGAGGTGGGGTGGAGCATGCTACTTATTTTGTCTTGAGACAGGATCTTGCCAAATAGCTCAGGCTGGCCTTGAATTCAGTAGCCCAGGCTGGCCTTGACTTTGCGATCCTCCTGCCTCAGCCGTCCTAGTGCTGGGATTACAGGTATGTGCCACCATGTCTGGGTAAGGATGTACTATTTCTGACGTCATAGGAATGGGGGGCTCTGAGAAAATATAGTTGGAAGGCTCGCTGACAGGGCTCCTGGGGGAGTCAGTGGACTTCATTAGAGAGGGGTGCTGTGGTGTCCCTCTGGGGGGACCCACAAGCTTACTACCAATAAATTAAGTGGCTTGAGCCAGACGTGAGCCTGAAGCTGTCAGATAAAGTCTGTTGACTTGTCCATGCCACAGTAGGAGAGGGACAGGCAGGAGCAGACCCACACCACACTTGATACAGTACTGGAACCAAACTGAAGATTCAGTTTGTGATCTCCAAACATACTAGAAAAGTCAGCTCACAAAGACAGAAGAATTCACAACCATAAACCCAGCACAGAGCCCTGTTGACAGGCAGGCAGCCCAGACACCTGTGTCCTTACTGGTCTACCTGCTCCTGCAGGAGGAAAGCCACCAGGCAGTGATGAGCCTGCTCTGGACTCTCACCCAAGGGCTGGCCTGGCTGCATCGTTGGCTCCCTGGAGGCTGAGCACTTGGCTTGCCCTGAGGCCACAGACCTCGGTGTGTCCTACATAGCAGGTGCTCCATAAATGGAAGAATGGAATGCCCGTGAGATCCCTATGCCTAAGGACTAAATAGAACCTTCCAGAGACTTGAGGATGCATCCATAAGGCCCACTGGGCTCATCATGGCCACTGCCACACTCAGCACAACTCAGGAGAGGCGCCCAGCCTGGGAGGGGTCTTACCGATAGCCAGCAGCTCCTGGTTGGCGTCCACACGGTAATTATTTTGAGATGCTAAAGAGAATGGACAACATAAACACTGTCACCGGGCATATGATATTACTAGGGAAATGCCTATGAAATGAAAAACAGGTTCACATTTCTATGTATAGCTTTGTCCATGGTTTGCAAATGTGTATTTAAACATGTGATTGATTGATAGACAGATAGACAGACAGATGAGTGGATGTTGAGCACACCTATTTTAGAGATCCAAAATCTGAACTGTTTCAAAATCAAAACTTTCTGAGTGCTGACATGACCTTCAAAACATTTTGGAGCTGGGCATGGTGGCTCATGACTGTAATCTCTCAGCACTCTGGGAGGCTGAGGCAGGAGGTTACAAGTTCAAACTCAGCCTGAGTAGCTTAGCATTTCAGCAAGACTCTATCTCAAAATGGTGTGGGGATGTATCTCAGTTTGAAGGCCCTGGGTTCAATCCCCCGTACTGCAGAAAAAAAAAGTTTTAGATCTTCGAATTAGGATGCTCGACCATTAAAGCCTATGAAAAATATTCTAATATTTGAACACCTCCCAAATCCAGAACACTTCTGGTCTCAGGCATTTTTCCATCTGTGCATGTGTGTATCAGAGAGCAGAAAAACAGAAAGTAAACTGTTAACAGCAGCAGATGAAGTAGGAAAAGGAATGACTGGTGATTTATCTTTTATTTCTGAAAATACTTTCAATATTTTCTACAACAAATGTATATTGTTTCTGTAAGAGAAGAAAACCATCTTAAATGAACATCTCTCTGATTTCAAGTGTGGATGGCTAGAAAGCCAAAGATGAGGCCATCGCAGAGAGGTGACCAGGCCAAGATTTCAGGGAAGCTGCAGGGCTCGAGCCTTTAAAGGTGACCACACATTTCAGCCATGCAGCCACAGGGCCTGTCACCACTCTCCACTCTGCCACTGTAGAGCAGATAAGCAAAGCAGCAGGGCCGTGATTGACAAGCGCTGCTTGCGAGCATGGAAATTTTGAAGCTCACATATGTCCCACATTGCCATAAAATATTATTTTTTCCAACCACTTAAAAAACTCATAAAACTCATTTTTAGATCAGTGGTGTGAAATAAAAAGGACAGCAGGCCATGGTTTACCAAACCTAGATTAAAGAGAATGACAAGCGTTACAAATCAGGCACGAGGTCAAGTGGCTTCAAAAGGACATGGCTCCGGGAGGCTGAGGCAAGAGGATTGCAAGTTCAAGGTAAACCTGGGCAATTTAGCAATAGCCTGTCTCTAAAAATGGGCTGGGCATGCAGCTTAGTGCAGAGGCCCTAGGTTCAATCAGTACTTAAAATATGTACTGCCGAAGCGAGCACTCTACCAGTACTTAAGAAAATGTCTACGTAACAGACAGGAGTAAAAGCCATAAAATGCCTTCTTGGAGAAGGTACTGTATTTCTTCTTGCAACAATAAAAAGAGATGATCAGAGAAATAAAAATTGAACAAGAAAGATGTGAGCTGTATACGGAGCTAGTGAAAACACAGTAGGTTTTGAGCAATTGCTGAATTTGCAAAACCCTTTTGAACGAACCTCTGAATGGAGTGTAGCACACAGCACTGGACTGTTGGGGGGACTCAACTATTGAAGAGGAATTTATCCTGGCAGAACTAGGGCTGGGCCGGAAACGCGAGACAGGGAATCACAAAACAGAAATTGAGAGTTGTTTTTAATGAACGTTTTTTCTGATGCTGGGCATGGAACCCAGAGCCTTGCACACGCTGGGCTAGCGCTCTACTGTGTACTGCTGTTCACCGGTCTCTCACCTTTTGAACCATCTGATACCCACAGACAGGGAGGGCTCGGTTACCACAGATTGGAACAAAAATGTCACTCAATTGATGACAGAGCCGGAAGTGCAGTGACCTCAGTGGGAAAGGGCGACAAGTGACCAACTCAACAGCCTCAACTTACAAGGGGGGAGATGTACGATGCCAAACAGGAAACAGGTACCCAAGCAGGAGAACACACAAATGTCCCAGCCTCCCCAGGGAGAGGAGAGGAGCCTCTGGAGGAGCTGATCCAGCAGGAGAACAGACGCTATTCAATTTATAGGAACTATGTGAACCCGTTATTAAGCACAGCTACTGTGACCGATTGAATTAAAACCTCCAGGTAAATAAATTACAGGACAAATAAAAATACTACAACTCACTGCTTCTTAATTTGAGAACATCTTGCTATTACCAGTGAGGTTACCTATGTCTACCAGAAACAACCGCAGGCGTATGGAGAAACACAGAAAGGTACCTAATGCACAGCTTCTTCCAACTTGGTATTCAAGCTCCACATTCAGGGATGTCTTGGTCAGCTTAGTACCGGCCACAGTGGGAGCATTTATACCCCAGGAACTGGCAACAGCAGGCCCTTCACCCCACCTCCTTGGTACTGAACACTGAGTCCGGGGTGCACTGAGCTACATCCCCAGCCTTCTGTAAAATTTGTGACAGGATCTCACTAAGTTGCCCAGGCTGGCCACATACTTCTGATCCTCCTGCCTCAGCCTCCCAAGGAGCTGGGGTTACAGGAGTGTGCACCACCGCACCATCATGCCCAACCAAGGCAGAGCCTCCTACATCCACACAGAGGAGGCTGCTGAAACGCTGACCGGCACACTGGGATGGGGCTTCTCATTATAGATGCATTTGTATTGCACACCATGTGTGTCCGTTATCTGAAACAACTGGAATCAGAAGTGTTTCCGGTTTTGGAGTTCTTCAGATCTTGGAACATTTGGAGACTTTACTGGGTAAGAATCAATCCTTCAAGCTTTATACTGGCACTACACATTTCAGATTTTAGATTTTTAGATTTGGATATTCAACCCACCCCCATACACATACATATGAGCACTTACCACTTAGAAAAAGATGCTGATTTTACAAATGAGAACAGGTAACTGCAAGCAAGAAAGCAGCAAGCCAAGCTGGGCGGTGAGCTTAGGGTTGCATATCTGAGGGGCAAAAGGGTGTGGGTGGTGGGCGTCTTACCGAAGGCTTTGGCCACTGCGATGCTCTCCAGCAGGCCCATCAGGGACACCACAGCCAGCCCCGCCCCCATGTCCTGGGAGGGGAGACAGGGAGGGAAGATGGTGAGCATCAGGAAGGAGAGATGGGTCTGGCCCCGCAGTGCATAGCTGAGGTGGGGACCAGCTCACGCCTCCCTGCGTGCACGAGGGAGACAAGGACACCACAGCTGCAGGGCTGTGAGCTTATGGGGCGAGGAAACACCTCCTTGTCGGGAGAGGGGCAACACACCAAGGAGACCCTGTGAATGCGTTCTGTGCTGTGTCCGAAGTAGGAGGACACGGGGGCCTGAGGCAGAAACACGAGGGGACACCCCAGAAGTTGTGTCCAACCTGGGGTTCTTCCCTAACTGCTGCCTGGAGGAACAGCCCGCCCTCATCGGGCTCGTACCTCTCATCACATACATCAGGGACCCAGAGCCAGACCCAGAGCCAGGGTCACCACCGCCTCGGCCACACTTCTGGCTCTCATCTCTGCTCACCTGCACCATCTCCGTGAAAGAGACAGTCCCATTGGCCGTGGTCACTGAGAAGGGTGGGGCCCGCACAGGAGGAAGCCCCTTGGCTATCTCCCCGGTTAGAATAAAAGGCTGGTATCCAGTCACCTCGAAGGAGTATGCAACCAGGGCTGCGAAGGAGACCACCAGGGCGTTGCGAGCTGGGACAGAGGGAACACAGATGAGACAGGGTCTTGGCACACGAAGCAAAAGTAACCAGGGTGGGGACTGGCATTCCTCCTACCTCCAGACTGCTGGGACTACAAGTGTGCACCACCACACCCAGCTGGTGTTTGGGCATCTAAGAAACCTTTCTTGGCCAGGTGCAAGAGCGCATATCTGTAATCCCAGCCATTTGTTTTTTTGTTTTGTTTTGTTTTGTCTTTTAATCCCAGCCATTTGGGAGGCTGAGGCAGGAGCACTTCAAATTCAAGGTCAGCCTGGGCAGTTTAGTGAAACCGTCTTAAAATAAACTCAAAATAAATTTTTTTTAAAAGGGGTTGGAGATGCAGCTTACTAGTACAGCATTTGCCCAGCATGCATTAGGATTCAGCCCTCAGCACTAGGAAACAACAAAAAACCTTTCCTGCTGCGGAAGACTGCCCCTCCCAGGGCGAGACAGACAATTCTTAGGGATAACACCCGCCCTGCCATGTGTGTCTGGCATGCACACTCATCCAGAGTTGCCCTTCCCTGACTTGGCCTGGGTACCCTAGAGACGGCACTTCTGCCTGGACTACCCTGGGGCTGGGTGCCACCCTATAACCAGAAGCCCACTAGTATCCAAGTGGCCATTCATTCCTACTGCTGGGCACACCCAGCCTGGCCTTCCTCACAGAACCCACAACAAAAGCTGCAGCCTAATTCTCCCTGTGTTCCCCCTTCTGACCACAGGTTAGTGTCTTTCATGAATGGCCTTGTGATTCTAGGATCTGTACAAACAATAAACTTCAGGTTTTTCCCAAGCCTCTCGAGTCTCCTCCTGACCAATCCTGCCATAAAATACAGACAAGGTTTGAGGGCAGGTGGCAGCTACGCCTAAATTAACCCCAACTCTAGGGTGCCTGGAAACCCCTGGGGAATCCCCTGGAAGTGGGGTGGGGCCTGAATCCCTTTGCAGCACCCCACCCCACCCCCGGCTTCACAGAATAGGGCGATTTTTGCTGTTTCACAGATCCTGAATTAAAGTCCAGACTTGGGGGCAACTCTGTAGGATCAAACCCAGGCTGGAAGCGACATTTGTACCCTACACCGGGTGTTCCTCCCCCTCCCAGCCTCCCAGCATTCACCCACAGCCTTGACACTGTGGAACACAATCTAGTGGGTGACCACAGCGAGTTGGAGACCAGCCTGGGCTGACGGAAGTGACTCGAGTGCTAATCCCAGCCAGTCTTCTCTCTGCTGTTGATTTTTTGCCCACCCCCCACCAACAGCAGGGCCACACTCATGTCATTTTCATTCCTTGTAAGGTTCAGAGATGATGCTGCCATCCTGTATCCTACGTGTGCCTTCTGCTGTGGGTGTCACAGACCAGCTCCCAGCCTCCCTCAGCAGACCACGGCCAGGCCGCACCCTACCCCACAGCCTCTGCCTCAGCCTTTCCCAGGCACTCTGTCATTAACTTAGCCTGCAAACCCATGCCTAGAGCTAAACTTTCCCTCCCAGCACTGAGGCACATAGAACAGAGCCTCTGGGTTGAGTGGAATTTGACCCTTTCTCCCCCAGAGACCCTGTAGATAGAGTTTTTCGAACCTGGGCACTGCCAATGTTTTGGGCTGGCTGACTCTGCTGTTGGGGCCGCAGGGCACTCAGGAGAATCCCTGCCCGCTACCCACTAGATGCCAACAACAGCCTCCTGAGGGGGTATCAACCAAAAATGTCTCCCAACCTTGCCCTATGACCCCCTGCCTGAGAACCACTGCTGCGGACATGCGCTTCCAGCATTGGAGGCAGGTCAGAGCCATCTATGAGTGCGGTGCGGTGGTGCACACCCGGAATCCCTGCACTCTGTGGGATGGAGGCAGAAGCATTGATAGTTTGAGGCCGGCCTTGGCAATTTAACAACTTAGTGAAAATCTGTCTCAAAATAAAAAATCAAAAAAGTCTGGGGTGCTAACTCAGTGGAAGGTCCTAGGTTCAATCCCTGGTATCACCAAAACAAACAAAACAAAAAAAATCACCTTTGAGTTAGTTTCTAGCATCTCAACGCCCAAGCCACTCCCAGGCTGAAGAATCTCTAGGGGGTAGGACTCAGGGCCCCTCAAGTGACCCCCAAGTGCAGCCCAGGTTCACCAGCCAAGGGGCCCTCACCTATGGTGGCAGTCCACACCAGCCCATGGCTGAGCCGCACACCGGCGGGCATCTCAGGGTGGACAGGAGGCATGCGGTTCCGCATGAGCTTCAGCGCGAGCAGCAGCAGCATGCAGACCAGCCCCAGGACGGCGTCGCCCACCCTGCAGGCAGAGGAAGGGTCACTGCCCAGCTAGGCAGCCACGTGCACCTTCCACCGGAAAACTCTCTCTCTCTCTCACTGCCCTTTCTGCCTTCTCCTAAATAATCCACAGTCCTAGTTGATTTCAAAATTGTTCACATTTCAGTAAGGGCACAGCCCTGAATGGGACTGGGAGTTGGAGGGTCTCCCATCACGATGGCAGTGTGACTCCCAGCCCATGTTTTCAGGCACATCGTACCCTGGGACACAGATGCCTCATCTGTTGCAGGGGGCTCCGGACTACACAATCAGTGGGTGAGGCCCTTTGCATCTCAGACTGGCCCTTTCAGACTGGCCAGTCTCCCCTTCCACTGCCTCCAGGAGGCTGACCCCTACCCAAGAGGCAGGGAGCCCGCTGGCTTCCAGGCAGCTTCTGGCCCTGGGACAAGGCAGCAGCAAATCAGAGGAGAGGGGAGGTCCAGGGACTGGCACACGTCCTAAGCCACCAGCACTTCCCTCATATCCCTCCTCTGGTTCCAGCAAGAGAGTAGGGGTAATCTGGCTTTCCATGGCTGATCTAGGAGGGAGAGACCCCTCATCAGAGAGACTTAAACCATCAGAAGAGGCGCTCTCTGCAGGGCCCCTGCCTCTGTCTCTCACCAAGGCTGGGCAGCCAAGTTCTGGTGCATCAGCTCTCAGAGCCTGCATCCATGGCATCACTATGTGAGGACCCCAGGAGAGGAGACTGTCTGCCCTGTCTCCCTTTCTACCAGCCCAGAGAACCTGGTGCAGGATCCTCAGAGCCCCCGCCCCCACCAAGGGCTCCTGCCACCCTGACTCAGCAGGTCTTGGCTGCTCTGGCATCTGCCTGTCTAAGCCACTGCCAAGTGATGTGACAGCCCTGCTCTGGGGACTGGTGTGAGCAACAAGGCCCAGAAGATGGAACAAATGCCACCTGGGGTAGAGACAGAGGTAGGGGGTGGGAAGGGGCCCTGGAAGGAAGAGCATCCTTATCTGGGGGAAGAAAGAAGCTGGTAGGGGTACCTGGTCTCCCCGATGTTGAGGAAGGTGTGGTACACTTGCAGGAAGAACTGCCTGGGGATGTTCCGCAGACCCAGCAGGTTCTAGCCAAACAGAATCTGTCAGAACCTGCCCATGGCGGGGTGGTGGTGGGGTGTCCTTCCCTCCACTCTGTTCCCACTTCCCTCCTTCCCTTTTGCCTGAGGGAAAAGGGAAGAAGGCCCACCCAGGGGCCCAGACCCCCAGCACTATCTCTGGGTCCAAAGAGCCATCTGACCCCAGGACAGAAGATAGTTATCTTAGGGGGAAGGAGGCCCACCCAGGGGCCCAGACCCCCAGCACTATCTCTGGGTCCAAAGAGCCATCTGACCCCAGGACAGAAGATAGTTATCTTAGGGAAGCCAGCACCTCATGTTTGGGTCAGTGGCACGTTTCAAATGAAAAACTAGTTTGGGCCACTCCAAGAGCAGGAGACCAGTTCTACAGCGGAGCAATACACTTTCAGCACCCTTTTGACTACCACTGGACCTAGGCATCTGTCACTCCCTACACTGCCCCCTGCTGGAAGGAAAAATCATGCCTAGGCAGAGACAGGCAGAATGGCTGCTCTTTCCGGCTCTCTGGAAAGGGGTGAGGGTCCCAGCCAAGTCTGGGCCTCCTACAGTGACCACAGCCCTCAGGGTGGGAAAACCTTCTGGCTTCATTCTCTGCATTAGCTCTTTACTCTTCTTGAGACCCAGCAGGGTGTATGGCAGGTGGACTGACCGAGGCACTCTAGGACCCTCCCACCCAAAACTGCTGTAAACACAGAGGGGAAGAGCATAGGGCAGGTGGACAATGACAGATTCTGGGATTGGGAAGGGTGGCTTATGTCCTGGGCATGTCAGATGGCTACACATCATGACCTAATCAAGGTTTTTAGAAGTTGGGGGTAAGGCTAGTATTATCAAGTAGGCATGAGAAGGTATGTTCCACTGGCATTAAAATCAGATAAAAGAGCTGGGTGTGGTGATGCCCACATATAATCCCAGCACTCCAGAAGGCTGGTGCAGAAGGATCCAAAGTTTGAACTCAACTGGGATACGTGAATAAGACCTTCCTTGTCTCAAAAATTAAAAAAAAAAAAAAAAAAAAAAGA
>QZML01000772.1:1044394-1057133 GCA_016801275.1 Hystrix brachyura | reverse complement strand
AAAAAAAAAAAAAAAAAAAAAAAAAAAGACTTCAACCTACGAATTTGGGGTGGACAGATTTCAGTGTGTAGCAGGTTATTGCCAAGTACTGAGACTCCTGAGCGGGTTTGGACAGGGCAGTATTCCTCCAGGTCTGCATTGGACCCCCACCAAAGGGCACAGCCCCAGCATCCCCCTCCGAGCCAGCTCGGCTGTCATTAACTCGTGCCCAGTGGGTCCAGAGGGTGGAGGAAGTGCTCTGTCCACGGAAGGTGTTGCGTCTGAGGCAGGCAGGGGGGTATTGGTTGGCCCTCCAGGTTCCCACTTCTGGGGCGCCCCTGATGCCCCGGACTCCAGAGCAAGGGGAGGGAGCTTGCTGTGGTTGTGGAGCCAGGAGACCTGTCCCCACGCTCCGCTCCTCAGCCGTATGGCCTCAGGCCCTGCACCTCCTCCCTGGGCTTCATTGGTTTGTGTAGGGTGAGAAATTGAACTAGACAATCTTGAAGGTCTCCAGGCTACCGGGGCAGGGGACTGTGTGTCAGTGAGAGGCAGTGGTTGGTGCACACCTCCAGAACCTTACACTACTCTGGACACAGTTCCTGCAGAGCCCAGGATTGCCCAGTGTGTACCATGTCTGCATTCAGCACCCACCTGCTGACATGCCCACTTGGGTATCATGGCTGCCTGAGTAGTCTGTGTGCTGAGTGTCACATTAGCCTGCCCCCATGCCCTCAGTGTCACACTGCCTGGAGCCATACTTGTTCAGGGCTCATGCCTCCCGTGTACCTTGGTCTCTGGGGCATTACTGGTCCAAGCTTTTGCGGCAGGACCCTGGGTCTCCTCCACAGGCTGTTCCTCCTGACCCCAGCCCGTCGAATCCTGTCTGTTGCCTTCTGCAGCGGATGACGGAGGCTTTGAGAGTGGCGCATACAACAACAGCGCCATCGCCACCCCTCATCTGGATGCCCTGGCGCGCCGTAGCCTCATCTTCCGCAATGCCTTCACCTCTGTCAGCAGCTGCTCCCCCAGCCGCGCCAGCCTCCTCACTGGCCTGCCCCAGGTGAGGTCAGCCGGGGCCAGGAGGAGGGCACAGGAGAGGGCCCAGGGCTGTACTGCAGGATACTCCGCCTCCCTAGGGGTGCTGTCCATCCCCCTCCCATCCCCAGGGGCAGGCCCAGGCCAGTTATCTCAAGTGCAGACCAGGGCTCCACGGCTTCTCTGGTGTCCCTCTCTGTGCCTCAGTTTCTTCACCAGTAAAATGGGGGCACAGTAAGACACCACTCGTAGGGTTATCACAGGGTTGGCTAAGCATGGCTTCCAGTGCTCCCAGGGGGATGAGAGCTGCTCCATTAAGGCACTTGCTCTTTTACTTTTCATATGGTGAAATATTCATTACAGAATTCTCCATCTGAGCCATTTTTAAGTGTGCAGTCAGTGAGTGGCATTAAGCACATTTATGTTGTTGTGTGTCCACCTCCAGAACCTTTTTGTCTTCCATTCGGAAACTGTCTTCTTTAAGCACTAACTCCTCCTCCCTTAGCCCTTGGTGCCCCCCATTCTACTTTCTGTCTCTGAATTTGATAACTCTGGGAACCTCCTGTAGTAGAACGAGACAGCATTTTCCCCTTCGTGGTTGGCTATTTCTCTGAGCATTGTGTCTTCAAGGTTTGTCCACGTTGTAGCAAGACTCAGATTCCCTTTTTATGGCTGAATCATGTTCCATTGTAGGGACAAGCCACACTTTGCTTCTCCGTCCTCTGTGCTGCACACTTGGGCTACTGCCGCCTTTAGCCTTTGCGAATGGCACTGCTGGGAATGCAGGCACTCTGAGCACATGCTCTGGATGTGTGTCTTTTACCTAAGCAAGTGCGCTCTCTCCGAGAGACCCCGAGAGGTAGTGGGCCACATAATTGAGAGGCGGCTCTTTGCCTGGGTTTTAACATGCACGGCGATTTCCTCTACCATATAAAATACTAGGAAATGGACAGGTCACAGCAAAACCATGCTGTGTTTTTCACTGTACAACACATGATCATGATGGAAAAGTCGGGACATACAGATGCACCTGGAGAGGAAAGTAAAAGCCACCCATCCGGCTGGGGCACATCCTGCAGGCTGTCTCCCTGCCTGGTCATGTCCTCCTGTGCGGGAGGGACCCATGCTGGGCACAGAGCAGCAGGGAGGGAGGTCTGCAGGCCTCATGGACCCCTCGTCCACAGCACCAGAACGGCATGTACGGGCTGCACCAGGATGTGCACCACTTCAACTCCTTTGACAAGGTGCGGAGCCTGCCGCTGCTGCTCAGCCAGGCCGGTGTGCGCACAGGTGAGGCGGGATGGGTGCACTGCTCCCCACCCTGCAGACCCTGGAGGTCCCCAGCTGTGAGCCAGCTTCACTCTGTGCTTGTCCCCGGGACCGGACCTGCATGCCCAGGGCTGAGCTGAGGCTTCATGAGAGCCAAGGGCCAGGGCTGCCATCCACAGCCCCAGCACACTTAGGATTTAGGGGCGGGGAAGGGGCAGGGCAGAATCTGGACAGGCCTCTCCTGTCTGCGCCCAGGCATCATCGGGAAGAAGCACGTGGGGCCAGAGGCTGTGTACCCCTTCGACTTTGCCTACACGGAGGAGAACGACTCTGTGCTCCAGGTGGGGAGGAACATCACTAGAATGAAGCTGCTTGTCCGGAAGTTTCTGCAGACTCAAGACAACAGGTACAGGGTGCCCCTGCTAGGTACCCTTCCCACAGCCACACACATCTTAAGTGGGGATGGCGTGGGTGTGGGTGGGGGAGTTGGTCTAGTCAGAAAAGAGGGGAAACCGAGACACCGGGAGTGACAGGCAGACTTTCAGATACAGAAGAATAGGCAAAACTAAGTTGAGCTGGGCGTGGTGGCACATACTTGTAATCCTACCACTCAGGAGGCTGAGGCAGGAAGATGGCCATGAGGTCGAGGCCAGCCTGGGGTACATAGTGAGTTCAAGGCCAGTGTGGACTACATTGTGAGACCCTGTCTCACAGAAAGAAAAAAAAAAAAAAGAAAAAAAGAGGACATTCCTACCTAAAGAAAAGAACATGAAGCCAGATGTGGTAGTACATGCCTTTAATCCCAGCATTCTGGAAGGCTGAGGCAGGAGGAATGCAGATTTGAGTTCAGCCTGGGCAACTTAGTGAGAACCTTTCTCAAAATTAAAAATTTTTTTAAAAGTGTTGTGGGTATAGCTCAGTGTGGAGGGCTGGGGTCCAATCCCCAAAACCACAGGAAGAAAAACAGAGGACTTCCAGGGTAGAATGTCAGGGCATTGGCTAAACCAGGTGAGGGTCAGCTTGGCTGACCTTGACCTTGAACAGAGCCCACTCCCACATCCAGGCCTTTCTTCCTTTACGTGGCCTTTCATGACCCACACCGCTGTGGGCACTCTCAGCCGCAGTATGGAGCATTCTGTGAGAAGTTTGGTAATGGGGAGAGTGGCATGGGGCGCATACCGGACTGGACACCCCAGACCTACGACCCTCAGGATGTGGTGGTAGGTGGGACCCTTGCCATGTTTCCAAGAACCCCCGCCAGCCCTAAACCCAGTACCTTGCCTTCCCCAGAGCTTTCGGCTCTGTCCCAAATGATGTGACATTAACACATTAGCGGAGACCCGCTGACTAAATGGCTACACGTCCCCCTCTGTGGGGTCACACACAGCCCCAGAGACTCAGAGTGATGCATCCAGAGTAGGCTGCTCTGGCTAAGCCATTCACAGGGGGAAGATGGTGCAGGCCCAGGGGAGAGGGCTGGCACCTCCTTCTCCTACCCTGGTTCAAAGGCAGATCTCTTCCCCCACCCCAGTCTGTCTGTTCTAAGCCTGACTTTCCACCTGCCTGCTCTCCCCAGGTGCCTTACTTTGTCCCTGACACCCCAGCAGCCCGAGCTGACCTGGCTGCTCAGTACACCACCATTGGCCGGATGGACCAAGGTGGGTTCCAGGAAGTGACAGTGGGGGTGTGCCAAGGTTTCCATCCCCACCCTCGGCCAGGTGACTGTCAGGTAGATCGGGCTGAACCCAGGTGGGTGCCATGAGCAGCAGGGTATGAGCCAGGGTGTATTAGCTTTTTTATTACTGGGCCAAGATACCTGACACCCACAATGTAAAAGAAGAGAGGTTTACTTGACTCATGGTTTCCACTGGGTTCAGTCCATGGTCTCCTGGCTTGAAGGCAGAGACAGCATGGTGGAAAGGCCTGATGGAGGACATCTGTTCATCCCATGGCAGCCAGGAAGCAGAGAGAAGGGAGGAGATGTGGACAAGGATACTTCCTTCCAGCCTACACCCTCAGTGACCTTTGTCTTTTCACTAGGTCCCACCCCTAACAGCATATTCAGCTAATCCATTGATGAGGATAGTGCTCCCATGATCCAGGCACTTCCCAAAAGCCCTGCCTCTGTACACAAGACTGTAGGGGACGTTTTAGATCTAAACCATAACAGGGTCAGTGTGGACAGCCCTACCCTGGGTTGAGCAAAATCATATTCAGAGAACGAGTCCTGGGTGGACTCTGCTGCAGAATTTTTCCTAGGCCAGCCAGAGGTTGGATGAAGACTCCTAAGTGCTCTTCCAGTGAAGGGATCTGGCTCATATTTGGAGTTTGGAGTTGTGCAGGTTTTGCAGATGTAGAATGCAGGAGGCATGTTAGGAGGTATGTTTGTTTTTTATGGCCGCCGCAACAGAGTGGCCCAAACTGGGGGCTTAAAACTTCAGATCTTTGTCCTGTTGTGGTTCTGGAGGCTGGAAGTGTGAAGAGAGGACGCCTCCTTGCCTCTCCGTTTCTGAGGTGGCGACCCTCAGAGTCCCTTGGCTGGCAGCATGTCACTGCGGCCTGTGGCTCCATCCTCACATGTCTTTGTTGTGTGTCATCTCCTCTTTTGTCTGTGCCTCCTAAGCACTGTTGTCGTGGGATTTAGGGCCACCTGGACACTTCAGGATGATCTCATCCCAAGATCCTTAACTTACCTCTGCAAAGTCCCTTTTCCTAAACTGGTCACATTCGCAGGTCCCAGATGGACACTTTTTGGGGAGTGGGGGGAGACACCATTCAGCCCCTTGTAGGAAGTTGGTGCCTTTATCATGTCTCTATTCATGCCATTAATTAGGAGAGCCTGGGAAGGGGGAGTAGAGGAGATCCTATCTTCCAGCCCCTGCCCAGGATGACCCTCTGCTCCATGGGACAGGCATGACATTCCAGGAAACACAGAAACCAGTGGGGCAGTCGCAGATGCCTGGGCGTGACAGCAGTAGTGGGAGCTGGCCAGCTCCCTGGAGACCCATGCCATCTGCTCCAGGTCAGGGAGCCAGATGGGTTGGGCAAGAGTCCTGTGCTGGTGTTTTGAGGTCCAGAAAGTGGCAGTGTCCAGTAGCCGAATGACAAAGTGGTGAGTGGGCACATGTGCCCAAGTCCCTGCCTCACGTCTGGCTGAGCCCACCCGCGGCCCCTCCACCCCACAGGGATTGGACTTGTGCTGCAGGAGCTGCGTGGAGCTGGCGTCCTGAATGACACGCTAGTCATCTTCACATCGGACAACGGGATCCCCTTCCCCAGCGGCAGGACCAACCTGTACTGGGCAGGGAGCGCCGAGCCCTTGCTGGTGTCATCCCCAGAGCACCCGAAGCGCTGGGGCCAGGTCAGCGAGGCCTACGTGAGCCTCCTGGGTATGGTTCTGCTGTACTGAAGGGGCAGAGGGGACATGATGGGACTGCCACGTGCCAGGCCTTGCTCTGTACTCATGACCTCAAGTGGTGCTTCTGCTATGTGGGCAAGGAAGGGACAGCGCCCATCCCAGGGTTAAGCATTAGAATCACCTAGGTTACTTGCTAATGTCCAAATCTTGGCCCCCAGAGTGGCCGGCAGGTTCCCAGGTGGTGCTGGTGCTCTGGGCCTGGGGACTCCATCTCCTGTCACACTTTGCTGTGGACCCAGAGCCCCAGAGCCTGCTCGTTTCCTAGAAGGCCAGGAGTTATCTAGACCCACTTGCTAGCAGTCAGACAGACCACAGGCATGGGAAACAGGGAGGCTGGGCATGGCCCTGGTGGAAACGCATTGTGCCCTGCCCACGGTGCCCTGCTCAGACCAGTGGCTTTCCTCCAGCTTGGGGCCCACAGCTCCCTTCAGCCCTACCCACCTGCCAGGGAGCGCTGTGAGCACAGTACAGAGTCAGTGGGGCCTTCCCTACCTGGGACGCTAACAAGAAAGCCCCTAACTCACCAGATCGGGGTCCCTGAGATGACCAGCCCCGAAGGGGGCCAGTGCAAAGCAGCACTCCCTGCTGTGAGGGGTAGCTTAGACTCAGCCCTTCCACAGCAGGTTCCAGGGTCCCATACGGACTCTCACTATGACACATTTCCTTTCCAGACCTCACGCCCACCATCTTGGATTGGTTCTCCATCCCCTACCCCAAGTATGCCATCTTTGGCTCAAAGACCATTCAGCTCACGGGCCGATCACTCCTCCCAGCACTGGAGACAGAGCCCCCTTGGGCTACTGTCTTTGGCAGTCAGAGCCACCATGAGGTCACCATGTCCTACCCTATGCGCTCCATACACCACCGGAACTTCCGCCTCGTGCACAACCTCAGCTTCAGGATGCCCTTTCCTGTGGACCAGGACTTCTACGTCTCACCCACCTTTCAGGACCTGCTGAACCGCACCGTGGCCGGCCAGCCCACCGGCTGGTACAAAGACCTGCATCAGTACTACTACCGGGAGCGCTGGGAGCTCTACAATGACAGTCGAGATCCCCAAGAGACCCAGAACCTGGCCGCTGACCCCCGCTTTGCAGAGGTGCTGGAGATGCTGAAGACCCGCCTGGCCAAGTGGCAGTGGGAAACCCATGACCCCTGGGTGTGTGCTCCCGACGGCGTCCTGGAAGAAAAGCTCTTTCCACAGTGCCAGCCACTCCACAATGAGCTGTGACAGCCCCGGGGCACTTGCCTGCCCCTTCCATTCCTCCATGCTCCTATCTGAGGTGGCTCTTTGATATCTGGGGTGTCATTCCTGCGTGTCCTGGGGGGGAGACCCACAAGTGGGCCCCAAGCCCTCCTCCACGTACTGCCACCTTAGGGGACAGTGCTGTCCTTGTGTCTGAGCTGTACCATGAGACAGAAGTTCCAGAGGGCCCTGGGAGAGGGTGGGATCTTCAGCCCCCATTTTCAGATTGGGGACCTGCAGACGGAGGGCCAGGGATGGGGGCTTGAGACACTCTTAAGTCTTTGGAACTGACAGGTGTTTGTGAGCCCTTTGCCCAGAGGCGGCTGGGCCTTTCTGGGCCCACATGGGCCTTTATCACCTGGTCTACTGCAGGCCTTGGAACGGCCTGGAGCTGGTCTGATCCACCTCCCTTGTCAGGTACCTACCCAGCAGGATTCTCGGCAGTGATGAGTTAACTCCTGTGTTCTCTCTGGTCCACACTCATCCTTTCTAAGAGAGACCGAGGATGAAGGTGGGACAGTGCCCCTCCTGTGGCTTGGGTTCCTCATCAGCGTCTGGCTCCATACCTGCTCTGCCTCCACTGTCATGGGAGCAAAGCTCGGACTGGAGAAGCCTAGAAAGAGGGCTCTCTTCCTCTAATGGGGGCCTCCATCCCCTTTAGGAGGGGGCTGGGGTTGGGTTGGGGAGGAGGTCACAGGTCCCAGCAGTGTAAAATCTTTTTATTTTAGTAAAATAAAAGTTCACTTACTGAGTTCATTTATGATAACAGCCACTTGAATTCTAGGATAATGTCCCAACAGAGACAGTCAGAATGACATTTAGTGTATGACAGTCCCGGGAGGTGGGAGTCAAGGCCAGGCGGGGGCGCTCACAGAACCTGGCTGAGTTGCTCCCATACCCTGGAGGTGGGGTGAGGATGGTGAGCCTGGACAGCAGCTTGGGGGAGCTGCAGTTCTCAGCCCAGGAAGAGTCTGCTGGTCCTGTCCAGAGGCATCTGTGCCCAGCTCTGTAGGGCACTTCTGTGATCCCCAGGGCCAGGTGTGGAGGCTGCAAGGCCCAGACCTGCAGGCATACTGTGTCATCCCCGGGATTCTGTTCACAAGTGAATACACAGGTGTCTGTGACCTAGTGGTACCGAAGCAGCTCTGGCCATCACGAACTGAGAAAAGCCAGGTAGGGTCACACTGGACAGCTCTGTGCCTCTGTCCTGGGTGGGGGTGGCAGCTCCAGTGGGCTGAGAAGGTGCCCCTTGACACCTTGAATGTGAAAGGAAGGAGCAGTCCCCACAATCAGATCAAGGTGTCCTGGGAGGCCTGAGGAGGCTTGGGAAGCCCACACATGGACACACACACACTGCAGAAATGTTCTCAGGGCCCCCGGTAAGCCCATGCTCAACCCTGGCTTAGAGGGGTGTGCAGGTACGGAGACTTGACTGGGTATCATGCATGTGGGGTGAGACTGCATGGTGAGACCCTCAGGGGAGGGGAGAGCTGGGCTTGTGTGCTAGGTAGCCCCACCTGTGCCCAAGACCCTGACTCACAGGAAAAGCAGCATTAACAGGTCCCACAGCCCCTGGAGGGGTATGACATCGTCATCAGGGGCTCTGCTCTGTCCACACCATCTTCTTCTGCTCGTCTGCGATGGCCAGGCGGACACAGCCCAGCAGGCTGTCCAGGTCACTCCAGCTGTCGGGGGCCAGGCTGCTGTACAGGCAGGGCACTCTGTCCAGGTTCCCCTCCTCCTGCCTGGCTGCCTCCAGGAGCTGCTCCTCCGAGACACTGAGCTGCTGCAGGCTTTTCCTGTGTGGCAGAGATGGTGTGGCCTCAGGGAAAGTGAGGCCGGCCAGGAAAGCCACCACACCTGGATGCCCTGGACAGGGCTAGTGCAACATAGCGGCCCCATCTGAAGGGACCTTGCAGAGAAACTAGGACCCAGCTCCAAATGGCATTGCACTTGTGGGGGCAGATGGTCTAGAATGAGCTTTGCATCTCAGAGTATAGGGGGTGGTAGGACATCTGCTTGTCTCTACCAGAAACCAAGTACAGTAGTAGCTTTCAACATTTGGGGTCCTCACCATGGCTATACCATCTGAGTCTCAGGAAGTGTGTGGCCTCAGTGGAGCTACAGCAGGGGCCAGCTTCTCGCCTGGGGGAGGGCAGTGGGACTCTGGCCAGATGTTGAGGGCAATGGTGCCCTCAGCACTTCCAGGGGAGGAGCAGTTTGCAGTCTGGAAGAAGCCCCTCAGTGCACTCTGGAGGTGCATGCTCAGTTCTGCCAGAGCTCGGGGGCCATCTGAACCCTGCTGCCCAGTCCTGGCAGACACCTACCTGAGCTTCTTGGCCACCTTCTCATTGACAGAGACATGGATGATGATGGGGAAAATATCCATCCTGTGCAGGACACAGACACTGTCCAGCCAGACATCCAGAAGGGCGTGGGTGTTCTTTGGGGGAGAAGGAGGATGGAGTGAGCCTGGCTCATGGGCTTCAGCCTCGGAGGGAGCAGGAGGGGCCCTGTGGGCTGGGCCGGGGCAGGACCTGGGAGGGGAATTACTAGAGGAGATGGGGAAGAGAGATCATGCTCTGTCTCTGCGTGCTTGCTGTAGGGCCTTAAGGGTTTCCAGCTGTTTGATAGTTCCCCTGGAAATAAAAATCTAGAATTGCAAGCCCATGGGATTGAGGTACACTGTGTGGAACATAAATCTGAGGAATCCGACAGTTCAGCTCCATCACCCTCCATGGGGAGGGGGCTGGGATTTGGGGGCAGACCTGCTCCCCACACTATAACGTGAAGTTACAGTTCAGAGCAAGCGTCTTTTCATATACTTGAGCCCCTAAACACAAAATGTGGTTATCTCCATTCATTCCTTAGCAGGCACTAAACATCTCCTAACTGGGGAAACTGAGCCTCAAGGACCAAGACCACATGGATCCCAAATGGCAGAAACAAGGCTTGGACTTTCCATGTCCCTCCCACTGAGCCCCATGCTTCAGTGTCCTGGGGCCTGGAAGCTCTTCCCCAAATCCTCCCCCAGGCCCAGAGGAGTTGCTGTCCCCTACCTTCTCCGTGAGCGACTCTACAGCTTGGCGGGTCACCCAGCAGTGGCCACCATACGGCTCTCCCTCCTGGATGATGTCCCCTCTCCGGCTGCAGGTGTCATACTCCTCCTGGCTCAAGTATTCTGGAAGTGATAGCGGGTGGGATGGTCATACACCCAGCTGCATGGGAGTCCCTGAAATCACTGCTTTCATCAAGGGCAGTTTTGCCCCCCAGGGACTCCTGGCAGAAACTGGAGGCATTTTCAGTCATCATAAATAGTGGTGGCTGGGGGGAGTCTGCTATGGCATCTAGTGGGTTGATGCCAGGGATGCTGCCAAACACCCCAGCTCACGACAGCCCCCCATGACTGAGAAAGGTCCAGCCTCGTGTGTCTTAGCACTGAGACAGGTCCCTGCCCCAAACAGACCTGCTGGAGAGCCCCTCTTTTGCTTTTTTTCCCGAGTATGTTCTCTTGGTTCTGGACCTGCTGTCCTCCTGGCTGCTTATGCACCCAGGAACACCGATCTGGGGCTGCCTGCTGGTCCACTGCCCGGGGTTGCCTCTCCTCCCACGGTGCTTCTGCTGGCCCCAGTTCCGGTGGCTGAGCTCACCCCCACCGCCAACCCCCAGCTGGGCCCTTCTTCCAGCCATCCTCGTTCTGCTTTCAAGATGAGCATTTGTAGACCAAGCCTGATTGTTTATTCTCACTTTTAAAACAACCACTGACTCCCTGGGCATCACAGGAAACCGCATGTCTGGCCTGCTGCTGCTGCCCCAGCCTCACCCAGCCCCATGCAGCTGCTTGGGCCCCCCATGCGTGTGCCCCACGTCTGCATGGCTGGAGGCTGCCCGGACTTCCTCATCCACTCACCTGCTCACCAACTCCTGCGTGTCTGCCTGATCCCGGCTTAGCCCTGTGCCTCCCAGAATCCTTCACTCCGTCTCTGGGCCATTCTGGAGTTCACGCTGTGTCTGTGTTGGCTCACCCACCAGCCCTCGCATCTGTGCTGAGGCAAGTGTTTCTTTCCCCTCCTCCTCTCCCCTCCCCCCGCCTCATTTTCCCCCTCCTCTTCTTCCTCCTCTTCTTCTTTCTCACCTTTTCTCTCTCTCTCTCCCTCCCTTCCTCCCCACCCCCTCTCTTTTCTTGTACTGGGGATTGAACATAAGGCTTTCACACTGAGGTACATTCCCAGCCCTTCATTTTATTTTTATTTTAAAACAAGGTCTTGCTGAGTTCCCCAGGCTGGGCTCAGACTTGTGACCCTTCTGCCTCAGCCTCCCACAGTGCTGGGATCACAGGTGTGTGACATCTCACCTGGCTTTAGGCACCTGCTTCTAAAGGAGCTGGTGGGTCCCTGAGGACCTCTTGGGCTTAGTCTCTCCAGCTGCTCCATGGAGCACGTGGTAGGTGCTCAGATGAGGAACCTCCGGTACCTCACTGGCCTCCTCTGCTCCCCCGTGGATGTCCAGAGGGGGCCAGGGCCCTCTCCACCCCAGGTCTAACCCAACACCTGGCAACCATGCCTTCCTGCCGAGCGGACGCTGCAGCACCTTCCTGCTGTGTAGGCCTGTGTGCCAGCATGACCTTGCTGGGTGGAACAGTGCCCTTCATTCATGTCTACTCAGCCCTCAGCAGGGGCCTCGCCAGAAAACAGGGTCTGCACAGAAGGCCAGATGAGGCCATACTGGTTTAGGGTGGGCCCTGAATCCAATGTGGCCATAGGACGATACAGAGGAACAGAAGAAGGAAAAAGGCCACCAACTGCCAAGGCTGGGATGGGTTGATGCAGCCAAGTGAAGGGACACCAAGAATCACTGGCAACAGCTCTGTGCCGGGAGAGACAAGGAGGCTCTGTGCTGGGGCCCCAGAGACGCTGACCCCATGACACCAGATGTCTGCCCTCCAGAACCATAACGTGCTAATTTCTGTCCTTTAAACCCTCCAGGCTGTGGTGGATTGTCACACTGTCCCTAGGAAATGCAGAGTAGCCTGCATCTGCTCCCCTGACGGCAGAGCAGGCCTCTGAAAGGCCCTTCCCTCCAGCCCTGCTGGGCCACTGCACACACACCATGTGCATACACACGAACACATGTCAATACATACACAGGCACATGTGCACATTCAAAGTCACGGTACTCCTGTGCCCATTCACCACATGAGGCTACACAGACACATGCACACACACTTGGATGTGGACACACATGCGCGTGCACACACACACATACATCCCTGCCTCACAGGGTAGAGAATACCTGCTGGGCACTTCTTAAATCCTTGGAGGAGGCACAGCTTTCTGCTCAGGATCTTCCCAACCATCCTGGGCAAGAAGATCACGGGCCGGGGCTGGCTGGGCCTGTGGGGGTGCACCAGGGTGTAGGGCGCCAGAGTGAAGCAGCTCTCTGCCCAGAAGCACACGCTGCCATGGTCTGTGGAGGAGAGGGGCATGAGCGGCCAGGCTGCAGGCTGCCGCAGGGGGTGGGGCTGGATCTGCAGAGGCAGCAACCCGGCACCTAGTAAGAGACATGGTGTGCTCCAACACGATTCCCTTGCACCAGCTGATTAAATGCTCGGTGGCTTTTCAGGCCCAGCCTTGCAGGCTACAGTTACTCCATCATCAGTGTTTGGCCCACAAGGAGGATAGAAATAGCCAGGTTTTCTCCTTCCAGATCTGACAGTCTCACCCCCACCCTCCCCTAAGGCCCCCCCATTCCCTCAGCCCACCCTCCCCTACCCCCTCCACCATTTATTCAGT
>QZML01000772.1:1006752-1044114 GCA_016801275.1 Hystrix brachyura | reverse complement strand
CCCACCCCCGCAGACCTGCCCCGCCTCCCCAGGGCATAAGCCCCGCCTTCCCTGGGCCCTTAACGCCTCTGGAGTTTTTATGTTGCTCTACTGTTATTCACCAAAAAAACTTCAAGGGAACGTAAACTCAAAATTATTTACATTACTCTAAATTCACTTCTCTTCATCATGCAATTTTACCTGTTCGGTGACGACTCTGCTACTCTGACCTCTATCATTACTTTGCACACACACTGATCACTTAGCACCGGGGGTCCGCTGGTTTTTATAATGTTGGACATTTGGCAGTTCTCAGGTTTTACTAATCCAGAAAGATGGCTGTTGATATAATTGTACTGATGGTTTCTGGACTATTTCCCTGGGACACATTACAGGAATTGGAGCGTCAGAGCTGGAGGTGTAGCTCAGTGGTACAGCACTTGCCTAGTGTGCGTCAGGCTGGAGTCCATCCCTAGCACCACACTGGGAAGATGGGAATCGGTGCGGATGAGAAGGAAAGAAGGAAGAGAGGGAAGGTGGGAGGGAGGGAGGGAGGGGTGAGAGAGGGGAAGGGAATGAAAAAAGAATCAAGATGTGTTATGTACATGTAGCGACTCCCCATGAGGAATGTAATCATTCTGTACTTCAAACATGTACTAATAAAAATTGAAACAAATAAAAAAGAGAAAAGGCAAATTTTAGCTGGGCATGGTGGTGCCTGCTTGTAATTCCAGCCCTGGGGACACTGATGCAGGAGCACTCCAAGTTCAAGGCCACCCTGGGCTGCAAAATGAGACATTGTCTCAAAAACAAAACCAACAGATACAGGGAGTGTCGCTTAAAGGACATCAAAGATATGTTGCTCAGTTGCTGTCCACAGAGGCACGTGGACATCAATTATATTCTTAGAAGCAAAAACTGTGACATGTAGGAGAGGCCTCACCTGACCAAGCTGACCACCAGCAGGGACTCCCAAAGGGCAAAGGCCCTCACCCGCTGCAGCCTGCGCCCCCGGGGCCCACTTGCCAAGCCTCACCTTCCACCCTGCTGGGATTCAGCTGGCCCTCATCACAGGACGACCTTGGAGGGCTGGCTTTGTCCACGCTCACAATGCGCACCAACTTCAGTGGGCCCCCAGAAGACTGCCAAAGGGAGGATGGGAGAGGACAAGGAGGGTAGTTGAAGCTATCCGTGGCACCCACCCCATAAAATCAGTGTGGTCTCTGCACCGTCAGGCTGTGCCGTGAACACCAGGATGCCCAGGCCCCATGCCAGGGGGTAAGAGGCAGGAGAGGGCCCTCGGGGCAGCCGGGGTGGGGGGGGCTCCGCAAAAGGCAGAGGGCAGCCTAGCGCTGCTGTGCTTCATGGAGGACGGGCCGGGCCCAGCACAGGGAGAGGTGGGCACTCAGCAGCCTGCAGAGCGCCCTGCTCCAAGAACACAGCGGCCCAACCTCTGAGGAAATGAGAGGTGGGAGGAGAAGAACAGGTGAACAGGGTGACCTGGAACATAACAGCCAGAAGCAGCGGGTACAATACCAATCTGCAAGCTGGGTGAGGGGTACACACCTCAGCGAGGCTGGCAGGGGCCCCTGCAGGGATGGATGTTCATGCTTTCTGCGTGGGACCCTGGCCAGCTCCCTCCCAGCCCAGCCCTGGAGAGGCCAGGATCTTCCCCCAGAGCCTCACCTTGCGGGAGACTGAGCACTGCTGAGTCATGTCCTGGATGAGAGCGATGAGGCGCTGCTGAGCCCTGTGTGGACAGGAGAGGCCCTGACCTGCTGCTGGAGCTGCCTTGGCCAGGAGCGCTGGGCAAGGGAAATGGCTCCTGGCAGGGGGGCCCCATCTTGGCGGCCCTCGGGGTCTCCAGGGCTTGAAAGACACCAAAGCCCATCCTACTCCTGCAGATGCTAGTTTAAATGTTCGGAAGTGACCCCAGGGAACTCTGATGGGTAGCCAGGGCTGAGGGCCTGCTTGTGAGCCTCGATTCTTGGAGCGTGGACGAGGTCAACAGCTGAATTGGATCCCCAGGGTATTCGTGTTTTAATTTGGTCATGGAGAGGTGCAGGGCTGGGGTGCATGGCCACCTCTGTGCATTTGGACCTTCGAAGTTCCCATTGGTTGCCTAGGATGATGCTTTAATCCAGGTCCCAGCACAAGGCTCGGTTTGCCCAGGACAAAGGAGTTGCCCCAGACGCGGGGCTCTTATTCCTGGGCAAACCAGGATGATCGGTCCCTCCACTCCAGGGGACACTTGGCAATGGGGACATTTTTGGCTGTCACAGTGGGGAACAGGGTGCCACTGGCATCTAGCTGTGGGAAGGCCAGGGACACTGCCAACATCCAAGAGTGCCCAGTGCAACACCAGATGTCGATGGCACTGAAAAGCCTCTGTCTAGAATGCTCTAGAATGACCCGAGGCACCTGTCATAAACACCTGGTCCTCAGCAGTGATCTCGGTGGGATTCCCCCGCCCACTCTTTGTTCCTGGGCAGGAGGCTCTGCTGTAGGGAGAGAAGCCTCCAGAGGCCCCGCCACAGAGCCAGGCCTGGTGGGTGTTATCCCGCAGGCTTCTCTGGGGACACACAGAGTTCAGGAAAGCTGCTCACTGTGAGTAGTTGGGGATGGCGCCGTGCTCTGCATCCCTCATGGTGTATGGGTTGACACGGTATGCGTGCCAGCAACTGCGGCTCTGGAACATGGTGTCTGTGACATGCAGGATGTCATTGCAATATACCTGCAGCTCCCCCTCAGCCCTCCCCTGAAGGGCCAGGTTGACCCGGATGTAGAATGAGTCCCCTGAGGTTGCCACTTTGGCCTCCAGGTCCTGGATCAGCTTCTTATAACCTGATTTAAAAAAATATGAAGGACCAATGAGCACAGACCCCTGACCCCACAGGGAAGGTTCTAGAAGGTGAAGGTGGGAGGGAAAGTAGGGCCCCTCAAAGTCTCAGAAGCTGTTCTGTGGTGCTGGAGTTAGCAGGTGGGGGTCTTCTGGCTGCCTTGGGGGGGGTCCCAGGGATGGGGCATAGCTGGGGTCGGGGGGCTCCTGGCTGTGGGTGGGCTGGGTGTGGCACAGCTGGGGCTGAGATGGACTGGATGAGAGGTGCCTGTACCCTCAGCGTTGACCTTCACAGACAGGCAGCAGAAGCCGGTCACCCTGCGGAGGAGCCCGACCGCCTGCTCCAGGGTGGTATTCTCGAGAGCAGCCTTGAACGAGGGTGCTGATGCCTCGTGGTCCACCTGAGGGCAGTGTGGGGGCACAGTTCTTGGTGACCAGGACTCCAAGGTCACGGTCTGCATGCAGGATGCTGGGAGAGTGCTGGGGCAGGCGCAGGCGAGCCTGCTGTAAAACCCTCTGGCTATCCCTGGCCACCACATTCCTTGGTTGAGCACAGAAGCACAGTCAGGGGCGTCATCACAGGTCACGTTCCAGGACAGCTACGTGGCCTCTGCATGCTGCATGGATGCCCACCACAAACATTTCTGCCCGGAGAGTCATTTCTTACCCGCTTCCTCCAATTGTCCACTGAGGACAGTTTCTCTGTGATGACTCTCTCTCTCTCTCAGGATTGAGCCCAATTCAGGGTCTTCACACTGAACTATATCCCCAGCACTTGTTATTTTTTTTTTTTTACATTTTGAGACAAGGTCTTGCCAAGTTGTTAAGCTGCCCAGGCTGAGCTCAAACTTTTGATCCCCTTGCCCCAGCCTCCTAGAGTGCTGGGACCACAGGTGTATGCCACCACACTCAGCTCACACCACCCTCTTCTGCAAGTGAGCACAGCAGTTTTCCCCAGTCCTAGACAGAGCCAGAATATCGGGGCATCGCCCCTGCCCTCCTGAGGACCCGAGGGGGTCCTGGCTACTGAGGCCTGGTTACTCACTGTCATGATCTGGGTGCCGGGGCGCAAGGCCATCTCATCTGCTGCAGATCCTGGGGTGACCCGGTGGATGAAGATGCCTGTGAGGTTCCCACCGATGACACTGATCTGCTCCAGCAGCTTGGCCCCCTGGAATGCCAGCACTGTGACCTGACTCACGATCTTGCGTGCTGGCCTTCGCCGCACGGGGACGCTGCTACAGGGGCAGACGACAGTTCAGCACTGCCAGGCAGGTGTTGGGCAAGGCCACTCTCCATTGCCCCCTCTGTCCTAGCATTGGAGTTCTCTTCCCCACCATGACCCATCTTGAAAAGGCTGTCACCTCCCTTTGGGGAGAGGACACAGTCACACTCTGCTTGTCACCTCCAGACTGAGGCGGGTCCCCAGCACTGCTCACCTTTCTGAGATGTTGAGGCTTCTGGAATAGCACTGCAGGCTGCCCTCGGACTCAGGGAGGTCTGGAAGACACCAGGAGCTGAGTGTCCAGGCCGCGTGGTCACCCTACCGCCATGTCCGCTAACCTCACCCAGCCTCAGCCCTCCTCCCTGGCCGGCAAGCACCCCTTGCCCGGCTGTCTCCTTCGCTGAGACTGAACATTCTCATCCTCCTCCCTTCCCTTGTGCGTAGCACCTTGATTTCATCTTTCCTAAGATCAGAGTAGTGAGACCTGCGTGTGTTGTTTTTTCTGATATTTGAATGAGTTGCCAATGTCTTCAAAATAGGAAGGTTTCACCTAGAATGTGGATTTCCGGTTTCACTTAGGAGGTCCTCCATCTTTCTGGAGCCCCCCACCCTGATTCTTTCTTATCAGGGTAGCTATCTGTCTTCTCCTTTCTCCTCCTTCCTTTTTCCTCTTTACAAATAAAGTGTCCTCCTTAAAAAAAAAAAAAATCAAATCTGGCCTGACGTGGGCCTGTATACCTGCAAGGGCCTACATTTCTGCAGGGCAGCAGTGCCAGCTGACGCCAACCGGAGGCCAGCTGACATGGTGGGTCTCCGAGTGGGTAGTCCTACCACAGAATGCATCCCAGGGGCCCCCAAGCACTTGCATATTAACTGTAGCCTGTGACCCTGAGCAGGGAGCCGCCCCCACAGTGGCCTGTGGCTGTGTTTCTCACTCACAAGGCCCCTGTGCAAACCAGGTAGCTTGGGCCTGGCTCACAGGCAAAAGTCCATTCAAAGCCATGTAGTACTGGGAGGCTGAGGCAGGAGGATTCCAAGTTCCAGCCCAGCCTGGGTGACTTAAGGAGATTCTGTCTCAAAATAAAAAAAATTTTAAAAAGCTGAGGATGTAGCTTAGCGTAAAGGCCTTGGACTCAATTCTCAATATGAAAAAAGAAAGACAGAAAGACAGAAAGAGATGAAGGAAGGAAGGAAGAAGCAAGGAAGGAAGGAAGGAAAAAAAGAAAGAAAGAAAAAGAAAGAAAGGAAGGAAGGAATGAAGGAGAGAAAGAAAGGAGAGAAAGAAAGAAAAAAGTGAATTATACACCCTGGATGTATTTGAGGTCATTTCCCTCTCTCAGGATGTGAAACTGAGGTATTACACAGAGTCCCAACAGCAGAAGAACAGAGAGGAATAAGCCCTTCTTATTCATGATCTCCCATCCAGGTTAAATTTGCCTTAAGTGGGCACTTTTAATTTGTCACTGTTACAAATAAAAACTTGTATGGGTCTGCAAGAGTTGAGGTTTCTGGTCACCTGTCTGACCCCTGACCCCCAGGAAAGGAATACAGAGCAATGTGGGGTGCTCCTGCCCCCTGGTGGCTGAGAAGTGGATTCCAGATGGGAGGTGAGCTAGAGCCAGGTGTGTAGTGGTAGAAAAGGTGAGGTGGCTACACCTGGGCCCCCAGACTGGAGAAGGGACCAGTTCCAATCACAGGCTCAAGGAAATAAGTCCCAGGAGATGCGTGAGGTTTGGGGCCCAGCGTCCAAGAGGAGGGATGCTCTTGGCGCGTGGACATCAGCCTGTGCGACATGTATCTGCTGGGAGCCTTGAGCCCCTAAAACCATTGCCTCTGGATACCCTGGAGCCCAAGTGTCCATCTGGATACCCTGGAGCCCAAGTGTCCCTCTGGATACCCTGGGGGGGCACAAGTGTCCACAAAGCGGGACACTGCCAGGAGGGGCAGAAATGTCCACAGTTATCTGAACACGTGTGCTGAGCTGGCCGTGCCTATGAGTACAGTTCCCTTGGCCTCAAGGTGAAAAACAAAGACACCAGGGAACTGGGCCTGGGACTGAGCCATCAGGTAGCCCGGGTTTTCCCAGAGGCTGGGGTCAAGTCCCAGGGCAGGGGTCACATTCTCTTCTACCTGCCGGGCTGTCTGACTCCCATCCCCAACACTCCCGGCCCTCGCCCTCCCTGTGAGGTTTGGGTGGGGTGAGGTGCACTTACCTGCCTTGTCGAGGATCTCGTAATCCAGTTCTGTGTCATCTACCTTGGCCCCTGGAGGGACTCCTGGGCCCACCTCCAGGATTTCTGGGAAGCTGCTGCAAAGCACAGGAAGCAGCTCAGCCTGTATGGCTGCTGTCTGAGGCCCGGAGCCCCCCAGTGCCTTCCTGAGCAACTATATCCAATGCCCAGAGGGTCCAGGGTCTAGCTCAGCATCCCCCAGGAGGGGACACTGCATCCCCCTCTACCTTAAAGACTCGGGGTCTTCCCAGCAGACGTCTGCCATCCGCTTGTACAGGGACTGCTGGCTGGGAGGCATGGGGCTGCTGGAGCGGAAGCTGTCCATCAGCTCACGGCTGGATGTGGTGCTCAGGTCCCAGGAGAGCTGCGACTGCAGCAGGGTGGGCGGAGCACGGGAGAGAGCACATGCACTGAGCACCTGCCATACGCCAGGCACTCGAGGGCTGTTTAATAGTGTGGATTCCCAGGAGACCCCTATGGGGTGGCCATTACGGTCCTGTTTCACGTGCAAAGCAAACAAGGCCCAGAGAGGCAGAGTGCGGGCTGGTGAGGGCAGGAGCAGGTGCCTCATGGGGGGAGGCACTGATGAGAACAGCAGATGTACACAGTAGATCTGAATCCACTTACTGAATCTATGTGCCAGGCCTTTGCCAGTGCAGACATGGCCCCCAGCATAGGCACTGTGCCTAGGGTGGGGCACCAGTGGGCAAACACAAACCTGTGAGTGGAGCCGGCAGGGCAGGGTGCCTGGACAGACTTCCTGGAGGAAGTGACACAGAGGAGCCAGCTGTGTGTGGCACGTTCCAGACAGAGTGACCACACTGCGGAGGCCCAGAGGGAGCTCCTGGAGTGACTGGACCACAAAGCCCATGACGGGGAGAGGCCAAGAGAAGGAGGCTAGAGAGGGCAGCCGGACTATAAGGTGAGTGGACTATAAGGTGAGTTTAGAGGGAGCCACATGTTGGGTGTGGTGGCACACACCTATAAGCCCAGCACTCTGGGAGGCTGAAGCAGGAGGACTGCAAGTCTAGGCAGCCTAGGCAACTCTAAGCAACTTAGTCACTTAGCAAGACCCTTATCAAAATAAAAAAATTTTAAAGGGCTGAGGGTGTAGCTCAGTGCAAAGGTCCCAGATTCAATCCCTAGTACCACGAGGAAAATAAAAGGGGGGCAGGGAGCCACATATGAATGGATGAGGAGAGTGAACCAGGAGCCAGTCTAAGCCCCTGAGGCCGAGGTGGCTTCCCTTTCTACCACCACTGCAGGCCACGGGAAGGAAATTTGCTACACTTTCTCCTGGGGCAGTGTGGGCCTCTCGCCAGGGAGCAGTGTGAACTGGTTCAATCTGGGTTTGGTTTTCACTCCAGCTTGTGTGTGGTCAGTGTCCGGGGGGAAGACACTGCTTCCCGTGATTCCCCAAGCGGCCAGTGGGGTGGTCAGCAAGTCTAAGTCGTTGTTCTGCAGGCTGCAGGAACAGTGTGGGGACACTCACTGTCCTCAGGATCATCCAGGAAGAAAACACGAAGCTGTCCCAAGGCAGTGGCTAAAGGTCTTCTCTCACCTCTCTCTTGGCCTCCATCCTGGCTCATGGCAGCCACCACAGTGGTGTCTCTGCCCTCCCTTGGGCATCCTCAACCCACACGTCCACTACAGTGAGACCACCTTTTTATTCTGCCAAAGGCTGAGCGCAGACGCCAGGGACCTGAGGTTGTGGAAAACCACAGTGGATCTGGCACCCAAGGGGGGAATAGTGCCCCCCAAATCCATGTCTACCCACAACCTGTAAATGTGCCCTTGTTGAAACTAGGATCTTTACAGATGAACTAGAGCCATGGTGGGGTCAGACTGGATTAGAGTGGGCTCTAAATCTCATAGGACTGGGGTCTTTCTGTTGTGGTTTCAACCTTAAATATTCCCTAAAAGCCATGTGTAGGAGGCATGGTGGCCAGCTTGTGACACTGTTGGGAGGCAGTTGGAAGGGTCAGGAAGTGGGGCCTAGCGGAAGGAAGTTAGGTCGCTGGGTATGTGCCCTGCCCTTCCCATCTGTCCACTTTCTCTGCTTCCCAGCTGCAGTGAGGTGAGCACCACACACTCCCTGCTGTGATGTTCTGCCCTGCCATAGGCCCAAAGTAATGGAGTCTGGTGACCATGGACTGGAACCTCTGAAACTGTGAGACAACACAAACCTTTCTTTAAATTGCCTACCTCAGGTATTTTTTCCCAGTGATGGAAGCTAACATGCTCTTTTGTTCTTTGTTTTTTGTTTTTTTTAATAATACAGAGGACTGAACCCAGGCCCCTTGCACTGAGCTGCATCCCCAGACCTTTAAAATTTTTATCTTGAGACAGGATCTCAGTGAGTCACTAAGTTGTACAAGTTAGGTTTGAACTTGTGATCCTCCCACCTCAGCCTCCCAGAGTGCTGGGATTACAGCTGTGCACCCCTACATCTAGCCTAACAATTTCTAAGAGGAGAGGAATCTGGACACAGACACAGGGCAGAACATACGCTGAAGATGAAGGCAGAGGCTAGAGGATGCAACCACAAGCGGAGGATTGTGAGGAGCAGCCAGAAGCTGGGAGACGAGGAAGAGGCCTCCTTCCATAAAACAACCAGGACCTGCTACCTGGCCCAGGGCGGAGGGAGACTACCGTAGCCCTGATGGGGGACATTCTGGGCCACACACACAGGAAGGGCATGAAGGCAGGAGCCACGTACCTCGGTGGAGCCCTGAAGGCTGCCGTCACTGTCAACCCTAGGGCACACAGCATGCATCCTCACCAGCCTCTGCTTTCCCCGCAGACAGGGCGCCCTGGCCTCAGCTTCCTGCTTGGGCTGCCAGAGATAGCCAGACAGGCTTGTGAGTTCAGGAGAGGGTCTCCCAGGGTGCTGGGGACCTTTTACGAGGTCACACCTGCCCTACCATCTGGATACCCTGGAGCCCAAGTGTCCCTCTGGATACCCTGGGGGGGCACAAGTGTCCACAAAGCGGGACACTGCCAGGAGGGGCAGAAATGTCCACAGTTATCTGAACACGTGTGCTGAGCTGGCCGTGCCTATGAGTACAGTTCCCTTGGCCTCAAGGTGAAAAACAAAGACACCAGGGAACTGGGCCTGGGACTGAGCCATCAGGTAGCCCGGGTTTTCCCAGAGGCTGGGGTCAAGTCCCAGGGCAGGGGTCACATTCTCTTCTACCTGCCGGGCTGTCTGACTCCCATCCCCAACACTCCCGGCCCTCGCCCTCCCTGTGAGGTTTGGGTGGGGTGAGGTGCACTTACCTGCCTTGTCGAGGATCTCGTAATCCAGTTCTGTGTCATCTACCTTGGCCCCTGGAGGGACTCCTGGGCCCACCTCCAGGATTTCTGGGAAGCTGCTGCAAAGCACAGGAAGCAGCTCAGCCTGTATGGCTGCTGTCTGAGGCCCGGAGCCCCCCAGTGCCTTCCTGAGCAACTATATCCAATGCCCAGAGGGTCCAGGGTCTAGCTCAGCATCCCCCAGGAGGGGACACTGCATCCCACTCTACCTTAAAGACTCGGGGTCTTCCCAGCAGACGTCTGCCATCCGCTTGTACAGGGACTGCTGGCTGGGAGGCATGGGGCTGCTGGAGCGGAAGCTGTCCATCAGCTCACGGCTGGATGTGGTGCTCAGGTCCCAGGAGAGCTGCGACTGCAGCAGGGTGGGCGGAGCACGGGAGAGAGCACATGCACTGAGCACCTGCCATACGCCAGGCACTCGAGGGCTGTTTAATAGTGTGGATTCCCAGGAGACCCCTATGGGGTGGCCATTACGGTCCTGTTTCACGTGCAAAGCAAACAAGGCCCAGAGAGGCAGAGTGCGGGCTGGTGAGGGCAGGAGCAGGTGCCTCATGGGGGGAGGCACTGATGAGAACAGCAGATGTACACAGTAGATCTGAATCCACTTACTGAATCTATGTGCCAGGCCTTTGCCAGTGCAGACATGGCCCCCAGCATAGGCACTGTGCCTAGGGTGGGGCACCAGTGGGCAAACACAAACCTGTGAGTGGAGCCGGCAGGGCAGGGTGCCTGGACAGACTTCCTGGAGGAAGTGACACAGAGGAGCCAGCTGTGTGTGGCACGTTCCAGACAGAGTGACCACACTGCGGAGGCCCAGAGGGAGCTCCTGGAGTGACTGGACCACAAAGCCCATGACGGGGAGAGGCCAAGAGAAGGAGGCTAGAGAGGGCAGCCGGACTATAAGGTGAGTGGACTATAAGGTGAGTTTAGAGGGAGCCACATGTTGGGTGTGGTGGCACACACCTATAAGCCCAGCACTCTGGGAGGCTGAAGCAGGAGGACTGCAAGTCTAGGCAGCCTAGGCAACTCTAAGCAACTTAGTCACTTAGCAAGACCCTTATCAAAATAAAAAAATTTTAAAGGGCTGAGGGTGTAGCTCAGTGCAAAGGTCCCAGATTCAATCCCTAGTACCACGAGGAAAATAAAAGGGGGGCAGGGAGCCACATATGAATGGATGAGGAGAGTGAACCAGGAGCCAGTCTAAGCCCCTGAGGCCGAGGTGGCTTCCCTTTCTACCACCACTGCAGGCCACGGGAAGGAAATTTGCTACACTTTCTCCTGGGGCAGTGTGGGCCTCTCGCCAGGGAGCAGTGTGAACTCCAGCTTGTGTGTGGTCAGTGTCCGGGGGGAAGACACTGCTTCCCGTGATTCCCCAAGCGGCCAGTGGGGTGGTCAGCAAGTCTAAGTCGTTGTTCTGCAGGCTGCAGGAACAGTGTGGGGACACTCACTGTCCTCAGGATCATCCAGGAAGAAAACACGAAGCTGTCCCAAGGCAGTGGCTAAAGGTCTTCTCTCACCTCTCTCTTGGCCTCCATCCTGGCTCATGGCAGCCACCACAGTGGTGTCTCTGCCCTCCCTTGGGCATCCTCAACCCACACGTCTACTACAGTGAGACCACCTTTTTATTCTGCCAAAGGCTGAGCGCAGACGCCAGGGACCTGAGGTTGTGGAAAACCACAGTGGATCTGGCACCCAAGGGGGGAATAGTGCCCCCCAAATCCATGTCTACCCACAACCTGTAAATGTGCCCTTGTTGAAACTAGGATCTTTACAGATGAACTAGAGCCATGGTGGGGTCAGACTGGATTAGAGTGGGCTCTAAATCTCATAGGACTGGGGTCTTTCTGTTGTGGTTTCAACCTTAAATATTCCCTAAAAGCCATGTGTAGGAGGCATGGTGGCCAGCTTGTGACACTGTTGGGAGGCAGTTGGAAGGGTCAGGAAGTGGGGCCTAGCGGAAGGAAGTTAGGTCGCTGGGTATGTGCCCTGCCCTTCCCATCTGTCCACTTTCTCTGCTTCCCAGCTGCAGTGAGGTGAGCACCACACACTCCCTGCTGTGATGTTCTGCCCTGCCATAGGCCCAAAGTAATGGAGTCTGGTGACCATGGACTGGAACCTCTGAAACTGTGAGACAACACAAACCTTTCTTTAAATTGCCTACCTCAGGTATTTTTTCCCAGTGATGGAAGCTAACATGCTCTTTTGTTCTTTGTTTTTTGTTTTTTTTAATAATACAGAGGACCGAACCCAGGCCCCTTGCACTGAGCTGCATCCCCAGACCTTTAAAATTTTTATCTTGAGACAGGATCTCAGTGAGTCACTAAGTTGTACAAGTTAGGTTTGAACTTGTGATCCTCCCACCTCAGCCTCCCAGAGTGCTGGGATTACAGCTGTGCACCCCTACATCTAGCCTAACAATTTCTAAGAGGAGAGGAATCTGGACACAGACACAGGGCAGAACATACGCTGAAGATGAAGGCAGAGGCTAGAGGATGCAACCACAAGCGGAGGATTGTGAGGAGCAGCCAGAAGCTGGGAGACGAGGAAGAGGCCTCCTTCCATAAAACAACCAGGACCTGCTACCTGGCCCAGGGCGGAGGGAGACTACCGTAGCCCTGATGGGGGACATTCTGGGCCACACACACAGGAAGGGCATGAAGGCAGGAGCCACGTACCTCGGTGGAGCCCTGAAGGCTGCCGTCACTGTCAACCCTAGGGCACACAGCATGCATCCTCACCAGCCTCTGCTTTCCCCGCAGACAGGGCGCCCTGGCCTCAGCTTCCTGCTTGGGCTGCCAGAGATAGCCAGACAGGCTTGTGAGTTCAGGAGAGGGTCTCCCAGGGTGCTGGGGACCTTTTACGAGGTCACACCTGCCCTACCAACCCTGCCCTCACAGGAGCATCCTCTCAAGAGCATCCAGGTAAAGCAGCTCTGTCCCTGTCCTCGGAGCAGGGATCCCCAGGGGTACAGGACCGACCACCAAGGAAGCTAGAGGCCGCTGGCCTGAGAAACAGTATTTCAGTTCTTTTAGAGTACACTGTTATTTGCTAGTTATAAAAATAATATATACTATATGTTATATGTATATCCATGTACATAGAAAAGTGAAGGGGAAACAGAACCAATTAAAGAAAATAAAATTCTATCATCCCACACTCCGAATTGGCACAGCTTGCATTTTGGTGTCTGCCCTCCCCATTTTTTTGTACACACACACACACACACACACACACGCACAATTTAAATACTCTGAGCATAGTCGATGGTGGAGCCGCCTGTGGAGGGGTGAGGACGCAGGACCAGGAAGACTTGAGCAGGGAAGGGAGGCCCACTGTGTCCCCCACCCTGGGGCCACACAACACTCACCCCAACCACGGGCTCTGGCTGCAGCTTGCGCAGCTGAGTGCGCAGCTCGCAGAGCTGGTCGGTGAGCTCAAACACTTTCCTGCGGAGCGAGTCCTTCTCCAACAGGCTCTGGGAAATCTCCATCTGGGCTCCGTCCCTCGCAGTGTACGCCTGCAGCCCCGACAGAACAGACAGAAGGGACAGACAGGCAGCACGGATGAGTGGAGATGGTGAGAGACCAGGCCAGTGAGCCCAGGGGGTCTCAGCTAGAGAGAATGTCCCACTATGCTAACCAGAGCTGACACCACAGGGGACGAACCCAAGATTCATTTTAATTCACGAATGTCACGTGCTTTTTGTTTTGTTTTCCCAGGACTGGGATTGAACCCAGCTCTCTGCCACTGAGCTACATCCTTAGCACCTACCTTTTTAAAGACAGGGTCTTGCTAAGTTAGTTGCCCAGGCAATATTCAAACTCCTGCCTCAGCCTCAAAAGTGCTGGGATTACAGGTGTGCACCACTGCACCTGGATGTAAGCAGTTTTAATAAAACTTGCTCTTGGGGGTAGACTTTCTTAACATCCTCTGCCAGGTATAAGTCAGGGAAGGTGGCAGGACATGTTACCAGAGGGCAGGCTGGGGACTTAAGAACCCTCACGGAGACCATGGAGATGCTGAAATCTAGAATAGCGGCCGTCAAGGACGGGTTAGCCTGAGACTTCCCTGAAGCGGCAGCCTCGACACAGTGTAGGGCAGTGGAGCTGGCAGGGGCTTCCCGAGCTGAGCCCCAGTGGGCAGGTGTCCTGTGTCCTCCCTAGCCCTGCCCAGCCTCCCTTCCAGGGTCACCTGGTCACGCTCCTTCTGCAGCTCAGCCACCTGGCCCTGAAGTGTGCTCATCTTCTCCCTGTACAGCTCGCAGTCCACCTGTGTCTTCCGGAACTGCAGCAGGGTCTGCTCTTTCTCCTCCCAGTACTGAACAGAAGAGACCCGGGCCACGGAGTCAGGGGCTCCGAGGGCGGGGGCGCTCCAGAGATGGAGGACGATGAATTCCTGCCCTCCCTGCAGGGCCGGGCTTAGAAGGGCATTTACAGGGCTGCTATGCGAGCTGCATTGAATTCAGTCCCTGAAATGTGCGTATATGTTATGTGCAGAGTTGTGCTTTATTTAATGTTCCCAAATACACAGATAACTTCTCCCGACCTGCTTCATTTTCTTCCACTGTCTTCTTTCCCTCTGTCCTCCTCGTGTCTAAATCCCTGCCTCTCACAGGGCTCCCCAAGCTCTTAAAACCACCCTGGGTTTCAGTCCCTTGTTTGGCTGACTGTGACCTCCTATCTGGGCCACGAGTTGATGCTCAGTACGGAGGAGCAGGAGAGCTGACCAGCAAAGTGTTTAAGCAAAATTAGTTCATCTCAATGTGGCAGAGAGATCTGTCTCCCCCACACGCAGCTGAGCCCCTGAGACAAACGGTCACCAGATCCCAGGAAGGCAGACGCGTGTCACCTGCTTTCGCTGCCTCTCTGCAGCCACCGCCCGCTCCCGCAGCGAGTGGATGCGGGCCACCAGCTCCTGCTTGCTCTCCAGGGCCTCATCCAGGTTCTGCTCCAGAATGTCCTTCTCCACCTGGTCAGAAAGAGGTCAGCCCAGGACCCAACTTCTCCACATCCCCGCCCCCGGGGAGAACGGTCTCTGAGCATGCAGCACAGGAGGCTTCAAGGCCGGCTGCATGGGTGGATAGTGTTGCCTGCTAATAATTAGGCAGGAAAAAGGCCATGGAAAAGGTGCCGACCATAAGCGTGTCCTGATTATACGTGGTCAAGGAGATGTGTATAATGGAAGTTGAAAACCTCTCAGGATGATGACACCTCCTTTAAGATATTACTCTAGCTGAGTGTGGTGGCACACACTTGTGATCCCAGCACTCAAGAGGCTGAGGCAGGAAGATCACACCAAGTTCAAGGCCAGCCTGGGTTGCATAATGAGACCAAGGACAGCCTGAAGTACACAGCTGAGGTCTTGTCACAAAAAGACCAATTAACCAATAAATAAGTAAAATGGTTTGCCTAACTCCAGGTGTCAATGCCATCAATTCCTCTGCTCTCAGTAAAGCATAGGAGGGGGGCAGTAAGGCAGAAAGCCTTCTGGGCAGAACAGGTTCTTCCCCTAATCCCATCTTTCATGGTCAGCCCAATCTTCTCTGAAATAACACTGCAGTAGTAAACCAGCCAAGCAGGATGTGCTAATGCGCACTCAGCCACTGTCTGGGAGGCTGGGGAAGGGGGGGGGGCAGCATGCATTTCCCCTCGCTTGGTCCTTTGCTTTGTCTTGACAAAACCTCCCGTCAGAAGTCCCGAGGCCCTGGCGAGGCCCTGGAGCCGACCGCTGATGGTAGGGACAGTCCCAGGAGAGCCCTGGCTGGAGGGCACTGGAGCCTACCAGGCTGAAGGTCAGCAAGCGGAGCTTCTCGTTCTCCTTCAGGTGGCTCAGCTCCTCATCCCCCGACTCCAGGTTGCTGGTCATCTTCAGGGACCTCTCTCGGAATTCCCATTCACAGGAGGACACCATGTCTACCCGCTGCAGCTCCTGCCTCGCCAGGTACAGCTGTCCAGGGAGGAGGGAGAAGGGCAAGGCAAGCAGTGTTTCTCCACTAGGGTGGATTCTCCACCCTCCTCCTGATGGGGTGCTATCCAGACATGGGGGTCCACCCTGAGATTTAAGTCTACATAGTCCGGCGTGGTAGCACAGACCTGTAATCCCAACACTCTGGAAGGCTGAGGCATGAGGATGGCAAGTTCAAGCCCAGTCTGGGCAACTTAGTGAGATCTTGTTTCAAAATAAGTTTAAAAAGGTCTGGGGATGTAGCTCAGTGTGAAGGCCCTAGGTTCCATCCCCAGTACTCCAAAAATAAATAAATATTTATAAATCAATAAATTAGGTGAATAAAAATCTACTCAAGGGTTGGTTTTACCCAAATGAACAGTCCCAATTCCTCAGGGGAGAACAGAGTCATTTCGGTTTTATTTTGTGGATGAGGTACAGTGGTTAAATTGCCTGGTGGGGTCCCCGGAAACAGACCAAGGGGCTCCGGCGCCCAGCTCCTCTGTCCTCTCTGGTCAAACTGACGGTCACCAGCAGCTGGTGACGGCTGGCCAGCCTGTGCCCTGGCTTCACAGTCTTCCCATATTCTACCCAGAAGGACTCACGAAAGTTAGTAAGAAAAAAGAGAGAGGAGAAGCAAGTCTGCAGGAGTGGGTAGCAGAGAATGCCAGACCCGGCCTGTTCAGACAGGCAGTGGCATGGGCGAAGCGACTGGGAGACTGCTTCAGATGCGCTGCAGGACTGAGTGAGTGAGCGAATGTGTGGAAGGCGCTGGGAGCTGGCTCCCTAGGAAAGAAACAAGACGCGGATAGATGGAAACTCATGATTTCTAGAATACATCCATGGGTGTGTGTATGTGTGTATGTACATGCATGTGTACATATGTATGCATGGGTAGATATAGACATGTGCACTGAATATGCGCATGTGTATATACACATGTGCATGTGTTTATGTAGGTGCATGTGGACATGTGTATGTCTGCAAGTGTGCATAAGTACACATGTACATTTATATGTATACATGTATTTGGGTGCACATGGACATGTACTAGTGTGCTTGCATACATAGGTACATTGATATATGTATGTGCACATGTGCACGTGTATGGGTGCACATGTGTGTGCTCAGGTGCGTATGTGCATGTATATATGCATGAACACAGATGTGTGCTTGCACATATGTCTCCTGCTCTGTTTGCCGATAAGGCTCAGTACCCAGATCTTGGTCTCTAAAAGGACCCCCGGGCTGGGGCAGGGTGGGGACAAGATGATCCTGGAACTTCTGGGATATCAGAAAGGAAGTCAGTGCTCAGAACAGGAGGCGGGGTGTGTCTCAGGGCCTGCAGCAGGGTGAAGGGCTCCCGCTGGCCAGGTCTATGATCACGTGAGCATAAACCCATTAAGGGTGGGAACACATCACAGGCCACTGAAGATAGGGATCCCCGAGTCTGTGCCAACAACAGATGGCACAGTGGGGCAAGGGGTAGGCGCTTCCCCCAGCCCGAAGCCGAGGCCAGCTGCGAGTGCAGAGGGAACTGGTGCCATGGGCAGCATTTGGCCCAGCCTGAGTCAAGATGGGTTCAAGCCAGAAGCAGTCCAGACAGCTAAGTCTGGGGGACATGCATAGCAGGTGTTTGTGGGTCTCAAAGCACTTCCCTTATGTTGCTTGCTTGTTGCAGGGAGGACAGGAAATGGGGCTTCTGCAGTGCAGAAATGAGTGGCCCCTGACCAGATGATCTACAGTGACATCCCCCAGGATGGGTGATGGGGCCTCCAGCATCTGCTATGCAGGGCCTGGCCAAAGATGCAAATCCTCCACGCACCATGGGGAGACATGAGAAGAACCCCAAATGAATGGTCTGTTACAAAGGGGAGCCAGGTGTGATGGGTGCACCTGTAATCCCAGCACTTAGGAGGCTGAGGCAGGAGGATTGCCACAAGTTGGAATCCAGCCTGAAGTACAAGCGCAATCCTATCTCAAACAAACAAGTAACAAAAACCAGGGGAGAGGGCTTCCATGCGTCTTGTAACAGACACAGAAAGAGTACGGGAATGTTTCTGATTGAAGGAAGGTAAACAGGCAGCATGATCAATAACATGTGACCCCTGGACTGGAAGGGAAAGGCTACCCAGGGCATGATTTAATGATAAAATAGGAATACAAACAGTAAATCAGGTAAAAAGCTTAAATCAATACAAACTGATGAAATCAATAACTGTACTTATATGAGAGAATATCCTATTTTTAGGAAATATACATTGAAATCTGGGAGTAAAGAGTCATGAGGTATATAACTCAAGGGATTCAGAAAAAAATGTATGTGTGTGTCTGTGTGTGTGTAGACAGAGACAGTATGAATGTGAAAGTAAGGGTATAAGAGTATTCTTTGTATTAATTGTTTGACTTTAAAAAATAAATTTGTAATTATTCATAAATGAAATTCAAAATTGAAAAGCAAAGAGAAGAGCCAGGCCTGGTGGTACATGCCTGCAATCCTAGCTACTGGAGAGTCCGATGTAGGAAGATTGCAAATTCAAGGCCACCCTGGGTAATTTAATGACTCAGCAAGACCCTGTCTCAAAAGAAAAATAAACAGGGCTGAGGATATAGCTCAGGGTGAAGGCCCTGGGTTCAATCCCTAGCACCATGATAAATAAATGAACAGATAAATGCAAACAAATGGCATAATTAAAAGCAAAGAGCACATGTCAAAATGGACATCCTTAGGATTTAAAGAATTCTTTTATTAAAATTCATCTGCCAGAGGTCCTTTTATTTCATTTGCCCAATATTTATATAGTTAATAGGGAAGGATCTATGTAACCAAAAATTTCCTTTCATACCAGGGACAGGAAAAAACAGGTTTTTAGAATAAAAAAAAGTTGACTTTTTTTCTTTAGGTTTCCAAGTAAGCGTCCCAATTTTGTCAGATACTGCATCATTGGCATTGAGATTAAGCAGCTATATTTCTCAGAAAGCCCAATTCTTCTTGTAACCACACATCTTTTTCTAACAGGCCTAGAAATTCAGCTAAATTCTGCTTGTCATGAAATTGGCAAATGCAGAACTCTCTGCCATGCTCTTAACCTCCTCCAGATATGATTTACAAGAATTCTTATCCACAAAAAAAAAAAAAAAAAAAGAATTCTTTTAAATTAATACAAAGTTCATTAGCCTGCCAGTAAATGAGTGAAACACATAATCACCAGGGAGGAGGCCTGACTTGACAATGCTCCTATCCTCCTGGCCTGAGCCCAGAACCAACTAAGAGGACAAAGGTGAGGGCTAGGGAGGGACGCTCCCTGTGTCCCCGCACAGCTGGGGCAATGGGTCACAGGTAGGCCTAGTAATGTGGAGCTTAGAACAGCCAGACCTTTCCCAACTCCACGGGGTGGGCCTCCTGTGTGGTGGGCAGTTCACAGCCAGGGCAGCCAGGCAGTGGGCAATTATGGGCAACTACAGGCCAAGGTCAGGCTCACTGTCTCTGTGGTACACAGAGGGACCCAGGTGGCTACCTGAGGAGAGGTGGGGTCGGCTTCCAGGAACCTCAGCCACGGCCCTAGAGGGAGGGGTGTTGGACGAGGAGGAGGGGTAGGGTGCTCCAGGAAGCTGCCCCAGCACATGCAAAGGCCCCCAGGAGCTTGGTCAGGTGGGGGCTCCCGCCCGCAGGTGCAGGGCATCCCGCTACCTCCTCCTGCAGGTTGCGGCAGCGTGTGGCAGCCAGCTCCTTCTCCTGCAGCGCGTTGCTGTAGCGCAGGGAAAGGCCCAGCATCTCGTCCTTCAGTTTCAACACCTCGTGGAAGTGGGCGCTGGCCTCGTGCTTCATGCGACTGTGGTCAGACTCCAGCTGGCGCAGACCCTCGACTTGAGCCTCGGCCAGGCCCAGGCGCTCCTGCAGCCGCTGGCACTGCCGCAGTAGCGTCTCCTTCTGCGTTTTCTCCTGGGCCAGCTCCTCCTGCAGGCTGCCAATGGCCCCCGCCAGGCACGCGGTCAGCTTGGATGTCTCCATGAGGCCTGCCAAGGAAACCAGTGGGTGGGCGGTGGTGCTGCTACTTGACCCCCTGTGCCCAGCCTCCTGGGCCTTAGTTTTGTGCCCAGACCCTGAGCAGGACCAGTCTCAACCTGTTTGAGTCCTATTGAAGCTCCAGCCTCAACTAGACTTTGTATTTTGATTAAATAAATAGATGGCATGACTTTGGCACAGGGATTACTCCTCTCACCCTCACTGTGAGAACTGGCTTTTCAGACCCGTGCTGAGATGCACTTGACACTAACTCATTCTTTTTTTTTTTGGCATGGTACTGGGGACTGAACCCAGGGCCTTGCACATGACAGGCAAGCACTCTGCCACTGAGCTACATTCCCAGCCATTTTTATGTAATTTTGAGATAGGTTCTTGCTAAATTGTGCAGGGTATCTTTGAACTTTTGATCTTCCTGCCTCAGTTTCCCATTTGTCTGGGATTACAGGTGTGCACTCTTTTTAACGCCATTCCCAGGAATACACACTAATAGATAGGAATCTGTGTAACTGCACTCTAACTTAAACACATAGTGTGAGACCAAAGAAGAAGAGAGGGTGCCTCACCCACTGCTCTGAGTGCTGTGAGCCCTGCTCTTTAAATACCTACACTTTTCAACAGCTCTCCCATAAGAGGCCGTAAATCACTCAACTAACAAAAATAGCCTCATCTACCAGGAAGGCATAACTTTTACTTGGGTGAGGGTGCCAAAGTGCAGAAGGATGCACTCCCTTTTCCCTTTGGGAAGGGGTCTCAGTCCCCCAGAGCTTGGACGCTGGGGCCGCAGCTACCTGCTATGCCTCAAGCAAGATAAAAAGGCTTGGCCTGTACCCCTGGAGTGCAGATCAGCCCCCAGGGTGTCTTTGTGGAGCTGTGTAAGTAAAGATGGACCCTGTAAAACCCAAGGTCAGGGCTCCTTCTCCTACCTGCCCCATGCGGTGAGTAGGGAAGTAGCAGGCTCAGGCCGGGACCCCTCTGTGGAGGGAGGCAGAAGAACCCTGGGCCAGCAATGGCAGGGTGGGGCCCCCAGACTCTGGGGTGACCCTGCCCACTCTTTCAGAGGCCAAGCACTCACCGCTGAAGTTGCCGAAGTCAACGTCTGGCTGTAGGCCAGTGACCAGGGTGTAGACATCAGGGTTGTGGAACTTCAGGCTCTCCAGGAAGGCAATGGCCCCATTCTTCCCTCGAGTCTTCAGCAAGTCCAGCAAGTGCCCTTGGGAGAGAGGGAGAGCACCAACCTTGAGCCACCAAAGCTGTAGGGCATGCTGGGCTGGCTTCCTGTGAGTGAGGTCAGGGGTGGAAACATCCCTGCACATCTGGGAATGGGGATGAAAGCAGTTCTCTGGGATTCCTGGGTAGGCTGGCCCTCTCTACTCTTGTACACTCCTTCATCATGTGACTCAGTCAGTTATAGGAGACCAAGTTCACATTTATTAAACAACTACTATGGGCAACTCAAGATGAGGACACATGCAGACACATGGTCCCAGCGCAGTGCTCTGAGAGCTCTTGGTGCCATGAGGAAATAGCAAATAGTAGTCCACAAGGCCCCAGGGAGCCTGGGTGCATCCCAAACACAGGGTCCAAATCCCATTTCCCCAGCTAGAATCAAACCTGGATAAATCTCTCCCATATCGGAGGTCCATGACCCAACACACACACGCATTATAATATTAATAGCTACCACTTCCTGTCTGGGTTTCCATGGCGCAGGCTTGCCATGAGCTCCCCAGTTTTGGATGAATAAACACAGGATGAAATACCATGAGAAATGACTCCAAAGGCCCTACCACTAAGCTATGCCACAGCCCCGCTGCTGTTGTTTTAAAGCACTGTGTATGGTCATAGGTCGAGGCAGCCCTAGAGGACTAAGGCAACATCCCCACAATCTGGACTTCAGGTCCCTCGGCAGTGAAGTCCTGCACTCCCACCTTGCTGGAGGGCTCTGCGGCATGAGCTGTGTGGGGCCAACCCGGACTCACCAACTCTCATGGCGCTGTTGGTGAAGCGAGAGCTGTGCAGGACCTCCTCCTCGTCCAGCTGGCCTAACACCTTGGCCTGGCGCAGGTAGGGGGTCAGGCGGCTGGGGTGGATGCTCCGCACGATCTTGTAGCGGTGGCTTTCCATCATCTCCCACAGAGTGTCCTCATCCAGGGCCGTGAGTGTGGAGTCCGTGCGGCACAGCTCTGCCATGGCTGGTGCAGGGAGGGCTCTGGAAGAGGACAGTGGAGAATCAAAGGAATGGCCTTGGGAATTGATTTGCATTCAAACCCCCTTTCCCAGTTTCCCATCAGAGGGAACGATGGACATCCCCAGAGTCCCACTCCACTTCCACCCTGGTCCTGGTGTCACGATCAGTGAAGGGCAAATCCATCCTTGGGTCAGGTTTCAGATCAAGTCCCCTCCCCGTGGCACAGTGAGAGGAAGTGGGTTTTGCTTGGTGTTAGCAGATTGGATTTGCCTTTTGCTGATCCTGGTTAGGGACCTAATTGATCCAGCAGGCATAATGTTAAAAATCAGATCAAGAGCACTTTCCTGCCATGCTTGAGGCCTTAGTTTGATCCCCAGCACCAAAAAAGTCCCCTATACCTCTCCCCTCTCAAAAAACCATTATTTTTCTGAAAGGCCTAGAACATCAATATTCAAGGAACCATTTGAGGGGACTCCCAAGGAGGTGATAATGGACTGGGGCCAAAGTTTTGTGCTATTCAAGACACAGATGTGCACAAACATATATACAACATATTTGTGATATTGGTATTACAAGGGAAGGCCATTGTCTGAAAGGGCTCTTTAGGGGGTGTTAATGATGCAAGGTTAAGGGGGTTGGACTATGGCTCAGTGGTGTGATGGTTCATCTTGATTATTAACCTGATTGGCTTGAGAGATGCCTAAGAGATAAGTAAAGTACACTTCCAGGTGCATCTGGATGGGTCATGGGGCTGTGACTCTGGGGACTACATCTGGTCTCTGGCTCCTTCCTCTCTGGCACTATTCCCCTGTGTTCTGCTTCCTGGCTGCCGTGAAGTGAGCAGCTCTGCTCCACCAAGCCCTTCTGCCATGCTGTTTCTGCCTTGGGACAGCTGACTATGGACTGATCCCTCCGAAATTGTGAGCCAATCAACCTCTCCTCTAAGCTGCAGGTGTCGGGGATTTTGTAGCAGTGCCAGGAAACTGACTAATACATCTAGCTTGTGTGAGGCCCTGGGTTCCATCCCCAGTACTGCAAAAGAAGAAGAAGGAGAATGAGAAAGGAGGAGGAGGAGAAGAGGAAGAAGAAAAGAAACAGAAGGTCAAGAAACTACCCTAGAATAAACCTGAGCATTCGGATACTGGGTCCAGCAGCCAGAGATGTTGCCTGTGTCTACTGGCAGTGGGTGTTGCCTAGAAGGGATCAGGTGGAGTCAGATGAGGAGTAGGGTCAAGAGATGTGTTGTGAAATGGCATACATATGGAAAACATGCTTCTTTTATGTTTGTTATGGTTTGTGTCTAGATGTCCCCCCAAAGCCTCTGTGGTAAGAGATAGCTGGATCTAGAGTGTGTGATTACTAAATTGACCCATTGATCAGTTTGGTATCATTCTGCTGGGATCAAGGATGTGAGACTGAGATTGGGGGTGGGAGTGCGGGCCGCCCTGGGGGCAGGTAGCCTAGATAAAAGATACAGGAAGAAGCTAACTAGCTGCTTGTTTGCATTGCTTATTTGCATACATTCCTTGCATTTCCTCACTTTACTTTGCTGCCCGGCCCACCCTGCCTCTGCCGGCTGCCCTCGGACCCAGCAGACTATAGACTGAAACCTCTGCAGACTGTGAGCTAATAAACCTTTCTTCCCCTAACTTTGGGTGTCGAGTATTCTGTCCCAACAACGAGAGAAAAGTAACTAAAACAATCAGTATGGTGGGTGCTTGTGATTTTTCAGCGTGGAAGAAATAGTGCTTTTGTGAGGGGCTGGTGGGCCCTTTCTGGTCAGAAGCTAAGATGGGCAGACTTTCCCTGTCCTTTCTTGTGGTGGCTGACAGTGTTGAGCACCTGCTGGTATGAGGGCACCTGCCCAGACGTGAATCTAGTCATGGGGCAGGAGAGGGGCTTAGGGTAGTGCTGAGGCAAGGCTAACTTTGTCTCAGTTTGCAGGCTGGTCAGGGTGCTGGAAGGAACGCCCTTGCCCTGTACAGGCCCCTATCTCCTGTAATTGTAGAATGACCTCTATGAAGTCTGCCATTTCTGGTTTCCAGCCCTACTTAAGATCAGGTCCTAGGGCACCATCTGTTTAACCTGACCCCCAAAAAAGTCACACAATCTTACCTTTCTGGGTCAGGTGGAGCTCTTCCTAAGTTAAAAAAAAAATAAAGTAAATAAATATTTATTTTGAAAAAGTTTATCTAAAATAATGCAAATGGCACTGAGTTCCGGAAATACTGCTTTCTGTCTTCATTCATGAATGTTGGAAGCAAGACCGTTGGCTTCTCTGGAGCATGAACCCCAGCAGGTGTGGACAGAGGGGAGGGGAAAGGACAGAGGTGAGTAAAAGCGTCTGGCTGAAGGGCACGCAGGTCCCAGGGACACAAGGGGGTGTGGGGTGCATGGGCCAGGCACAGCGAAGGAACAGCTGCATGTTGAACACCCATAATGCTCACGTTGTGGTTTTTAAACACTGGGGCTTTCAGTTTTCTGTTTGGGGATGGAACAGAGGTGGTGGGGTGGGGAGTCCACCCTTGAAGCTTTCAGAGAGCCATCTTCTTTGGCGTAACCCTTCTTAACAAAAAAGGTGTAGTGAGCTGGATCCTGTCCCCGGCAGACTCATGCCCATCCAGAACTTCAGAAAGTGACACGCACTGCAAACAGACTCTGCAGATGTGAGTAGTGAAGAGGAGATCATTCTGGATCACAGAGAACACAAATACCAAGGACCCATGTTCCTGGAAAAAGAGAAAGGACACAGGGACACAGAGAAAAAAAGCCAAGGGACAAGGGGGATAGAGATGGGAGGGACACCGCTCAGGCCAAGAACACAAGCCCAGGAGCTGGGAGTGTCAGGAAGGACACCTTCCTGGAGCCCCCGTGGACACTCTGATCACACACTTTGGCTTCCAGAGCTGCTGGAGAATAAGCTTCTGATGTTTGAAGGCACCCAGCATGTGGAGGTTTTCTACAGCAGCCCCAAGGTGGGGGTGTCGGGAAGGGGCTGGGGGAACGACATTTGTAAGAGTATTATAAGAAGGATGTAAAACTTTTAAAAAAAGAGAGAGACGACACTGTAGTAAAGGCCCTGCCAGCGGGTGGCAGGCACTGTGAGTTTAAAAAGGCAGAGAAAAAGAGCAGATGGCAGGGCAGACAGGCCCCCACTGGGCAGGGAGCAGGCTCTACCACTACCTTCGAGGGACAAAGCACAGCACTCAAGCCCTGGAAGGTGGGCTGCAGGTGACATGAGGACCAGACTAGGACCTGAGACCTCGTGTAGGGGGTGGGCTCAGAGGCCAGCTGCTCAGCCTCCTGCCCCGGGTGTCCTGGCCTTGTTGGTGAGCCACAGCTGCGTCCCCCTGGTGTGTGTCAGGGGGCGTTGCTCGAGGTCAGTAGCCCATTAACCCATCTAAATATTGTGAGACTATTTTAAACTGTGGACTGTTTCAGGCATATAAAAAGGTCCTACAGATGATGTGACAAATAGTAAAGTACCCACCATGCAGTTTCTGCCAACTCAGCATTTTGCCCTTCAGATTTCCTTTGAAGGGAATGGACCATAAGTAGACAGCTGGCTCCTGGTTGTCCTCCTCTGTCCCTTTTCCTCCCTTTTCCTCCATAGATGACTGCTATTTTAAAAGTTACTTCCTACATATGCATGTGACTAGCATCAGGATATATTGGTAGTAATTTTGCATGATACTTTACCTATATAGTAACTTTATATAAATAGTATCTTTACTATTAACTCTCACTTTACATAAATACTATCATCCTGTATGGGATGAGACATGTTTTGGAGGTTTAGCTCTCTCTCTCTCTTATTTTTATTTTTTTGGTGCTGCAGATGGAACCAGGGCCTTGGCATGTTAAGCAAGTGCTCTGCCACTGAGTCACACCCCAGCTCCAAGTTTTATCACATTGACACCTACAGCTCCATATACTCATGTTCCTTTCTAAACTGAGTGCTGGACTCAGTGTCCTGAAGGAACCACAGCCAGTGCAGTGATCATCCTGGGGAAGGACATTGGGCCGTTTCTAGTTTTTGTCCACACACACCTTGCTGTGCGGATACGTGCTGCATCTCTGGGCACAGGAGGGGGCGTTTATCAGTCCATGAATTCCTGCAGTTTGAGTCCTTTGGTTTGGAATGACAGGCTGGCCCGGGCAGAGTTCAAAGCTGCTTGAAGAGGTCTGTACATTAAAAATGTTTGGAAAGCAGAGCAAATCAACCCTTGTAATCTACAAAACAGAGAATAATAGCTGGAGAGTCCTGTCTCCATAAACAGCTCCACAGTCCAGCCCACGAGCCTGGGCTGCAGGAAGCACTCACTGTGAGAGGCTCACATTCACTTCTGCATGAATGCCCAGCAGTGGGCTTGGCTCCAGCGCGCCCTCCAGTATGCCCAAGCCCTGGGCAGGCTGTGCACTGCTAGCTCTTTTCCCTGCAGGCTGCTAGTGGGACAAGGCTGGACAGGAAGGGCTAGAAACCAAACCAGTTCCAGGAAGACCTGACAAGTATTGCAAACCATGTGACCAGCTCCAAAAATCAAAGTTCAGAAACCAAAGGCTAATGCAGATGGCAAAGGAAAAAAAATAGGGGGCATGATCAAAGTATTCTGTGTACATGTAAAAAGAAAGATTGAAAAGAAAGATAAAGCTGAGGTGCAGCTCAGTGATAGGGCATTCCCCTAGCATGTGTGAGGCCCTGGGTTCAACCCCCAGTGCCATCAAAGAAATAAAGATAAATTCTCATCGGAGAAATCACTGGAGAGGAGACCTCAGTTACTGTGGACACTCCCTGTAGCTGAAGCAGATTCCTGGACTGATTCTGAGCTTTGAACCCTGGACACTAAGACAGGCACAGTCGTGAGTCCAAGTTGCCAAGGGCCAGGCCCCACTGGCACTCTTCCCCTAAGTCTCCTCACAAGAAGGAGGAGCCACTGGAAACAGGGTGGGAGCCCAGGGAAGGGGCTAAGGCAGTTCAGATCTGCTGCTTCCCAGCAGCCCATGCCTGCGCTCCTCTGGTGGACGCTGAATCATGCATCTGAGCAAGGGTGCTGGGGGTTGCATTCCCCAGAGATGTGTTGAATTCCCAACCTCCAGGCCCTGTAAATATGACCTTACTTGGGAATGGGTCTCTGCAGATGGAATCAAGTTGAGATCACTGGGATAGGCCCTTCTCCAATCCCTAGAGTCCTTCTGAGACAGTGACCACCTAGGGACAGAGGACAAATGAACTCCCAGGCCTTTAAAACCTGTTACTCATGACGAGCATGATCTGTATTTTCTTCTGAGGCAGTCAGAGGCTTGAAAACTGCTTTTGCTAAACAACAATAACAAAACACAAAACAACAACAACAACAAAAAACCCCTAGCAACTCCATTTGGGCCTCCAGAGGCTTTTACTAAAAGCAGAGCAAAGTTTGTCCTTCATTTTGTATCTGTCTCTTTTATTACGTGGAAACTCTGGGTCAGATTCCTGCTGAGCTCTGCACATACGCATGTTCATTGTTAGGGAACATGTGTCTAAAAGCTGGTGATATAGTTGATTAGCTCTAAATGTACATAAACCTATCTCATCCTCCTTCAAGACTGAAGACACCAAGATAAAGTATTTACAGGGACATTCAACTACCAATGAGCACTGAAAAGTCTCTAGTCATTGCCCTAAACCTGTGGTCACTTGGGTCCCAGCAGAGGCATCACAAAATGGAGACTGCCCCATACAGAAAAAGCATCTGGTAGAGATTGTGGACTAAGCGATAAGGGCTTCTCCTGGAGCCACCATGCAAAACCAGAACTGAGATCACAATCAACCAGATCCCGGCCCACCTCCTTCCATTGTTGACAGAGCAATCTGATCCTTTCCATCAGCACTGTGCCCTCTCCAGCTCCTCAAGCTGCCATCCCTGTTTTCCTTTCCTTTCTAACTGCCTAATAAATCAGCCTATACCTCCCACTCAGGCTCCTCAAATGCTTCTGTGATGAGAAATCAAGAACCTGCCTGGGCTGCATTGAGAGCCCCACCTCCTCTCAATTCAAAGGGGATCTCCTCAGGCCTGTCCAGTGACACTTCCAAAAGGAGAAGGAGAGACACGGACATGAGAGAGTCACATGACAATGTGTGTGGAGGGATGCTCACACACACCACCTACTGCCAAACATGATCAGCAACACACGGGCCCAGAGAAAGACCTGAGACAGCATCTCTCCCAAAACCTTCCAGAGAGCATGGTGCTGCTGGCCCCCAGAACTCCGAACGAACAAGCTTCTGCAGTTAGAGGCCACCCAGCTTGCAGTAACTGACTGTGGCAGGAAACAGGCGCAGGGCAGAGGGGATTGGGAAATGGGCCAAGCCCTGGAGTGCCATCTGTCTGTAAGGATGTGTGACCGTGGGCACTGCAGTGGAAGGCTCTTGCGCCTCTCCAAGGTCAGAGTTTGCACAGCTGGTCTGACCTCCAAATTAGAGTGACCTTGTCCAGCTCTGCAATCTGTAGAGCCCAGTGAGAAATAAAAACAGGGCGCACTTGTTTAAATGAAGTGTCCAGAATCTCCAGGCAATGACAGCAGAGCAGCCAGCCAAGCACAGGGCTCTGGGCACAGGTCACATGCTGGAAGCTGGCCCCACTGAGATTGGCTGGGGTCTCTAGGACCCCGGCATGCACAAGGTGGTAGCTGAAGGGTGTGGGAAGGTTTCCTTCAGCAGTCAGGAAAATGTCCTGAAACTGACTGTGTTGCTGTTTGCACGTGTCTGTGACTCCCCTAAGTGCATTGACTTGTACCTCTCAAACGGGTGAATTCTGAGCCATGTGAATTACAGTCAGTAAAGTTATTTTTTAAAAAAGACTCTGGGAGCCTGAGGCAGGAGGATTGCAAGTTTAGGCCCCGCCTAGGCAAGTTAGCAATTTAGTGAAACTCTGTCACAAAATTTAAAAAAAAAAGGTGGGGTGGGGATGTAGCTCAGTATAAAGGACCTGGTGACCCCCAGTCCTAGAGTTGTTGGTGCCCCTACTCTGCTCCCCTACTTGTCTGGTGTTCCTGCCAGTCCTGCCGGGATGCAGGAGGAAGGCAGGGCAGTGGAAAGGTGCTCTGTGACCTGCTGGCTGGGCCACCCTCAGCCCAGTGCTGGCCGCCTGCCATGTACGGGATGCCAGCCCCTTTTTTCTTCCCTTCTCTTTTCAGGCCCGGCCTCTACTGCAGCTGGGGACCCAACTGTCCTGTGCCACACTCACGCTGGGCCCTTTTCTTGCCAGCTCCTCTCTGTGGCCCTGGAAGTGCTGAGCAGGACCATGCGCTGTTTGCCCACCTGCCCCGGGCCGCCTCCTTGCTTCCTCTTTCTGGAACCCTGTTCCTCCCTGTGACCTCGCAGGAATGTGCCTGGCTGCTACAGAAGCAGTGGAGGTCCCCCTGCCACATTCTTCTTCGACAACAATAGCAGGAGTGTGGCTGCCTCAGGCAAATTCAGAGTCTAAAGTCAATATAAATAATGATGGTGCAGAGGGTGATAGGGTCACAAAAACCCATTCTCTGCCCAGTTCTTGGCAAAATGAACATAGAAATGCTTTTAAAAAATTAAAGCTGGGCGTGGTGGTGTGTGCCCATAATCCTAGCTACTCAGAGGCTGAGGCAGGCGGATTGCAAGTTTGAACCTAGCCTGGGCAATTTAGCAAGACTCAAAATAAAACAGAAAGGGCTCAGAGGTAGCTTAGCCCTTCCTAGATTCAGTCTTTGGTAACGATTTTAAAGAAAAAAAAAATGGCCACAAAAAAAGGGGAAAAGGAAAAAACAACTTCTTGCCAAAAGCCTGGGTCTCACTATGTAGTTCAGGCTGGCTTCGAACTCACAGTGATCCTCCTGCCTCAGCCTCCCGAGTGCTGGGATTACAGGTGTGTGCCACCATGCCTGGCTGCTTGCCAAAAGCTTTGATAGGCAGAAGGCCCTGAAACCAGGGGAGTAACAGCCAGATAGGCCCCTGGGACAAAGGAGGGAGAAGGCTGAGGGTCTCTGGCTACCTTGGGGGAAGGAAGCTGGGGAAGTGGGAGTGTCACACCCACCCTCTGCCCTGCGCCTTCAACAGGGTCCTCAGCATGGTGGGGGGGCTCTGCCTTAGCAGGTCCCTGCCACTGGGCAGCCCAGGCTTTCTGCTCTGTTTAAGAACATCTCAGGGGGGCTGAGGATTTAGCTCAGCAGTTAGAGTGCTTGCCTTGCAAGCATAAGGCCCCGAGTTCAATCCCCAGCTCAAAAAAAAAAAGAAGAGAAAAAAAGGAACATCTCAGGGACTCAGTTCTCATGGGAATTCCAGTCTGCAAGTGAAATACAAAGATTCTCCACCTTGACACAGTAAAAAACAGTACAAGCACCAGAGATCTGCGGGGTGGGCAGAACAGCCGGAGGGAGTGTGGTGTGGGGTGGATCAGCGGGACACTGTTTTAAGGGAGGCATGGCCACTGCGTGTATGTCTCTACTTTGAAAGGTTTTTAATGTCCCTTTTCTAAATATCTGTGGCGGTTTTGATGAACTGATAGGTCTGGTAGGTGAGAAACATTTGCATTGCATTTAGCAATTTCTGTCATTTTTAATAATTTAAATTAAATTTAAACTTTACATTTAGCCAAGCATGGCGGCACATGCCTGTAATCCCAGCACTTGGGAGGCTGAGGCAGGAGGATCACCATGAGTTCAAGGCCAGCCTGGGCTACATAGTGAGTTCAAGGCCAGCCTGACCTGAACCGCGCAGCAAGACCCTGTCTCAAAAAAATTAAAATTAAAATTAAAAAAAGAAAAGCAAAAACAAAACAAAATAAAATTTCCAGTTAAACCGTGGAGAATTCGATGCCATTTTTTATAAAATGTTAGTCTATCTGTGTCTAGCAGTTGCTCATTCCATCTCCCATCCATCCCTCCCTCCATCCATCTACCAATCTATTGTATGTGTATGGGGTGGGCAGAGACACAGAGACAGGTAGAGACAGAGACAGAAGGAAGGGAGATTCCACAATCTTGTTCACTAGTAGTGATACTTGCTATTTATGATGGTAGAATTCTAGAAAATCTATTTCTTTCTGCTTTTTTCGGTGTTGAACAAACTTTTTAGAATTAGCAAATACAGTTTCAATAAAAGCCACAAACTCATTATTTCCGAATACAAAAAAAATTAATTCAGTGGTCAAACAGAGCAGGAAATGGGTTTTACCCTAGAGGCTGGGAATGTAGCTCAGCACACAGGACCTGGCACTAAGATGCCCAGGGTCCCAGGCAGCCTGTGAAGGCTCCTGGTTATGCCGCTTATCCTGATGTAATTAGTATTGATGCTCTTTTCTCTCTAAAGTCACTGGGTTCGAGTGACAGGTCACTGGAGGAAGGGGACTGGCAGGTGACAGAGTGGACGTATGTCATTTCTTGCTTTTCTCTCACCCCCAGGAGGAAGGTCGTCCCTGAGTGTGTGGTGCAGGGAAGGGTGGGAGAGAGGAGGTGACCGAAGCTGACCAAAGTGGGGAGAATCCCCGGAAAGCCACAGGGAGGGATAAAAGAGGAGACTTGATCAGACCAGGACTGCCTGGGACAGGAAGGGGACCAGAGGTCCCTCTTGGGGCAGGGTTCCTCGACTGTCTACTCATAAGGCAGGCTAGCACCTTCATAAAATCTTTATATTCCTTTAGATTTGCCACTGAATCTCTCATGAAACATCCATTTCAGCAGGCAATGAGCCTGACCAAGCCTGCCCTTCAGAAGTGGACGGAAAATACTCTGTGACCTTTGGTTGGGTCCATGGCTCTGTGATTAAGTTGGTGCCAAAGAACCAAGGACTCAAAAACCAGGGCTCACACAAAATTAGTTTTGGTCCTCAGCAAATTACACTCTGGCCAGATCGTCATTTCACTGCATTGAGATGCCAAGGGCAGCACCGAGGCTGCAGCTGGATCTAGAGAAGCTGCAGACCTCTGGTCTCTGAGGAGACCCTGAGGCCCAGCGCTGGTGCAAAGCAAGCCCCAAGGGTTGCGGGGACTTCTGAAGCCTTCCACGGGCTGGGTCCTGGTGGCCACAGCCGGTGTGTGTGGGATCTGCTAGTCTGACTGCCGTCCTTTCTGCCTAGAGACCCACATTCTTGTGCTGAACCCCAAAGCAGACTAGAGTGTCAGAAGTTCTCTGCACTCTCCAAACCCTGCCCCTGCTCCAGGCTTCTGCAACCCCAAAGCCGTGCCAGGCTAGGGCATAGGTCAGTGAGGCTCGAAACAGCAGCCCTCCAGCCCCCTCTCACCAGGGAAGAAGGGGAGGAAGGAGCACACATACATGTACACACACACACACACACAAACACACACACACACTCTCCATGCTGGACTCCAGAGGAAGGAGGAATTAGGAAAAGGTCAGAGGAATGGATGACCCATGAACGGTGTTGCACAGAAGGGAGGGGTGCAAACCGTCACCACCACACTAAGACCGTCTGGCTGCGCCCTCCTGTCACCCACAGGCAGCTGTCTCCCTGCCACACACCTGATCTGGGGAGCCCGCCTCCCCTCTTCCACCGTGGTGAGGGGATAAGCGGACAGAACACAGCCTGCTGTTCTAAAGTGGCACTTGGCAGCCCAAGGATGGGCCAGCACCGTAAGAAGGCACAGGCGACATGCTGTTCCCTCCTCCTTCCCACAAATCAGCACCACCCCCAGTCCTAATGGGGAAGCAGCCCACTCCCCACCCAGGGCAGCATGGGGCCCGTGCTGACCTGTCCATCATCCCCCTGGTGGGCTGCTGTCTTCTCAAGAACGCCCTCCACAGTGGCCTTCCTCTCCCTGCGCAGCGCCGGCAGACTGTGGCGCAGTCCTGGGCTGGGCTGGGAGCAGCTGACGAGCAGGTTTGGCACGTCCGTCTGGGCTCTGCCCACAGGAGCAGGGCCAGGGCTGCGTACCACTGCGGGCTTGGCATTGTGGAGGTGAGAGGCTGGCGGTGGACTTTAGGCGGGCGGGGGATCCTCTCTCCTTTGGGGATGGTCAGCCCAGTTCATCCTAATTCCTACCCTCAGAATAAACCTAGAAGGTGAGGATAATTTCTGGGAACTTTCTTGGCCCTCATGATCCATTTATTATGGGAAGTATCTAAGTAATTCTAGCGGCTCCACCTAAAATCAACATTTCACAACTATGATTTGGGTTTAGACAATCTTGGTCCTTCCATGTTGAACTATCTAGGATCTGATGGCTTCTCACCACCTGCACTGTGGTGCCCTGATTGTTGCCCCCTATGGTGTCTAAGTCCTTCCTCCAGGGCCCAGTGCCTGCTCTCCATGCAGCAGGTAGGGCAATCCTGTGGGAGCCTGACTCTGCCTAGGTCGCTCCTTGTGGTGTGCTGGTGCAGTCCTCAGCATGGTCTATGAGCTCTGTTCATCTGGCTGATTTGCCCCCCTCTCCCCTGCTCCAGACACAGGGGCCTCTAGATGTGGGCCTAGATGTTCCAAGCACACTTGGCCCCAGGGCCTTTGCACTTGCTCTTCCATCTGCCTGGAACACTCTTTTCTTTACTCCCTTCTTGACTCGAGAGCCACCTTTCCAGCGAGGCCTTCCCAGATTATTCTATTTAAAATCACTGACTTCTCATTTTGGCCCTCCTTCCACCTTGACCTGTTTGGTTTTCCCCTGTGGGACTTGTTGCCCCAGACATATTGCGTGTTCTGGTTCCTTGATGCTTTCTCATCTGCCCCCCTCCTGCGAGCCTGCAACCTCCAGAGGACAGGAATTCCTCTTTCTTCTCTCTGCTCAGTCCCCCCCTGGGACAGTCCTGCTCTATAAGCACTAGTTGGGTAAAGCTGGGCACCTGGTTCCCGCTGATGTAGACATGAATTGGGGTGGGAGGGACATTCACGATTTCCCAGGCCAAGTGGGAGAACCTTAAAGATTCTCATCTGGATGGAAGGAAGTTGGTTTCCAAGGTGAGACAGCTGGTTCATCCCGAAGTCCCTACTCCTGCTGAGTAGGGCGAGGAGGTCAGTGCCACTGTGGTAGAGGGACCCAGGTTCTGTGGTCACAGGTCACAGGTCACAGGTAGCCGTTCAACAAAGACCACAGCCATGCTGTGCATCAGCTATGGTACCCTCCCTGGGCAGGCTGTCTCAGCCCCTAAACCTCTGCCCCTTACGTCTCCAGCAGGGTAATTAACAGTTCCTGCCTCATGGTGAGAAAGCATGTCTCACTGTGCCTCATGCATAGAAGTTCTGGATGGTTCTGGAAAATGCAAAGAAACGCCATAGTTCCCAAAGAGGGAGCCAGCAGAGTATATAGCAAAGGTTGAAATCTCTGTACTTGAGAAAACAGTTTCTCAAGGAATACAGAGAGCCACAGAAACAGAGCTGAGGAAGCTCCTAATCCCCAAGGACAATGAGCTTTTAAAGGGCAAAAACCGTACCTCAATTTCCACGGTACCCTCAGGAGGACCAACTGACAGTCCTCCACAGGACTAGATCTGCATGCACACCGCCAGGAGCAATTAAAACTGGCATGTACAAGTCTGCCAAAATGAAACTCATTAATCTGTATAACTAATATGCACTACTAACAAATGCAGGCTGGGCATGGTGGCACATGTCTGTAATCCCAGCACTTGGGAGGCTGAGGCAGGCAGGATCATGCGAGTTTGAGGCCAGCTTGGGCTAGAGTGAGTTCAAGGCCAGCCTGAACTACACAGTGAAACCCTGTCCCAAAAAAACTGTTTGTAGTCTCTTGGACAGGTTGGAATATTACCTGGAGAAACACCCAAGGGTGGGGGGTGGGCTGGAGGCACCTAGAGACACCCTACTAACCTGGCAGCTCTTAATAATAAGGGGCCATTGACACAAATTGGACCTGGGTCAGCCATAGAGTTCTTCTGGGAAACACTTCACTTCTCCATAAAATTTGGGGGTTGGATCTAAAAAAGATGACAAGAAGTCAATGGTGGACTATTATTAGACAAGAGTAGGGGAAGAAGAGGGAAGAGAGGGCATATACGGGCAGGTAATAAATAAAATGCATTATATGGATTTAGTTCCAGTGGTAGAGAGCTTGCCTAGCAAGCACAAGACCCTGAGTTCGCCCCCCAGCCCCCCCAAAAATAAACAAATAAAATACATTATACACATTGTACCCCACCCCCCGCCAAATGCGAAACTGGGTGGGAGGGTATGGCAAGGAGGGTGTTGGGGGAGAAATGAATAAAGTATGTTCAAAGCATGTACAAGTCTGCCAAAATAAAATTCATTAATCTATGTAACTAATATGTACTACTAACAAATGTGGGAGAAAATTTGGGGCCTGGGGGAAGGCCTACTGGCTTTTCCTTGAAACCATGAGGTTGGCACCAGTGGAGTGGTAAATAGGCCTTGTAAGAGCAAAAGTCAGACCTGTAAGAAAGGCACAGAGCAGGAGTGGAGGTAGAGACACTGTTGGGGGAAGGGAGGTGGAGGCACTGCTGTGGGGAGGGAGCAGGTGCCAAGTAAGGACTGGGGTGTCATAAACAGGAAGGGCTATGGCTGGTCCTGATCATCACTGGTGGTGGGAGGACCCCAAGACTTCCTCCAAGACACTCTAAACAGGTTCTCAGTGTCCCTGCAGGAGAGCTGAGCAGGCATGGCCAGGCGTGGCTCCACGGTAAGCCTGGCTGTGGACACTGTCCCCATGCTCACCTCTGGCTGCACCAGCGCAGGGAGTGGGCCGGGAAGGATGGAAAGCAGCTCCTTCCACAGGAGCAGGAAAAGCAGGTCCAACCCTGCTGCTGCACACAACTTTACACAACTGCCTCCCACTCCACTGAGTGCCTTCCATTTAACCAGCCACGTCACACCCACTGACGTTTCTTTTCCTCAACTGTGGTGGAATTCACACAACATAATAGAAACCATTACAAAGCGCACAATTCAGTGCACATTCAGTACGTTCACAATGGTGCATGACCCCCACCCTGATCTCATTCCAAAACATTTTTGTCACTCCAAAGGGCAGCCCCACACCCACTAGCAGCCCTGGCCCTATTTCCTGGCAACCACTCACCTACCTCTGTGCCTTACAGTCCATGTAAGTTGAGTCATGTGATTTGTAACCTTTTGGGTCTGGCTCCTTTCATGGAGTACCCTGCGTTCCAGGTTTCTCTATGTTATAGTCGTGTCCGTGCTTTGTTCCTGTTTATGGCCATGTGCTTATTCCACCGCGCGCTCTTGTCTGTTGGTGGCCACTGGGCACGTGTGGATAATGGTGCCGCCAGCACAGGTGCGCCTGTACTGCTTGAGCTTGCTGACCTGGTGACGGTCGCCCTGTGGCTGTCCTCTCTCCCAAGCAGGCCGCGCTGCTGCTCCCATAGAAACTCGGGGTGGGGGCAGCCCTGTCCAGGCCATCCATCAGCCTGTCAGTCTCCATCCAAAGCATCTGAAACACTCCTGTTACTATTTCTATCCGGTGGGCTGCTGCAGGCATTGCCATCTCTCCCAGTCACGGTCATCTTTCTACACTGTTTCTCAGCACTCACCCTCCAACCCCTGTGGCAACCATGATACACTTAAATTCCATTTCACAGGCTAAAGACCCTCTGGGTCTGGCCCTGCCCACTTCTTCCAGTCCCATCCCCTGCCCTATATCCCCTTGCCTGAGTTCACTCTGCTACAACCACCCTGGCATTATGTCCCTTGTCATCTCAGAACTTTGCACGCACTGTCCCTTCTTAGGACACACCTCCCCTGGATACTTCCTCTCAACTCAGCCGACACTCTCCTCCAGCCCCAAGGGTAAATCAGAAGCCAGTAACTCTTTCCAGTTTGCCTCACCTTGTTTGCACTCTGATAGTATGCAGCCTACAATTATTATTTTTTTTTCTCCTACAATTATTTTCTTTGCAGATTTTGTGGAGCTTGCCCTCTTCTAGAACATGAACTCCGTGAGGGCAGGTGCCACCTCTGTGCCCTCCTAAATCCAGCACCTGGAATAGCTCCCCACACTTGCTGCCTGGGTGCTGAACCTCAACCAGCACGAGTGTCCAGGAATCAGGATGGCCGGTGAGGTGGGGTCGGTGGCCCTTAGTATGGTGACCTGCCCCATGGGTAGATTTGGAGAGGGCTGTACCCAGAAAGGAACAGAGTTCATCCTTTGATACTTGGTGTGGGCGGGGACTTCCAGCAGGAAGTTGTCCTTTAGGGACAGTCCCTTCCATGTCCTACAGGACATCTACTCCTGTGGTGATGACTCCTATGGGTACATCACAGCCGAGCAGCACTGCCCTGAACCTCCTTCACTCCTGAACAAGATGAGTCACGCTGACTTTCTCATCCTGATTCTAGGAGCCTCGTGGGTGCAGGAGACAGGTGGGGTCCTGTCTTAGTTAGATATTAAGAGAGCAGATTTAATAGGGGACATTTACAGATTACAATATATTCACCCAGAAGCCAAATGCAGAAGGTACCGAATGTCCACCTAGGCACTGGAGACCCAAAAGATCCAATTGAGGGCTGGGAGCCCACAGCACTGTCCCACGTACGTCCGTGTCTGCACATGATGGCTGGAGCCAGGATAGGATGCTCGCAGCAGAGATGACAACCAGAGCTCCTCCGAAGCAACAGCAGCCATCCTCGACAACAGCAAGGCCCCGAGCTCCTTCCTTGATGAG
>QZML01000772.1:995474-1006682 GCA_016801275.1 Hystrix brachyura | reverse complement strand
AGGACAGCCGAGCCCCCTCCGGAAGAACCAGCCGCAGCAGAGCTTCTCCTGGGGAACAACAGCCTGCCAACTCACTACGGCTCCCACTCTGCCTTATGTTGCGTCAGCAACAACCCTCAGGTGGATCTCGTATGCCCAGCATCACACCAACTCAGTCCAGCTGGGCGTTCTGGTTCAAGTTGACCATATTAGGTCCACCACAGGTCCTGAGGGGTGTGGACTGCAGAGCGGTTCCATCTCCCTGACAGCAGCCCTGTGAACTCATAGCTGCTCCTGCCCAGCTGGGATCATGGCTTGAGTCCTTTCCTCTTGCCCTGGATGTCCACACAAAAGAATAAGATGACAGCTATCTACTGACCACCTACTATTGTTAGAGAAACAGGAACTAAATAGATGTGGCCCCTCCCCAAAGTGTAAACCATGGGAAGTGGGGTGCTGATGACAGTGTGCTAAGGAAGGTAAGGGGCCTGCCCATGTTGGTAATCAGGCTTCTGAGATGACAAGGGTCCCAGGGATGCAGAGCCCAGGGGTGACAAGCAGCACGAAGCCAGCATACAGGGAACTTGGAGTGGGGCCCATTCAGCCCCTCAATGTTGGGTACTTGAACTTAATACAATGGGCCTAATTTTTTCCATCGGTGGAACAGGTAATGTGTATCTGCACCTTTGGAAGGTAATGATGATACCTAATAAGAACTGAAACTAATGTGGCAGTTTAAGCAGTGGAATTTGGAGCTGGACAGTCAATTCTTGCACTATCCAACACAGCTATACACAGTAAATATCTTAACAAACAAGGCAGGTAACTAACACATGCTCCCAGTACCCCACTGACTAGAATACAACTGCCTACTAGCAGTGAAGCAAAATGAGGGTCTTCTAATCTCACTGACAGCCTAAGAAATTTGGTAACCAGTATGTTCCAATGGGAATATAATTCACATTTTTTCCTAGTAGCCACAGTTTGAAAAAAGAAACAGGTGAAATTAAGTATCATTTTATTTTAACCTGTATTTCTGAAGTGTTAGTAACATCATTCCAACACGATCGACAGAACCTCATTATGATTTGGTGTTGGAGATTGAACCCAGGGTCTTTCACATACTAGGAAAGTGCTGTCACTCAGCCACACACCCAGCCCTTTTCTGAGACAGGGTCTCACTAAGTTGCCCAGGCTGGCCTCACACTTGTGATCCTTCTGCCTCAGCTTCCTGAGTAGTTAATATAAGTCATCATCACCATCATCGTCATCATCAGCAGCACTTGCGGGGCTGGGAATTAAATCCAGGGCCTCATGCATGCTAGGCAGGCACTCATCACATTGCATTGCAACCCCAGCCCTACACTCTTTTAAATCACTGAAATCCAGGTTTTACACCTAGGGTGTAACTTGGAACAGTGTGAGTGCACTGAATCCTTTGTCAAGTGAGATAACACAAGAATTTGTATCTACATTGCATTTATTCTGAAGTCTAAGAAAGTCACCTTTATAAATATTTTTTCTTTTTTTGGTGGTACTGGGGATCGAGGGCTTTTACAGTGAACTATATCCACAGCTCTTTCTATTTTTATTCTTTTGGTTTTTTGGAGACATGGTCTCACTTTGTAGTTTGGACTGGCCTTGAATTCTCCGCAATCCTCCTCCCTCAGACTCCCAGAGTGCTTGGGATCACAGGCACTTGCCACCACACCTGGGTAAATATTTAATATTCTGATTAACAGTGCCATCCGCGTCAGGCATGTTTATCAGGATATTTATCTGGTATGGACAAATTCTGCCACCAGAATGGGAGCTTTGATGTCTGAGAAGACATATGTACTTGTTCACCAATACTGCATGCAACCCAGGATTTCTCCATAAAATGATCACATTTTAACTAAACCTTTGCAAAATGAGTACTCTCAAGAACCCTTGGACAGAGGCCAGGGATCAAAACTATGCTTCCTAGGGCTGGAGGTGTGGCTTTGTGGTAGAACACCTGCTTAGCAAGTGGAAGCCCCACGATCAAAAAAAGAAAATGAGTCTCATGCTGCCAATCAGGCCAACAGCAAGAAAGAACCGACTGAACCGCGTTCCGACGATGTCGAAGATGGCATTTTAGGGGCTAGGCGTGGTGGCCCACATCTGTAATCCGAGCCACTCGGGAAGATGAGACAAGAAGACTACAAATTTAAGATCAACCTGGGCAACTCTCAAAATTAAAACAAGGTCTGAGATCAATGCTCCCTAGGTTCAATTCCTAGTGGGGAAAGGGAAGGCATCCTCCAATCAGTAGTGTGTGGGGGAAGGGGTTTAAGGAAGCAGGGTGTGGTCAGGCACTCGCGAAGTCCAAGGCTGAGCGGGCAGGACGGATGCTCACGTGGCCCATGCTCTACAGGACAATGACATTCAGCCTGCCTGGGGTCATCTTTTTTGAGTTCACGCACAGCCTCGCAGAATCCAAGGCCTCAGGGATCACCAAACTGCAAAGGTCAAGCAGTTTTGCGGGCGGGTTCCCGGCGTCCATGCAGATCCCGGATTCGCACCAACCTAAGCATCCACGTGCCGCGGTTACTACGGCGACGCAGGCTGAGCAGCGCAGCAGTGTGGCACGGAGCCGGCCGCAGAAAGGAGGGTTTCCCGGGCTCGCGGCGCGCGCCGGGGCCTGCGGTGGGAGCCAGCGTCCAGAACGCTAACCCGGCTCCGACTCAGACCCGCTGGGACAGGGGCACCGTCGCTCACCTTTCGCCTCATTCCGAGGACTCCAGCCCATTACTCGGCGCGGGCAAACCCAGCTACACAACAGCACAAAACACAAGATACTCCGGTGCGGCACACCACCTACACCCACGGCGCGTTGCTGCCGCGCTTATATAAGGGTGTGCGAGGCCCCGCCCTTTATGGAGTCCCGCGGGAGTTCCACAACGCGCGAGAACATCAACATTGCTGCAACAAGCCCTTCCCCCTTCCCGTATTAGGAGCGCCCCACCCCTTCGGAGGCGGCTCCGACGCACGCTCGTTCGTACCCGCGTTCTTCCTACGCTAGCGCGCGCGGTGGCCTCACTTCCGCTCGGCGGCGACGGCGGTGGGGGCCCACTTCCGCTTCCCGCGGCTGCGCGCGCTCTGCCCTTAGCCGAGTCGGGATCATGGCGGCCACGGCCACGATGGCTACCTCGGGTTCGGCACGAAAGCGATTGCTCAAAGAGGAGGACATGACCAAAGTGGAGTTCGAGACCAGTGAGGAGGTGGACGTGACTCCCACGTTCGACACCATGGGGCTGCGGGAGGACCTGCTGCGCGGCATCTACGCCTATGGTCTGGAAGCGTGGGCCGGGGAGCGCGGGCCAGGGCCCCCGGGGCGCGGGCGGATACCCGGCGGGGCGACTGGCGACGCGCCGGCCGGCGTCGGGGGCTGAGGCTCGGGGCGCCGATGACGTGCGATCTCTCCCCCTAACATCCTGTTGTCGCACCTGGTTTGTGTCCGGTTGTCCGGTGTGTGCTTCTCGGTGGAAGCACGGTGCCAGGTCCAGCAGGGCTGCGAAGCCTTCCAGGCTCTCCGGAATCGGTCATTCAGCAGATAACTGTACTTGCGAGGTGCCCCGGGGCGTAGCGGTAAACTAGGCAGGGTTGTCCTTATACGGAGCTTGGATCCTACTTGGGAGGCGGACAGTATTAAAACCACGGCTGCTTAAGGCAGAGGTGGTTGGTATGAAAAGCATGAAGCGGGTTGTTACAGAATAGAATGGGTTTTGGGGAGGAGAGAACTAAAATAGGCAAGGGGACCCCGGTGGGGGGGATCATGTTGAGCTGATAATGAGAAGAGAGAAGAACACTCAAGGGGTAGGGAACAGCTGGTGCCTGGGCCTTGTGGCCCGTAACCTAGTGTGTTCTAGGAACAGAAAGAAATTCCCCTGCGAGCCCGGTGGGGAGTTTGGTGAGATAGTGATAAAGATTTTGCAATTCATTTCTAAGTGCAGTGGGAAGTCACTGAAGGTTTTAGGTGTTTTTTGTTTATTTGTTTTGTTTTTGTCTTCGTTGTTTTTGAGATAGGGTCTCGCTATGTTGCTCGGGCTGGCCTTGAGCCCATTATGTAGCCCGGGCTAGCCTTGAACCCGTGGTGATCCTCCTGCCCCAGCCTCTTGAGTGTTGGGATTACAAGCGTGTAGCCCAACCCCCTGCTGGCCATTGAAGGGTTTAAGCATCAAGGTGACATGATCCGATTTACAGTTTCAAGGCTTTTTCTGATGTCTGTGGGTTTGGGGTGAATTGAGGCAGGACAGGAAGCAGGGAGATGAATTGGGAGGCTTTCGCTCTGGTCAGAGAAAAGATGGTTCAGTGGTGATTGAGTACCATGGAACTCACAGGGTTGGGTGATGGACTGAATGGGAGCCACAGAGGAAGGAGGAGTAGAGCGTGATTTTTGCGTGTGTTGAGTAATTTGGTGGGCAATGCTGTGAACACCTGCTCAGCTGGCAGCACTTGAGGGAAGTAAAATTGGGAGCTCTGTCACGGTTTGTTGATGGTCTGTGGGGATGTCAGGGAGACAGCTGTTTATTCAAATTGAGATTCCAGGGAAGATGGTAATTGAGGGTATATAAATGGGAATACCGGCTTCTGAGATTGTTCAATGCCAGGGACTGGGAAATCATTTATCCAACAATTCTTGGTGTCAGGACAGTTTAGCCAGTGAAAAGAAGTTGCTGAGGGATGGAAGATGCAAAGAAAGCCTCAAAACGGGGCCCTTCTTGGCACCCAAGGCCTCACTGCCCTGAAACACTGTTATTAGTTTCCCTCCACATGCTTGTCTTAATGGGGAGTTTAAATCATATTTGCTTTTGTGTTGAGATGGGAAATTTGGCTACATTTTAGAAGACTACAAAATAATTAAGTTTCAGTTTATGCACATAAAATTTTATTTGCCTACTTAGAAAATACTTTTACTCCTTCAGAATAGCTTTACCCCTTGGTAGTAATTGCTGGGCAGGAGAGATGGTGCTGTGGTTACCGTAGTTCCCTCCAGGTGGGAGAGCAGTGGTGGACTCCCCACAGTATGACCTGTGAGGGTTAAATATTCTGTAGACATGGATAGCCCAGCAGCTTAGTGCTATCTAGAAAAGAGCTGTGACTATAGTGGTACTGGATTTATTTTCCTTTTTTAAGTTTAAAAAGGAATGTGCAAAAAATTAATTAAACCATGTGTAACATAGTCAGAGGACACAGAAATAGAGTAAAAGGTGATGTTCTTGTCACCTGACTCTCCGGGAGTAACTACCAGTAACATTTTGGTGCCTGTGCTTCTGGATCCTGCATGCCCCTAAGTTTGTTGATGTTTTCTAAACGTGGTGCTCCTTCTGCAGAGATTTTGCCTTCACAGATGATACCCTGTGCTAGTCAGGATAAAGATCCATTGGTGTTGTGTATCTTGAGTGCTTCCTGTGTTGAGCATTGGATTAGGCCAACAGTGTGGGTTGGCAGAGCTTGGCCATTTAAAAGCAAACTATCTGTGTCTTTGAGGAGCCAGGTTTTAATGCTGTCACAGTGCTAAGAGCCGATTGTTGTTCACAGGTTTTGAAAAACCATCAGCAATCCAGCAGCGAGCTATCAAGCAGATAATCAAAGGGAGAGATGTCATCGCACAGTAAGTTGGTTTGTGTAGAGGGTTGGAGATTGAGTGACACGCAGTCAGTGACACGGTGTAGTAAAATAAGATGTGTCAGTTCCTCAGTGCCTGTATATACATTTGGTATTAACTTTTCCTTCACTTTAGCCCCAGGGCTTTATTTTTATTTTAGGGGCTCTATACCAACTGAGATCCACCCCAAGCTCTTTAGTTTTTTAATGTTGAGACAGAGTTTCACTAAGTTGCCCATGTGGGACTCAAACTTGTAACCATCCTGCCTCAACCTCCCTAAGTGCTGGGGTTGCAGTTGTGTGCCCCGTGCCTGCCTCCCCCACCTTGTTCTCTTGCCTTTTTTTCTTTTCTCCTTTTTTGCTGTGCTGGGGATGGAACCCAGGGCCTTGTACATGCTAGGTAAGCACTCCACCACTGAGCTGCATCCCCAGCCCCTATTTGCCTTATATCGTAAAGGATTTATCTATTAAACTTTTTTAGAGGGTAGTTTTAGTCCAAAATCTCAGAAAACAGTTGTTTTTATTTGAAGGAGAATTCTCTTTCCTGCCACCTGTAAAATACCTGTGAAAGCTATAGATTCTGCAGTTCTGTGGTCCAGTGCAGAAGCCACTTTGTTGTCCCCAACACCTGTAGAGATGTAGAGGGTGGGCACTGTCTGCCTCCTTGTTGTTGGCTTTGTGTGGAGGAGGGGTGTCTGCTTGGCAAAAGCCAGGCTTGTGAGTGCTGCTGTGGAAGGTCACAGGAACGAGAAGAGCGCACGCACCCTTCCTCTTAGTCCCAGCTGTCTGCTCTCTTGGACAGGTCTCAGTCTGGCACAGGCAAGACAGCCACCTTCAGCATTTCCGTCCTCCAGTGCTTGGATATTCAGGTGATTCGACATTCTCAAGTGCTCTTCAGTCCTGGGGGAACTTGCCTTTTGTTCTGTAATGCAAGCGTTCAAAGAGTATAATGTTTAAAATTCTGTACTTATACTAATTGTACACTAATATCTGAGCTAACTGGTTTCTGTCATGAATTCCTTTTGGTTAAACTGGGAGGGTTTTTAAGTTGGAGGAAATTCTTGTCTGCACATAAGAATTCTGACCAATATGTTATTCTACTAGATTTACAATGTATATAGCAGTAAGATGGGCTTATTTCATTAGCAATCAGAAGTATAGTTAATAAGGATAATATTTAAAATAGATCTGGCTGTGAATTACTGTACCTTGAAATTATTTTCACCTTGAAATTATTTCCACCTTGAAAATATTGAGGATCCTCTTTTCTGATTGTCCACCAGGTTCGCGAAACCCAAGCTTTGATCTTGGCTCCAACAAGAGAGTTAGCTGTACAGATTCAGAAGGTGAGGCAGTTACAGACAGTGGAATCCGGTTCGCCACTCACTTTGGTGATCTAGGTGTAAAGGACCAGCTGAGTGATTCAGTGGGATCCTGTTTTTCTCTTCCCTCAAAATGTTTTTCTTGATTCCTAACTTTATTTATTTATTTATTTATTTATTTTTACTGCTGTGGTCATCATGAATTTACTAGTTTACATTAAGTCATTTTTCCTGCAGCTTGTGTGCTTTCAGTAGTTTTTTACAGTCTGAGGTGTAACTTTTTCAACAAAAAAATCCATTTGAATAATTACTTTATGCAATGTATAAAATACATGTAATACATAAAACATATGCAATATTTCCTTCTGGATATATATTAGGATGTTAATACTGTGAGTTTTGGGTGAATAAAGTTAATGACTTGTATATATTTTTTTTCTGAGCTTCCTGTAGTTAATAAATATTTTGTAACAAGAAACCAGCAAAATTAACTTCATTTTGGAAGAGAAAAGAACAAAAGAAAGAGAAATTTGTGATTTTATGCTATAAAGAGTGGCATAAATAGTAATTATTGGTCCATTTTAAATTGGAATACCAATGACCTCCTTTTTGGACATTCAGATATGCCTGGCACTGCCTGAGCTTGAACCCGTGTTTTGATTCAGGGACTACTCGCCCTGGGAGACTACATGAATGTCCAGTGCCACGCCTGCATTGGGGGTACCAATGTGGGGGAAGACATCAGGAAGCTGGACTATGGTCAACATGTTGTCGCAGGCACACCAGGCCGTGTCTTTGGTAAGCGCGCTCATCAGTGAAAGTAATGTGCGCATAGGATTTGTGAGAGGTGCTTGAAGGCTGTGGCACGATTTCCAGTTTGCTGTGCTGCACAGTGGGCTTCTGCAGCTGGCTTGCTGATTGGAGCACGGGGAGGGCTCTGAAAGTCCAGGAGGACCGACTGGAGTGGCTCTTGCCCCGGAGCCTCAAATGTAATCATTCTAAAATCAATTTTGTAGATATGATTCGTCGCAGAAGTTTAAGAACACGAGCTATCAAGATGTTGGTTTTGGATGAGGCTGATGAAATGTTGAATAAAGGTACGAATAACAAGAATTAATTTTCTACTGACATGATTCCTAGTTCTTAAGCTGTTACAGTGCTGAACTGAAATATGTAGTTAATGAAAGTGTTCTGAACTTAATTAGGGTTTTCTTGGTGGAAAACAGTTGTGCCTTGGGGGCAATTATGAACGTAAATTCCCTACTGTGACTTTTTTTATGGTGGGGCTTTATAGGACTGATCACAAGCAGGGTAAGAGCATTCCAGAGCGAACTGATCCAGAATTGCAGATTGTGTGTGGTGGATTGCTCTAGCAGCTGTGATGGAGTTAGGATCAGCTCCTGGAAATGCCTGCGGTGATCAGAAAGGGAAAGGGGGTTGATGTGTATATTGGTGAATTTGTTCTGAAACCGCAGGCCTGTCTTTTAGGGACACATTGAACCAGAGAGCAGCGCGGCCATTCCCAGCATGCAGCCTTAAAGCTACTGTCTGTCTTGTCCTCCTGCCAGGTTTCAAAGAGCAGATTTACGACGTGTACAGGTACCTGCCTCCAGCCACGCAGGTGGTTCTCATCAGTGCCACGCTGCCTCATGAGATTCTGGAGATGACCAACAAGTTCATGACGGACCCCATCCGCATCTTGGTGAAACGGTAGGGGCATCCTCTTAATTTCCTTTTGTGAAAAACCAGCTTTTGTAATACTAGCTTATATAGCGTTCTTTGATTCAGTAATTTCAAATTTTAAAATGAGCTGTCAGGACTTAGTTGGTTGTTATCAGTGTATTTTGTAGAACCATCGCCCATGTGATATAATTGTCAAATGTTTGGGTGAATCCAAATTGTAGGGCTGTGTGGTAGTAGTGGTGACAAGATGCTATGGCTGGGGCCGGGTTGTGGGGACCACAGTCCTGGGCCGACCTTGGCCCTGGCCATCTCTCCAGAGCCTGGCCCGTGGCTTACCCCCTTGTTCCAGTCAGAAGAATAACGTGTAATAGGATCTGTCTTTGTCTAGTGATGAATTGACCCTAGAAGGCATCAAACAGTTTTTTGTGGCTGTGGAGAGAGAAGAGTGGAAGTTTGACACACTCTGTGACCTCTATGATACACTGACCATCACTCAGGCAGTCATCTTCTGCAACACCAAGAGGAAGGTACGTGGCCTCGCTGCTGGGGTCCTTGTGGGGAACTGTAGGTTGGGTCTCACTCACCTGAGCTTGTCTGTGAGAGGCGGGCACTGAGTATTTCAGGCTTTGTGGGTTTAAGATCCCTATGCCGAAGCAGCTGTGCTATAGAAGTAAAGGGCCTGGCTGTATCTCAGTAAAACTTCACAGAAATATAGTGGTGCCTCAGATCACGAATGCTTTTGTTTGAAAACAATTTGGTTTGCCAACAGAGTGTTTGACAAAATTTTGTTTTTCTTTGAGAATTCTGTATTGGGTTACAAATACAGCTGGCCTTCTTTCCCACCCAAACACAGACGTGGCCATCTTTCCCCAAATCGTAGAACAAATTAAGTTCATGCCCTGAGCTACCACTGTATTGATTCAGCTCAAATGGGGAAAAAAATTACTGATGCTGGTCCTGCCCCTAAAGATACAAGTATCTAATGCTTCTTGTGATACTGGGGCAGGCAAGGTTGAGAACTGCTGGCTGCTGACAGAGGAAAAGGAGCAGCACTGTGTCCCAGAAGAGTCTAAATTTCAAATGGGGACAGTCAGACACGTCCCCTCCAAAAATCACTATGTGGAACAAATGGATCAAGACCATTTATAACTGAACAGTGGTGTGTTCTGGATGAAGCGAATCGGCCACACATCCAGTTAATATTAGTCTGGGTATTAACAGCAGTTGCTTTATGAGTGTTCATGTTGGGTCTGCAAGTAATGGAAGTAAAACTGTGAGTGCACATCTCTGGTAGCATCTGCTGGCTTTTTGTAGGTTGACTGGCTGACAGAGAAAATGAGAGAAGCCAATTTCACGGTGTCCTCCATGCACGGAGACATGCCCCAGAAAGAGCGGGAGTCCATCATGAAGGAGTTCCGGTCTGGTGCCAGGTGGGTGGTGGCTTTCTCCGTGGTGCTGCACCCAAATGCTGGGAGTTGACACTGCCCTCCTCCAGGCTGAGGTCCTTTAGAGCAGCCCCTAGTGAGTGGGGAGCTGCACGGTGTAGAGTTGAGGGGAGAAGTGGCCTGAATCAGTGGGTTGGTGGCTGTAGTTTGCAGTGTGTTGCTTTGTTTCCAGGTAAGTGGGGATTTTCAATTTCTCCTTTTGTAATGGGGTTATAGTTTGATTCCATGGTGGTCAGAGAACATGCCTTGTGTGAGTTCAGTCCTTTGGAATTTATTCAGACTTGCTTCCTGTGGCCCAGCTAGGTCCCTTTTTACAATTCTATGTGTCTGAGCACAGGATGTATCCCATTGGATCTCAGTTGCTGATTGTATTTCTCAGTTTGCCTGCTTCCTTCCATTTTCTGTGTCGCTGTTTTTGCTACTGAAAGTACTATGGGCACCGCAGTGGGTTTTTGCTTATGTGGGGTTGTGCATACAGACTTGAGGGTTTGGTTTTGTTTTGAGACAGAGTCTCATTAAGTAGCCCAAACTGGCTTCAGGTGGTCAGAGAACATGCCTTGTGTGAGTTCAGTCCTTTGGAATTTATTCAGACTTGCTTCCTGTGGCCCAGCTAGGTCCCTTTTTACAATTCTATGTGTCTGAGCACAGGATATATCCCATTGGATCTCAGTTGCTGATTGTATTTCTCAGTTTGCCTGCTTCCTTCCATTTTCTGTGTCGCTGTTTTTGCTACTGAAAGTACTATGGGCACCGCAGTGGGTTTTTGCTTATGTGGGGTTGTGCATACAGACTTGAGGGTTTGGTTTTGTTTTGAGACAGATTCTCATTAAGTAGCCCAAACTGGCTTCAGACTCACAGTGATCCTCCTGCTCCTCCTGCCTCAGCCTCCCAAGTCCTGGGATTATAGGCGTGCACCACACACCTGGCTTGCCTTGAGTTACTGTCTGCAGTGCCCTTATCTGTAGCGGAGCCCGTGCACCTGCCTGCCCTGCCGCCTTCCTCTGCGTCTTGTCTTCCTCGGTGCACCTCTTTATCTTTTTTTTTTTTTCACCTCTTCATCTTTTTCCATCCTTTTTCATGTCCTTATGTTGCAGATGTGTTTTTTGGAAACAGCATGTAGTTTGGTTTTGTTTTTTTTTTTTTCGTTA
>QZML01000772.1:920161-995419 GCA_016801275.1 Hystrix brachyura | reverse complement strand
CTTAATTTCGTTTCATTTAATATATATATATTTTTATGAACCAGTTTTATTTGCATTTAACATGATTATACACATACATGTGTCTAGCAAGATCTGCACTGTTACATTAAAAATACGGTACAGTAACCTTCAACTTGAGGTACTTCATATTTATATACTTTTTCTTCATAAATAATGCTGTACGCTGCTAAAGTCAAGCACGCTGATGCACAAGTGGCTACAGTGCCTTGAATTAGCTGGGTTTATGTAAACCCCGTCTCACCCGCGCTCTTCCTCATCGCTGCTGGCCGCCTTGGCCCAGTGCCTGCTCCTCAGGCCCCGACCGGGGCACTCGGTTCTGGCGCCCTGCGGGCTCGGCAGGAACCCGCACGCAGGGCACGCTCCCTGGGACCGCACACGCCCGAGGCCAGGAGGGATGGGGCGGTGCTCCCAGAGGCGGCCCATTTAATGTGTATGTTGACCTCTGATTTAAAATTGATTATTTTATGTAAGTGCATTTTGTCATCTCTTCTCTGGTTCCTTTTTCTTTTCGTGTGTGTGGGGGTCCTGGGGATGGAACCCAGGGCCTTCGCATGGAGCTACATTCCCAGCCTTTTTTTTAAACTTTTTATTTTGCGACGGGGTCTCCCTAAGTTGCCCAAGGCAGCTGAACTTGCAGTCTTCCTGTCTGAGTCTCCCTGAGTGTTGAGATTACAGGCACCACCATCCTGGCTGAGACAGTTGTTTCTTTGTATCATGCAGTAGTTACGCTGGATATAACAAAGATTTCTTTAGACATAGACATTTGCTGCTCCACTCTTTTTGCCTTCATCTCTGAACTCCCACCTGAAAGTGCTCACAGTAGTTGAAAGTTTCCTTGGATGCCGTGCGGGAGAGACATGCTGAGGTGGAATTCTGGGTTGGCGCCTTGTTACTGGGATGAGCCATTGGCTTTGGACCCTCATTGTTCTGGGGGTGGGCAGCCTCCAGTCCAGCTGTTCTTTTAAACAGCACCTGTTGCAGGCTGCTGTGGGTGGTTTTCTGTGTTGTCTCTTCAGCAGTTTTTACTCTGCTCTGTGTAGATAGGAGTTTCATTCTGCCTCTTGTGGGCCCCTGCGGGACTTCTGGACTCTCCCTGCCTTTCCACCTCACTCACGGCTTCATCCCCTTCTCTCCTCCCTCAGAGCCCCCCCTGGGTCTTTGCCTTCCCTGTCCTGACCTGCCATCCCATCATGCTTCCAGGCCCTGTAGGCCAGTGAGGACCAATAAAAGTCAAAACCTTGCTATATGTGCAATTTGAATTTTCCAGTAACTATATTAGATAAAAAGAAGTGAAGTTGATTCTTGAAAGTACTCAATATGTCATCCTTTCAACATTTAATCAGCCTTAAAAATGTTAATGAGCTTGGCGTGGTGGCGTATACCTATATTCCAAGCACTCAGGGACACTGAAGCAGGAACATCACAAATATATTTTTAGAAAAGGGCTAGGGATGTAGCTTACTGCACAGGTCCTTGGTTCAGTTCCCCAGTACCCCATACACATGTGCGTACACACACACACAGAGAAATGAAATACTTGTGCATTTTTCTGTACCGAGTTTTCAGAATCTAGTATGCATGGGACACTTGGAGTGTGTCTCAGTTGAGAGCAGCCCTGTGGGGCCACGCATGGCGCTCGCCTCTGGTGGACAGCGCTGCTCTGGCCTGTCAGGTGCTGTAGCGCAGGAGGGAGTCTTGTGGGATGAATTTCACATTTGAAGAGAGTGTAACTACTGAATCCAAATCAGTAAGCTTACTCTTCAGTTAAATTTTTGCTGGGCCAAAGCAAAGTATTTTTCCTAATTACTGGAATGGGACTTACTTTAAGTAAATTGCTGTGCTAAAAGATAACTAAAGTTTTTGGTCAGAGCATATGACCTAAGCGACCAGATAGACCATGTGCCACAGCAAGGCTTTCTCCACCACCCCTGACACCTCGCGCACTGGGCAGGGGGCCTCAGGAGCGCAGTGGGATTGTCTTGGCCCGTAGCCAGGCGTCAGGCTGCCGTCGGGAGCGCAGCAGGTCCCGTCTCACCTTTGTGGCCTTCCTTTCCACAGCCGCGTGCTCATTTCCACAGATGTCTGGGCCCGGGGGCTGGATGTCCCACAGGTGTCCCTCATCATCAACTACGACCTGCCCAACAACAGAGAACTGTACATACACAGGTGGGCCAGCCCTCCCTACTCTCTCGGGATGCATCTGCCCAGAGTCAGGATGGCCTCGGTTGCCTAAGCAGCTCCATTTCATTCCCACAGAATCGGGCGGTCAGGTCGCTATGGCCGGAAGGGTGTGGCCATTAACTTTGTGAAGAATGATGACATCCGCATCCTCCGAGACATCGAACAGTACTATTCTACTCAGATTGATGAAATGCCTATGAACGGTAAGGGAGGGACTCGTTGCTGTGACTGCTGTGGAAGAAACACCCTAATTGTTGATTCGAGGTCTCTGTGCGCCGTTAGTTGACTTCTTGCTGCATTTGTGATATTCCTTACCTGCTTCGTTCTTTGCTTTCAGTTGCCGACCTGATCTGAAGACAGCGCTCCTGCGCCGGAGACGAACTGGTGCTTGCCTGTTTTGTACACTTGTTCGGAAATATTTGGGGCCACCCCTGTTTAACGGGGTTTCTGCAAACTCTTCTCATAGCCCCTCCAGGAAGATTCCCTGGCAGTTTTGCCGTCTTTTCTTATCCACATGTAAATAATGCATTGCTCTGTCTTTTTTCATTAAACACTTAAACATTTCCCCTAAGCTGGAGTTTACATTTCCTGTGGTGCTTCCAGCTTTCTGGTAACTTGCTGTGCTGTTCTGGGCAGCCTGTTCTGCCCCCTTCGCATTGTATGCCAGAGCTAACTTGAAATGTTTGGAGCTAGAATTACAAAGCCTGTAGAAGAAAACAAGAAAAATCATGATTTTGGGTTTGGCAAAGATTTCTTCTAAAGGATATAAAAAATGATTACACAGTGGACTCATTGAGACCAAATATGTTTTTACTCTTAAGCAGACACTGGTAGAAAAGCAAAAAAGGAGACATAGGGTGAAGAAGTCCCGTGTTTGCAAAGCAGTATCTGACAAGGAACCTACGTCTAGGATCTGTGAGAACAGGACAGTGGTCCTCAGAGAGCTGTGTCCTGACCTATCACACTGCATGGTGAAAGGGACCATGGAGCTGTGAGTCAGCTGGGATCTTGAGGGAGGAAGAAGTCCTGCATCGCCTGGACCAGTGGAGGCGAACCTGTGGCATGTGCGCCGCAGCAGGCATGCAGAGCCCTCTGTTGGCATGCAAGTGAAGTCACCCCAGCAGCTGAGCATCGGCTCTTCAGGTTTAATTGCAGTAAGTGGGCTTGGGCACCCATCTCTTAACAGGTTCGCCATCTGTGTCCTGTGTGGAGCACTGCTAACTGTCCCTCGCTTCAGCTGCTCTGAGGATGTTGGGCAGAAGAGGCAGCAGAGATTCTTGGGGATCCATTGTCGGGTTTGAGGAAGAGGCCATGAGCCTGGATGTGGGTGGGGGCAGCTTCCAGAAGGGCCCAGCTGACAGCAAGTGACAGCTCCGCTCTGACTGCAAGCAACCACACGACAAGGACACAGACTGGAAGCGCCACAGAGGCAAGCAGCCTTGCTGACACCCTGATCTTGCCACCTGTCATAGGTGAGACTCCTGGCGAACTCACCAACAGAACTGTGACCAAATAAGTGTGTGTATTTTTAAGACCCTAAAATAAGAAATGGCAAGAATAGAAAATTAACCTTTTCTAATTCAAACCCAACTCACAAATGGCAAAAAATTTGAACAGATATTCTGCCAAAGAAGGTACATGGGTGGCAGGTGAGTATGTGAAAAGATGCCCAACACTGTCAGCCAAGGGAGTGGGCATAGGAAACACATAGGACCGCGCTCACTGGCACAGACATGAAGCAACTGCCACTCTTCTGTGCTGGGGGTGTAGCCGAGCATCTCACCTTTGGTGTTTGTCCTTTGTCAAAGGCTTGTATGGAACCACAGTAGCCGAAAACCAATCCTAATGTCTACTGGCGGTTAAACAATAATGGCACACCCTACCAGGAAAACTGACAATGAAAGGGGACAGAGTTGAGGCACCAACATGGATGAATCTCAGATTACATTGAGTAATACTAGTGAGACAAAAAAGTTCCATTTATATGACCTTGAAAAATGCAAACTATACTAAAGCAGACCAGCGGTTACCTGCAGATGAGCTGGGGTGACAGGGCCGGGGCCCTTGGGGTGGTACAGGCACTATTCTAGTTACAGTGCCAGCTTCATGGAGAGGACCTGTATGGAAGCGGCTCTGGTTGTGCCTTTTAAACATGGCTGGCATGTCACCAGCCTAGACCAGTGATGGCGAGCCTTTTAGGGACGTGTGCCCAAACTGCAACCCAAAACCTACTCATTTATTACAAAGTGCCAGCACTGCTATTAAACCTGAATACTGAGGTTTTAGTTTATAAAAAACATTAACATCTGTCTTAAAAACAAACACATGTGCCATAGTTCACCACCACCAGCCTAGACAGATTCTCTGAAGGATGCTGATGGTAGGTAGGCACAGTAGGTCTTATGGTGGGAACCAAATGACGATAAGCTGTGGTGTGTTCAGGGATGCGGGGACCTGGCCAGGAATGAATGAATAAAATGTGGGATGAAAGCACATAGGCTCTATGAGGAGTGAATGGTTACTCTATGGGGCAAAAGCACAGGCTGTGTGGGAATTGAATGGTTAAACAAGTTTAATAAAGTATCTGTATTTGGCCATGTCCTCCTTTTCCCAAGGAAACTGCTTAGCCTTGAGCTAGCTCTTGGCCTGAACTGCTTTTTCTCCTGCTTTTTTCTCTTACACCGATACTCTAAGCAAAAGCCAGAGAGTTCTCAGCTTGGTGGCTTTTTTCTTCTCCCAGAGTTTCCCTAATGGCTGGGTCCTCTCCGTGGAGAAACAGCCCCTCTGGGCCTTTCAGAACATTCGTTTAGTGTGTGCAAGACCCCTCCTTTGATCCTCAGTACCATTAAAAAAAAAAATACTTTTTGTGCAAGGTTGCGATAACCTCTGTAAAGGTAGTTCTGGCAGGATTCTTGTGACAGTTACTACCCAGCGGTCCTGTGTGCACCCTTTCTTCACAACCTCCTGGCTTTATTATTTTGTTAGGGTTGATGTGAGCAATTCCATGTTGATTCTGACACCTTTTCAGGCTCACTGTCCATTGATTACACCTCTGTAACGGGGGCAGCAACACAACTTCTGTCTCACCAGGGCAGGTGTCCAACATACACTGGGAAGAGCCGGAATGCTGACCCTGTCGGCCCTCAGACTGCACATTATTCCCAGGCTCCCTGTCCTGCCCTTCCCACACCCCGCCCCCCAGGCATCGTTTCCTGTGGGTTCCCCAGAGTGGTGAGGGGCTGGGGAGCAGCTGCAGGTGGCAACACTAGAGGCTGGTCTCGCCTGCTAACGCTGAGCTGTGTCTCACCGCTTGTCTGGTCTGTGGGCAGCCCAGCGATCTGTATCAGATCCTTTTACCCAGCCAACATGGTCCCCACTGTATCGTCTTGTGTAGGGGTTGGGGGACCTCTCTTCTCTATCCTCTGTAAGCCTCCAGCGGGGTGAGAATAGGAATAAGGCCCACAGGTCCCGCAGTGGCCACTAGAGGGTTTCTGTGCAGGTGACCACATGGATTACTGATACGCACCCAGAACCCTGCAGAGTGGCTGAGACACCCTGGGGGCTGCTGTGGGCAGCTCCCTGACTCCTTGGCATGCTGGGTTGGGGATGTGATCAGAACACGGGCCCCTGTCTAGTGTCACTGACACTTAAGACCAGTTTCTGTCCCAGCTTCCAGCTTACTCATCATCCTGTACTCACCAAAGGAAGGGACTTTTTTTTTTGCCCCTGTCTAGCGTCACTGACACTTAAGACCAGTTTCTGTCCCAACTTCCAGCTTACCCATTCCAGCTTACTCATCATCCTGTACTCACCAAAGGAAGGGACTTTTTTTTTTGTTAGGAAGGGACGTTTATAAATTAGTTTGTACCAATGTAAACAGGAGGGAAGACAAATCCCCACTCCCAGCTTTACAACCTGCAGGGCCCCATGCAGACTTGAGAAGGCTGTGGGACCCCTGTGAGAGAGTTCCTGAGGGTTTTAGGATGAGCACTGGAGGAGGCGTGCTGAGTTGTGAGACGCCTGCACAGGTTTGGCGGTCCCAGGTGCTTGGGTCCCCGATGCCTGGATGTCTCCCCGATGCCTGGATGTCTCCACTTGAGTAAGCTGCTACTGTGTGGCAGGACCTGTACCAAGTATAGGTCAGGAATAGTGGGGAAGACACACTGGCCACCACCAGGCCACAGGCTATGCATCGTGGTTAAGCGGCTCCTGGGCCCCTTAGAGTATGGGACCCACCCCTCCTCATCCTGTCCCTTCCTGCACAGGACACTGGCCCATGGGAATGACTCAAGGCAGGGTCAGGTCCTGTAAGGGGCAGTGGCCATAGCCAACCCTTTGGGACTGTATGGCACAGGAGGTGAGGACACGGATGGCCAGTCCAGCCTGGCAGCAGCCACCATGTTGTCAACCCTCCCTGACAGTCTCTTATCCTGGGAGCCCGGCAGTGTCATGGGCAGGGCGTCCTCAGCCACCTGGGCCACCAGTGCTGGCAGGTGTTTGGGTCTGCTGCCCAGGGAGGGACCACTCCCCCTTTTTTCTTCCCCTATCATTTTTTGTTTTCTCTCCAGGTCCTTTTTCTCCCTGGTACTGGGAGTTGAATCCAGGGCCTTTGCACTGAGTTACATCCCAGCCTCTGTTACATTTTTTTTGAGGCAGGGTCTTTAAGTTGCTGAGGCTGGGCTGCAATTTGCAGTTGTGCTTCAGCCTTCCAGAGTGCTGGGATAACAGGTATGTGTCACCAGGCCTGGCTCCATCTCTGCTTAATGCTAAACATAGCTAGGATGCGGGGATGAAATGGTATCTGGTTATTACTGCTGTCCCCTTTTCATAGGATCACTGGGACATGAGGTGATGGGGCTGAGAGGGTCCACATCGGCAGAGTGGCAGGTAGGGCCCAGGACCTGGCCACCCAGAAGGGCTGTGATGGTTGATTGATTGTGTCAACTTGTAAGAGAAGCTTAACTAAATTGGTTTAGCAATTCTACACCCCAGGGTGTAGAAGATCCACCCCAGGGCGGCCCATTCTCTAGATGGTATAAAGGGGAAATGAAGAGGGATCTAGGCCGGCCGGCTTCTTTCCGGCTTCTTTGGATCGGTTTCACTTCCTTTGGAGGAGCTCCAGAACTCCAGACCTTCACCCGGATACTTCAGACCTCTAGACCTTCGCCTGGACCCTCCAGACCCTCGCCTGGATCCTTCAGGCCTCCAGACCTTCGGCTGGATCCTTTGGGCCTCCAGACCTTCGGCTGGGCCCTGCGGACCTCTGCACGCTTCCAGACGGACGCTCTGCACGCTTCAATGCCTGACTTGTAAGAAGCCTGAGGAAGCCAAATTGTAAGCTCTCAAATATTTGTATATCTACCATTATATCTGTTTCTCTAGAGACTACTAATACAAGGGCCTTCTGCTGTGTGACGACTGGAAGACACACAGCCACCTGTTGGGTATGTGCTCCCAATCACCGTACTTTTGACGCCCAGTTTCCACAGGCCACAGAGGTGAGCACAGGCCCGTCTTCCTGATGACAAGACAAGGTGTTCTGAAGGGTGTGGCCAGCAGTGGGCTTCTTCCTTTCCTTTCTTCAGGCTTGTCTGGGGAACCTGGGCCACAACTCATCCTTCCCTCACCTGGGGACAGATCTGTGGCAGATGCCTGAGGCCCCCCTCCTGGGAAGCCCCTTCCCAAGTCCCACAGTTCCACGTGGCCCCAGGTCCCGCTGGACGTTCTCCAGGCACCCTAGGCACGGGGATACCAGGAGGTGAGGGGACATGAAGCGATGAGGGAACTTGAGGTGACAGGATGTGAGGTAAGGAGAGGACCTGAAGGACGACGTGTGGACAGAAGGTGACATAGGCATGTGAGATGATGGACGGACACAAAGGCCGCTGGCTTGTCAGGCAGGCAGCAACACACCAAGGATGTTTGATGCCTCCTTGGTGGTTCCTGGGCACTCCTCAGGCCCCTGAAGCCCAGAAAGACTGGCAGGTGCTGGTTCCAAATACCCCTTTTATTAAACATTAATTGCACTTCACAGGTAGTTTCTCAAGTCTGTGGACCCCACAGTGTCATCAGCTTTGTCCCTTCATTGGGTTCACAGCTGCTGCAGCTACAGGGCTTGACCTTGACACAAGTACATTGTCTGTGTCTTGGGTACCACCTTCTCTGGCGTCAGGGACAGATGGCGGAGGTGACAGGTGACACTACCGCACATGGTGACAGGCCAGGGGAGGCCGGCCTCACCTTGTCCTAACGCAGTGGCTGAAGGCACTAGCAACAGTAGTGTGTGTATGTTGTGGACTCTCAGACAAGTCAGGAGACTGGCGCTGGGGCCCAACAGCCATCCCATGCTTGGTTGCGGGGTCCACAGCTGCCAGGAACCGCAGCTCTGCCTCGCCCCCCAGGTGGTACCTCGGCGGAAAGATGGACGCTGCCACCGCTAGGACCAGCTGATGCGGAACTGCTCTCCCATGGACAGCGCGACGGGGACAGCCAAGGTCTGGATGAGAAAGGAGAAGAGCTGAGTACTGGACAGCTGCTCCCCACGGCAGCAAGAGATGGAGCCCCCCCGCCCGGCTGTGCGTGGTTGCTGGCTGTTGCTCCCTGTCTCACATTGGCACTCCATGACTCAGGAGGCCAGATGCCACAGCAGCCATGGTCAGCCCACTGCCACCCAGATATGGACGTGGGGAGCACTGAGGTCCTGCTCCTCCCTGCCGGACTCTCAGGTCCAGGTATCCTCTGTATCCATGATGCGAGCCGGGTGGCACTGGGTCACCACTATCCCGAGCACCTCCCTGTGCCCGTCCCGGGGACAAGAGCGCCTGCGCTGTTTTGCCCTCTTGCCTTGGTGTCAGGGTTGTAGGTGAAGTTGGAGACAGGGACGTTGTTGGAGAGGACCTGCTGGGGGGCTGTGCCCACCCCCAGGACAGTCACTTTGCACAGCTGCAGGTCGGCCCCCTCCCTGGTGAGGTGCACCAGCTGGTTCACGATGGTGTTCTGGCCAGGACAAAAACAGAAAGAGAATGCAGAAGTGACAGCAGAGAGGTGGGAGCAAGGAACCCCCCAGAGCAGGGACTTGTGACAGCGTTCTAGGAGGCCACTCTGGGTGGACATGAAGAGACAGGATGCTTGATACCACCAACCCCAGGATACCTGGCACAATCCCCCGCCTAGGGACGGCAGCCATCTGGGACCCCTGCCTGGCACCCCTCATCAGGTCAGGGTGGGCCCCCCTCCAATGGCTCCTTCCCCACTGGCCTGGGCAGACCCAAGACTCACATTCCTGGCCAGAAAGATGACCTGCGTGTAGGCCCCGCGTTCCAGTACCCCGAGGCTGTCCCCATCGTCCCAGAACAGCTCCCCAGAGGCCTCGCCGCTTGTGGTCAGGGCCACAGCCAGGGCCATGGGCTGCTTGCGGGACTCTGTGGTTGTGAGGCCAGGGGCCTAGGAAGGGGGTGGACATGTGTCATGGCCCTGACCCTGGTGGAGGCCTCCAGGATGGGCTACAAGGAGACAGGTGTACAGGATGGCCTGTGGTGATACCATGGCCAAGGCCAGAGGACCTCAATCTGTCCCAATTTCAAGCATCACCCATTCTTCCAGGAGCTGGGCCCCCTCCTAAGGGACAGCGGGCTGTGCCCTGTTCCCCCATCCCGCCCCACTGGTTCCCTGGTCTCCTGCCTGGAGAGACACCCCCCCAGGAGCCCCTTGGGCCCCACTGTGTCCATGCCTCCAGCTCTGTCCAGCCCAGGTACCTGCACAATCCCCCGCCTAGGGACGGCAGCCATCTGGGACCCCTGCCTGGCACCCCTCATCAGGTCAGGGTGGGCCCCCCTCCAATGGCTCCTTCCCCACTGGCCTGGGCAGACCCAAGACTCACATTCCTGGCCAGAAAGATGACCTGCGTGTAGGCCCCGCGTTCCAGTACCCCGAGGCTGTCCCCATCGTCCCAGAACAGCTCCCCAGAGGCCTCGCCGCTTGTGGTCAGGGCCACAGCCAGGGCCATGGGCTGCTTGCGGGACTCTGTGGTTGTGAGGCCAGGGGCCTAGGAAGGGGGTGGACATGTGTCATGGCCCTGACCCTGGTGGAGGCCTCCAGGATGGGCTACAAGGAGACAGGTGTACAGGATGGCCTGTGGTGATACCATGGCCAAGGCCAGAGGACCTCAATCTGTCCCAATTTCAAGCATCACCCATTCTTCCAGGAGCTGGGCCCCCTCCTAAGGGACAGTGGGCTGTGCCCTGTTCCCCCATCCCGCCCCACTGGTTCCTTGGTCTCCTGCCTGGAGAGACACCCCCTCAGGAGCCCCTCCTGAGCCCCCTGGGCCCCACTGTGTCCATGCCTCCAGCTCTGTCCAGCCCAGGTACCTGCAGAGGCACGATGTACCCAGCCCGCAGGTGGACGTTGATGGTGTCCAGGGGGGCCGGCAGTGTCACCCACTGCCCCTCACTATGAATAGTGGGGCTGGGGGATGCTGGGGGTGGAAGCAGGAGGCTGCCCAGGGCCTCTACTGGCACCTGGAGAGAGGTATCATGTCAGAAGGTGCCCAGGCAGCACCAAAGACCCCATGATGTCCACAGGAACCATGCCCTGCTGTATCCCCAGGAAATGTGTGGGGGCCTGGGAGAGACAGACTAGGTGTGACCACAGGACACTTAGTAGAACAGAGGCCGAGAGGCCTGGACCCAAGGTCCAGGGCAGGTCAGAGAACATCTGGCTTAGCTCAGCCTCAGCGGCAGCTATAGAGTTACCCGCACAGGCCTCAGTTTCCTCTCGTGGAAAATGTGGTTACTGCAAGGAACAGATGGGCTGATGTGCACAGGGGACCCAGCAAGTAGCCAGGATTCATGAGCAGGTGCACATCTGTCCAGCAAGTAACAGGTGCTAGGTGAGAAGGGAAGGGCTGCCTGGACCACCCCCCTTTGAGGTTTTGGGGTCCCCTCAACTCACCGTCTGCAGATCATACCACGTGCCGGAGGGGAAGTAGCCAGTGACTTCGGTCTTCCCAGGTTCAAGCACAGGTGTGATGAGCAGAGCCTCCCCCCACAAGAGCTGGCGGTCCACAGTCCAGGTGCTGGGGTCCTTGGGGAACCTTCAGAGAAGGGGAGCGGGGCATGTGGGCCGGGGATGGGTGCCTCTGTGGCCAGGCGCTCGCCTGCAGGGCAGGCCAGAAAGTGGAGCTGGAATTCCCATCTCGGGGGAGCACGAGGAACCAGAGTATGCGGGTCACGTGTGGCAGGGCTGGCCCCTGGTAGCCTGGTTCATGCAAGAGCTGAAAATAACCTTCCCCCGTGTCCCACGTTCAGGGCAGGCTGTGTCCACGACAGGAATCAGGCTCATTCGTGCCACAGGCCTCTCAGAAGGGCCTCCTCTTATCTGCACTGTGCTCACTGCTTTTTGATTACCAAGGTAGAGATGCATTTGTCTGACAATTTGGAAAAAGCCCAACAACCAGGAAAAACTCCCTGCTATCCTACAACGAAAAGTAACTCCTATTCACATTTGGCATCTTTCCTGTCCATCTTTCGATTATTTCATCTGTGGATCCAACTCTATACACATCCTGTCTGCTGCTCCTGGAAACCCAGGTGGCGCCCAGTGCTGGACATGCACACTGCCCCCAGGACACCGGTGTCCAGATGTTGTCTTTAAGCCACATTTCTATTTGTAGAATTAAGGCATCAAAGTAAGAGTGTCAGAAATAATCACTGATATCCATGTGTAAATATGCATTTGAAAACCATCCATTCCACTGTGCCTCATTTTTGTGGCGGCATTACAATTTCTCAAGTCAAATAAACAGCATCCTTGTGTTTGAAAACATATCTTGGAGTGATACCAGTGACAGCGGTGGAGTAACAGCCTCTCACAGTCCCCTCCTTTGTAAAAGCAATGAGAACACAGGCAAAAATGGGCAGCATCAACATCTATAGGACTCCAGAGACAGCCAAGGGCTTGTAGCAATCCTGCAAGTGTTTCTTCATGACTCTAGAAGAACAGAATGCTAAGGCTGGCTAAATGTGGAAGGCGGCTGGCACAGGCAGGTAGAGATCTCTGCCCACCATGCTAACCCTGTGAAGACTCCCGTGGCCACGAGGAACACAGGCTCCATGGGATTAACTCAGGAAAGTCACTGACCAGCCCCCACGCAGGAGCAACACCAAAGCCAGCATTCGGACAGGTGGAGAACCATTAGGTTAGAGCTGGCACCATTAAAGTGTCCACTTTGAAACCAAAAATTAGGAGACATGCAAGGAATCATGCAACTGTGGAAAATGAACAGGTAGCAGAAACCACTCCTGAGGGGCCCAGGTATTGCCCTTGCTAGCCAAAGACTAAGTCAACCTTTTCTTTTTTTCCAGTATTGGGGACTGAACCCAGGGGGCACTCTACCACTGATCTACCTTTCCTGTCCTTTTTATATTTTACTTACTTTTTTTTTTCCAGGGCCAGGGATTGAACCCAGAATCTTCACACTGAGCTATATTCCCAGCCTTTTGTATTTTTTATTTTGAAATAGGGTCTTGCTAAGTCACTAAGTTGCCCAGGTTGAGCTCAAACTTGGAATCTTCCAACCTTATCCTCCCAGAATGCTGGGACTATAGGTATGTGCCACCATGCCTGGCTTATATTTTATTTTGAGTCAAGGTCTAGCTAGGTTGCCTAAGCTGGTCTCAAACTTGGATCTTCTTGCCTCAGCTTCCTGAGTATCCAGGAGTATAGGCACACACCACCAAACCCAGGTAAGTCAGCTATTTTAAGTACATCTAAAGCACTACAGGAAAGTATAAGAGCACGATTCAGCAAATAGGAGCTATCTGTAAGGACGCAAACTTTAAAAAGAATAGAAATTTTGAGAAGAGTACAACTGAAATAAAAAAATTCACTAGAGGAGCTCAAGTACAACTTATAGCAAACAGAAGAACCAGTAAACTTGAAAACAGGACTATTGAGACTACCCAGGCTGAGGAATAGGAAAAAAAATGAAGAAAAAAAAGATCAGAGCTTTAGATCTCAAGGGTGCCAATATTTGTGTAATGAGAGACCCAGATGCCAAAGAGGGGGAGAGAAATATTGTAAGAAATAACAGACGACAAAAAAGCGATTTTGTTTGTTTCTGCGGTGCTGGGGATGGAACCCAGGGCCTAATGCATGCTAGGCCAGTGCTCTACCACAGCTACACCACCAGCCTGGACCAAAAAATACTCATGTACCATCCAAGAAGATCAGCAGACTCCACGAAAACTACAAAGACATCTACAGCTAGGCACATTGTAGTTCAATCCTTAAAAGCCAGACATGGGAAACTCAGGAGAGAAACAAGAGAAGCTACTTATTGGAAACCGAGAGGCCAAAGGCAGCAGAGAGATGCTTTCTAAGCACCGGATTTGTGCCCCTTTCTGCTGCTATTTGATTTCAAATGCAGCTACACCAGGCAGTCACTGTAACCGTGTGGCATGTGGTGTAAAAAGATGTGATCTATATGACATGAACCCTCCCCCTGGGGGGGTGAACTATGCAGAAGAAAATTGTTTTGTTTGCAGTACTGGTAATCGAACCCAGGGGTGCTCTACTGCTGAGCTACATCTCTATCTTTTTTATTTGTTATTTTTATTGTGAGGGAAGATCTTGCTAAGTTGTCCAGGAGGGGCTTGAACCCACTTCAGCCTCCCTCAGTGCTGAGATTACAGGCATCTTCCACCAAAAGTGGCTAAACAGTTTTTTTTACACTATTGAGATTAAGTTGCTGTTAGTTACAGCTAGATTGCTGCAAACTAAAGGGTTAAGCACTTAAAACTTACAAATTGCTTTTCTTGCGGAAGAAAGTGCATACTGCCATTCATATGCCCTGCTCTGCGAACCGTCCCTGCCTATGCTTTGAGTGTGTATGTGTGTGCACGTGCATGTACATGTGCATGTGTGCTGTGTGTTGCTGGGGACTGAACGGAGGCCCTCGAACATGCTAATCAAGTGCTCCGCCACTGAGCTGCACCCCAGCCCCCATTCAGCCCTTAATACCACTCTTCCCATCTGATGTGCATCCGTTCCGTATTAGTAAGAGTGACTACTCTCCATCATATTGATGACATCTCCTCTAGTCTGTCTGCCAATACAATCTATGTTTCAAACAGTTTAAATTTTTTCCTAGTCAGAGATTTTAGTTTTCCCTCAGTGGAGTAGTCGTTTCTCTTTCTGAATTAAATCTCCTTCCTCTTGCTCTGATGCTCAGAAAACCCTCCACTTCAGAGCATGGGCAAACAGTCACTTATATTCTGTGGTGTTTTCTACAGCTTAATTTTGACACCCAACCATTTAATTCCTCTGGAACTTATGTTCACGTGGTGTGAGAAGGCAGTACCATCTTCAGAGGGCTAGCAAAGCTCTATATCTGAGTTTCTGTCCTTCATGCGGGGACTGTACCTGGTCCTCTGTGGGGTCACCCACCGGGCTTCTCTTGCCATCCTCCCCCACCCTGTGACTGTCCCACCCTGCCTTGCCATTGGGGAGGCCAGGAAGGTACTCACTGGTCTCCATCCTGGCTTTCCACACCCCAAAGCCCTGGCCCCGAGCTGCAATCTAGCAAGGTTAGGGGGCAGTTTGGCTTACTCAGGTACAATCTGCTCGGGTCCCAGGAACACAGCCCTTAGCAGGACGGGGCACCCTGGTCAGCTCCCGCCCTCCTGGGTGCCCACGGGCCATCACTCCCTGGTTCAGGTCACTCACTCCAGGAAGAGGGGTCGGGCGACGGTCTCACCCCTGACGTGGGCACGGTGGAAGAGCGTGTAGAGGTAGGGCAGCAGTGCATAGCGCAGGGTGAAGGCCTTTCTCATGGCCTGCTGCGCAGGCTCGCTGAATCTGTACGGCTCCTGGGGCTGTGCAGGCAGAGGGGCAAAGGGGGCACCTGAGGTCCTGGCCCCGTACAGTGGTCCACCCTGGGTACCTTGGTTGCTCTTTGCTCATCCAGCATGGAGAGGACAATGGGATGGGGATTCTGTGGTGGAGACGGGACTTGACAGGGCAGGTCTCAGGTGTGGGGGGCTGCTCCCTCCCATCCCAGGCTCCTTCCTGTTCCCCGCCTCAGCCCTACCTGGCTGTGCAGATCGTTGTGGTTGCGCATGAAGGGGTAGAAGGCTCCCAGCTGGGTCCAGCGCACGCACAGCTCCTCCGAGGTGTTACCCAGGAAGCCACAGATATCTGCCCCGACCAGAGGCACCCCCAGCAGGTTAAACTGCAGGATTTCTGTGGGGACAGAGGTGACTGGCCTCAGGCTGCTGCTGCAAGGCCAGTTGAGGCCAGGGAGCCGGACAGATAGGTGTGTGGGGCTGCTGGAGGTGCGACTCCCTCTGAAGGGTCAGGATGGGGCCAGCCTCAGTATCTTCCACTCAGGGGCAGCAGCAATGTCCCTGCTTCCTGGTAACGGGGGAGGCAAAGCAAGCCAGATCCCTGTACATGAACTGTGTCCCCAAAAAGATCAAGCCCTAACCCCCAGGACACAGGAATGTGACTGCTTTTGGAAACGGGTTCTCTGCAGATGCAACCGAGTGAAGGTGAGGTTCTTCGGGTGGGCCCTAATCCAACCACTGACCTGTCCACACCTTATCTCAGACTGTGGTCTCCACACTGCAGAGATAAGTCTTGCTGTTTTAAGCCCCAACTTGTGGTCCTTCATTATGGCAACCACAGGAACCTAGAAGGGACAGTGAGTCCCCCGGCTGTGAAGAGGTGGACGAGCTTGAGGTCCTCTTGCCCAGTGTGGTACCGTCCCCTACTCCCACTGGGCTCAGTCTCCTCAGGTCTCCTCGGGAACAAGGACCTCGGACTGGGAGCTGGCGGCAGGACAGAGGCCCGCCTGGGGATCTGGGGAGCTTCTCCGCAGGGTCGCAACTGACCCCGAGAATGGTGTGACCACTGCTCAGCAGCACTCAGTGCAGGTGGAGACTAAAACCAAAGACCCAGAAGAGTCTCTCACGGCGGCTCAGGACTGTCTTTGCCACCACACCTGCCCCAGTGCTAGGAGACAACTGGCTGGGGCAGAGCAGCCAGCACCTTCTAGAAGGGGGCTCACTTCTGAGAGCTCGGCAAGGTGGAGCCCCCATGGTGCAAAGACAGAGCCCCCTTATGTCTGGCCCCTAATGTTCAGAACGTTTCAGAAGCCACCGGGCTCTGGGCATGGCTCTTCTAAGCTGTGCATGGTGGCCCGGGTGCCCCTCGTACCCCGACCTGTTTTCTAGGTCTCCACATCATTTCTGGATCTAATATGGATCAACCACATTAAAGCTTTTGGAGCAGAAATCAAACTCCCCTTCACAAGGTGGAGTGGTGCCTGAGATAGCCAGGGCAGGGGGCATCCTGTGGGCTGAGTTCAGATCCACTTTCCTGGCAGCTTAGGATGTGGTCACCAGAGGGGCAAATGGGAAAAGGGAGAGTCTGGTGGCTTTTCAGGCAGCGGCCAGGGTGAACTAGAGATAGGGTCACCAGAAGAGAGGTGTCAAGGGCGCAGGTGGACTGGCCTATATGCACAGGTGTGGAAAGCTGGTAGGTCTTGTGGCCCACAGGACTCGGCGGCAGAGCTGCCAAGCCACCAAGCACAACATCTAAGCCGTGCTGAGCCCAGAACCAGTTTGGGGCAGAGCTCCTATAGATGGGCCCCACTGCTGCCCCCTGGGCAACCTCCGCCTGACAGGGGCTCTCACCTGCCACAGAGTAGGCAAGCTGCTCCCAGCTGCTCCACACGTCCCCTGTCCAGTGGCCGGCGTATCGGCCATGGCCAGCAAAGGTAGAGCGGGAAATCACAAAGGGGCGTGTCCCCCGAGCCTTCGCCAGAGCCCTGGGTGGGAGAGGGGACACAGAGCTGAGGACCCCATCCTGGAACCCCTCACCACCCACTAGAGCACAGCTCCCTGTCTAGCTGACACCCAGGGTGGACCAGCCACAAAGAGGGTGGGCCATGGGGCAGGAGCACGCAGGCCCCAGTGGCCCTGGGTGGTCAGAGTGTCTTCCTTTCTCACCCATACCCCGGGCCAGGTGGGAGGCCAGCCCCTCTGTCGGCCCTGAGCCTGGGCTGGGCTCCCATCAGGCCTCACCTGTTGGAGGCAATGGCTTCAGTCAGGCCATACAGGTTGTGGAGGTTATAGTGTGTGGAAAGGAACTGGTGGCTGGAGGCACAGATGGTAGCCGCCTGCAGAGTCCCGCCAACCACCCCTGGGAGAGGGGAGGGGGCTGGTATCCGTGGACTTCCTTCTGGGGTGGGGTGCATGACGCCCTCCCATCCCCCTTGTTCTGGGAGCTGTTGTGCAGGTATATTCAGATGTGGCTCCCAGAGGTGCACCCTAAAGCTTCCCTGGCTCTCCTGTTGGGCGTGGAGCTCGCCCCTGCTCATGGTGGTGGCCCTAGGGGCCTGGGCATGTCCCTCTCCCGTCTCTACCGTTTGCAAAGACAGGACAAGCAGGGTACCGAACACCGGGCTTTGCAGACCCCCAACTTGCAATTCTCGTGTCACCACCGAGCATGAAACCCTCCCCTGAAGCGCTGGCTGCATGTGACTATGACTGTGTCCTGGGCCGCGTCAGCCCCACCTGGACCACATTCCTGCCTGGGGTTCCTGTCCCTCCCCTTCAGATGGCCGCTGCCCATTGCTTCTTAGAAATGAGAGCTTCAAATTGCAATCAAGAGAAGGTAAATCCCAGATTTGAGCCATTAACCTGCAGGTGGGCCCTGGGGCAGGTAGGTGGGGGCCTACCGGGTACATAGGGCGGGTTTTCCAGCTCGTTGTCTGGGCAGCCATGCTCAGAGCCCCTCACGAAGTTGGATGGTTCGTTCATGTCCTGCAAGAGAAGCTCAGAATACAGAGGGTGGGGCTGGTGCCCAGAGGCCAGGGGGATGCTGGGACGGGGGCCATACTTACAATCCACATGCCATCGAAGGGCACTTGGGCATGGAACTCAGACACCATGTCCTGCCACCAGTCAAGGGCCTCGGGGTTGGTGAAGTCGGGGAAGGCAGTGGGTCCAGGCCACACCTGGACAGTGAGAGGCCAAAGAGAGAGACAGCACTGGGCCCTGTGGAGTCTCAGCCTTGAGCAAGGCGGAAGCCTCATTATTAGTCAACATCCGAATAGGCAAACCAGAAACTCTCCTGGGGGTCAGTGAACAGGCCTCTCCTCACACTGTCCTGACACAGGAGTCTGAGGGGCCTCACCCTGGGAGAGCCCCAGAGCACCCTACACATCTGGCTAGCGTGTGGATGGACTGAGGAACTGGAGTGTGGGAAGAAGAATGGTGGACACAACCTCATTGGGACTGCTGCTGCCAAAGACCGCTCAGGAAGTGACTCTCCCATATCTGCAGGGGTAGGGTGTGTTGCCTGGCCCCTCCCTCAGCTGGGGTCCCCCTTCCTGTTAGCTTGGGCAACACCCTGGACTCTGCCGAGCTCCCCATGGGAGGGCTGGGTCCTCTCAGGTGGCCCTCAAAGCCTCACCAGGGGTATGCAGGGCTCATGCCTGGGCAGGGCCAGCTGCCCACGAAGTCTGAGACTCCCTGACGGAAGAACTCTGGGGTATTCCTCATCAGGAACCCCTGCTGCCAGCGGCTGGGCCTCACCCCACCCACTCTGTCCCACTGGACATGACGTCTGTGAATTCCGTCTTCCTGACAGCTACTCCGTTCCCAGTGGTCAGACCCTCAAGGTCCCCACCTTACCTTTCCAATCAGTGGCTGCCCAGTCTCATTGGTGATAAAAACCCCCCTCCGCAGACCCTCGTCATATGGTCTGTAACTGCCAGCAGGGCCTGAGCTGCTGATGGCAGGATCCTGGGGGTGACAGAAATGGGTCAGGATGAGAGAGGCGGCCCAAATCCTTGGCACCAGTCTCTGGGAAAATGGGAACTGGGTGAAGAGGCAGGATGGGGCTGTACACGTGTACAGTGTGCCCAAGTGTATACATGTAGTGCCTGCCTACAGAGTGGTGGCTGTGGGTGAGTGTGCCTGGATGCAAGCTTGGCCTTTCCTCTGAGCTTTCTGGGGTTTCTACAGGGACTTCCTTTACAATTTTTTTTTTTTAAGTGGAAAGGTCTGCCTTTGCTCTCCCTCCTGAGTGGCCACTGGTGACTGCTACCCACAGAGGGGCAGAAATGACAGATATGGATAAGGTGCACTTGGTCTAAACCTCTCCGCAAATGAATTTGCTCTTCTGAAGGGGGTTTCTATGATGGTTTCTATGATGGGGGTTTCTATGATGATTTGGTCTTTTCAGTCCCCAGTTCTTGCCTCCTCTGAGTAGGGCCAGGCATAACATCCAGGCTAGACCAGCCCTGAATCATGTCCCTCCTGCTATGGGGCAGGCTCAGGGCAGGTCAGCCTTTGTGCTGTGTCACTTGGTCCTGCCCTTGGTCACCTCCTTCCCATGAAGACAGAGCTATCCCAAGGGATGGGCAGGGCGGGAGACACACCTGCTGCCCCCATCCAGCTTCCCCAGCCTTTCCCAATATGCATGACACCAGCTTATTGTACCCCCTGCCTTTGGCTCTAGGACAGTTCAAGTAACCCCCAAACCAGAGAGTCCAGAGTATAAGCCAGGTGTCGCCAGGGACTCTTCTAGTAGATGTTCCTGGACAGCACAGACTAAGTCCATAACCCCTTGACATCCCTGCTGACCATGGCAAGCATGATGAACAGCCACTGCACAGACATCTGCCATTCCCGACCCATACACTCCCCTGAGTGAAGCGGGTAGGAGGGAGGGGGAAGGGGACAGGGAAGGAGGAGGGGGAGGGAGGGGAGGGGACTCACCACGATCATCATGTACCGCCGACCACCCTGGTGGAGCTCATTCACGGTGGCTGGGAAGTCTGCAAAGCCATCCCTGTTGAAGGTGAAGTCCCTCCGTGCGTCCATGTAGTCCAGGTCGTTCCACTGCACGTCCTGTGGTGCAGCACAGGGCCCACCGCTGGCATCCAGGAGTTCTGCTACCCTGCCCCTGGTTGGCCCCTGCACCACCCTCACTCACCAGGGGGAAGTGGGCCCTGGTCATGTTCTCCACCACCTGGCGGAGGATGGCAGTGGAGGAGTAGCCCCAGCGGCAGAGATGAAAGCCCAGGCCCCAGTATGGTGGCATGAAGGGGTACCCTGCAGACCAACAGCACTGTGAGTAGGGGCAGGAGGGTCAGGGGTAGGGTGGGCACAGGGAGCAGGTCCTACCTACAACATCCAGGTACTGCTGCACCACGCTCTTGGGCTCTGGTCCCAGGAAGACATACATGTCGAGGATCCCACCTGTTGTCCTCCAGCTGAGGGCTGGGCTGGGCTGCAGGACCACATCTGGGGAAAGCAGCCTGAGCTCAGTGACAAATACCCCAGCTATGAGCTGCAGCTCCCCATAGATGGCCAGACTGCAGCCAGAGAGTGTGGCTCTCCCCCGGGGAGCCTGGGAGCAGCCTGGTGAGGTAGGGGTCCAGGTGAACCCACCTCGGTGAGAATGGAAGGGCAATGAGCACTGGTCCTGGGGACCTGCCTGGGATCCCCCACGGATCCCAGGCATAATAGGCTGAGGCCTCAGTCACTCTGTTCCTTAGGCAGATGAGAGGCCTCGGCAGGACCTCTAGTTCTGGGGCAGGCCAAGGGCCTCAGGCTCCCTACAGACGCAGCAGAGGGGGTGCTGAAGGCCTGGCCTGGGGACTCACCCATGGCATTGCTGTTTAGCAGGAAGACCCCATGGGCTGAGCCGCCATCCTCCAGAGCCAGATAGAAAGGGTGTGATCCATAGAGGTTGGCACTGGGCTGGGACAGGCAGAGAGAGCACTTTAGCCCTAGGACCCCAGACTTCATATTCCCACCTAGTCACCCCTCCTTACCGAGGGGGCCAAGTCCCGGTTCCAGAGGGTGACCCTGGTCCATTCAGTTCTGAGCATCAGGGGGCTGAGGTGCTCAGCGAGGCCAGTGATGTACTGGGAGGGCAGGGAGGTGGACAGCTGCAGAAACTGGTCGGCGAAGAACAGGGGTGCCACGGTGGTGTTCAGCCTGTAGGGACACCAGGCTCCCTTGTACCCACACCCATGCTGGACCCTCCAGCAGGCAGGCTGAGGGGGCCCCAGGGCAGCCTGGCCAACTCTGGACAGGCCAACCCTGGGACAGGCAGCCACTTGAGGCCCAGTGGCTGCCAGTAACCAGAAACCAGTGAGAAGAGCCACCAAAGGCACATTCGGAGAGGCTGTGCCCACATCCCAGATAGGCAGCACACAGCAGTGATACAAACACACACCGGGTCATATTAGGGGACGTGGGCCTTGGAGGGACACAAGGCAGAGAGTGGCCAACAGCAGGGACTATGGAGCCCTAGCTCTATCACATGTCAGTGAGTCCCCTTGCCTCTGTACCTCAGTTTCCATCACTGGCTTCTGAATTGTTATGGCTCTTAAATGAGTTAATAATTAGTTCTAGGTGTGTGGTAGGTGAGAAATATTTGATAAATGAATAAAAATAAAGCTGCGCAAGGGCATGTCACATGTAGGGGGAGCCACTCTGGACTAGACCAGGTCTCTGCTCAGCACTTCTGGCACATGGGTGAGTCACCCTTTGTGGTGGGCTGCCCTGGGCACTGTAGGGTGCTGGGCAGCACCCCTACCCACTAAGTGCCAGAAGCACCCCTGCTGTGGCAAAGAAGCCACCTACAGACACCACCACAGGCCGCCTAGGGAAATCGGCCCTCGATGGGGAGCCCAGGGCAAGGTAGTAGGGGGGACCCTCTGGGGGCACCATGCCAAGATTTGGGAAACCATTCTGGGTGGGCATCTATGGACATGGCTTGGGGTGTTCCAGGAATAGCCAAGTGGCCCCGACAGGGAGGGAACCATGGCAGAGCTGAGGTCCACAGCAGACCACATCTGGAAGACAATGCCATCCATCTCACAGACGGTTTGTCCCTCTAGGAGGCTCTGGCCCTGATGGCCGCCCTGATACTGCCAGCCCAGGGTGGAGCTCGAGGCCCAGGAAAAGGACTCACAGCACCCGGCTGTCCAGCTTTCTGCACACAACCACCCCGAAAGGCTCCTCGGAGAACTCCACACTATACAGTGGGGACGGCGCCCGGCTGTGCACACGCGGGGTCTCCAAGGGCACCTCGTAGCGCTTGTTAGTGGGATCTTTGATCTAGAAGAGACAGCAGCGTTCAAAGCCCTCGGAAGGCTTGTGTCCCTCCCTTCCCCACAGTCCCTTCACTCTCCATAGGAGTCACAGCTCCAGAAGTTCAGGTCCTAGCACAGCCATGCACCCTGTGCACAAGCACTTGGTTCAACCTCTCTGACCCTCGGTTTCCTCATCTATACAGCCAGAAGGAAACCACTCTCGGGTTACAGGTCAAATATAGAACACCCAGTAAACTTGAACTTAAGAGAAACTGCTAAGTTTTTAAAAATTTAAGTATGGCCCTAGTATTGCACAGGACATCCTCAAACTAAAACGTAAAGTCATTTTTTGCAGGGAAGGGTTGCTGCAGACACTGTGTGTGTATGGGGTGGGGGAGCAGCAGGGAATAGAGCAGACAGAAGTCTCTGCTTTTGGTGGGCAGTCAGTAGCTCGTGTTCCACTGCTGGGATCATCCTGTGCTGACACCTAACTACTGGAGGCTGAGATGTCACCCCCTGGAGGATGGGAGAGCCCACTGTGCCCTGCACCCTACTTCCTAGAGCACCTGTCACCACATGAGTCTCACTGTTCCCAAGGGGCCACTCTGTCTGCTCACACCCCAGCTCCCAGCACACATTAGGGCCACAGGCACACCTGCAGGGGAGTCCACATGTTCTCTCTGTCCTCTCTGCCCCTGCTGGCCCAGGCTGTCTGTCTCTGTGTGCCTGGACCTCTGCCAGGTCCCCTCCGCATGCCCAGACCTCTGCCTGGTTCCACCCCCTCCCCTGCCCCACCCACCGTGATGCGCAGGCGGCTCTCAGTCTCCATCGACACATCCAGCCGTAAGGTCAGGATGTCCTTGGGGAAGAAGGTGGGGATGGAGCGGGTCAGAGTGGCTGTGTATCCCATTTCTGAGGAGCTGAGGTTCTGCAGGCGGTAGCTTGGGTAGCTTGGGGGAAAGAAACACCAGGGTTGCCCCATCAGGGGGCTCCCTGGGCCCTGCCTTGTTGGGACATAGCAGCAGCCGCGGGCCTCACACTGCTCCTGGGTTACGGCCTTGTCCGGGGCACAGTCAAAGCGGCTGTTGGGAGGGATGTCACACTGTGTTGGTGCTGCTCCAGGTCGACCAGGGTGTTTCCGGGTGTGCTGGGGCTTTGGCCAGCTGGCTCCTGACTGGTGAGCTTGGGCAGTCTCTTCTGGTCCTTGAGGGAAGTCTCGCAGCTCTTGCGGTACCATTGGGAAGTCACAAAGCAGGATGTGCCCCAGGAGGACAACTGTGGCCAAAGAGATGAGGGCGCAGACCCCCACCAGCAGCCGGGAACAAGGTGGCCACAGCACTGCCATGGTGGACGTCTGGGGCAGGGCAGGCAGCTCCTGGAGGCCTGCTGGGAGAAGGGACAGGCTGAGCAGTCAACCAGAGGCCTTGGGTGGATTCTACGGCAGTGCCTGGACCAATGGCCAGCAGCGCCTGGGGGCAGAGCAAGGCTGGCCAGGGTCCTGCTCCCCAGTGCCCTGACAAGGAAAGCTGCAGGGCAAGGATGGAGGAGCAGACACAGGGTGCTGCAGAGACTGGGCAATGCTGAGATGGGGCACTGCACAGAAAGGGTGCTGGGGACATGTGATGCTACAGAGAATGTATACTGGAGAGATGGGGTGCTGCAGAGACAGGGTGCTGCAGCATTGGGCAGACTGACACCAGAGGAAGGAAAGGCAAAAGGGAAGAAATGTGTCCCAAATAGGGGATCGTGGAACAGTTCCCACTGAGAAGTCTTCTAAAACTCCATAAATGAAATGTGTTTTAAAAATACAGGAAGAGCTGGGCATAGTGGCACAGGGCTATAATCCCAGCACTTGAGAGGCTGGTGCAGGAAGAGTGCCATGAGTTTGAGGCCAGCCTGGACTACATAGTGAATTCAAGGATTACATAGTGAGACCTTGTCTCAAAAAAATAAAAAGGACAGGCAGAGCCCGGTGTGACAGGTGACAAGTGAAGCAAGCAAGCTCCAAGTATGTGAAATGAGCCCCACTTCTGCAGGAAGGTGGGCCCAGGCCAGTAAATCTCAGCCACCAAGGCGTCACAGTGAATAGGAGCCTCAGGGGACCACCATCTCTTTGGTTCCTCTCCTGTGGACAGGCACAGGGATGTGCCACTGTGAGAAATCTCAGGCACTGTGGAGGGTCACACTCTGGGGGTGGCCACACCACAAGAGAGAGAAGCCTGACCCTGATGGCTTTGCAGACGGGAGCCCCTTGACCCTCCCTGATGTACACAGGGAGAGACGCGCTTGGGGAACATGCTGCATCTGGAGCCTCCAGGAACAGAGATGAGGAGGACAGAAGGCTCCGAGTCTGGTGGTGACATTAACAAGATGCTGTTCCCTTTCTCTGAGCACCGTATGAGGAGCACGGTATCAGCCAAGCCCCTCTGAGGAGCGGGCACCAACATGGAATAAACATGTGAGGATTTTCTACAGGGATCTTTCATCTCATTGAAAGTGGGGGGGTAGAACAGAAGGGCTGGGAGAGCCACCACACCCACACCAGACTGAGCCCATGGGACGGAGAAAGAACAGGATTGGGTCAAAGTGTCCTAGCAGTAAGGTCATGGGTTGGGGGGCTCAAGTCACAGCTGGCCATCGGAGGAGTTCCAGGTCACCCAGGAACAGCCCAGGGACAGGAGCAGTGAAGGTTTTCAGAGTGCAACAACTGGGTCACTTTGCCGACGTGGCTCTGTGCAACCTTTTTACTGCCAGTAAACATGTACATGTTGAGGAAGAGTCACACACCAGCAGGGGTGAACACAGGGCTGACCTCGTCGCAGAAGGGCTGGCCACAAACATTCTGACCAGCAGCAGTGCTCAGGGTCCACCAGGAGTCATTCCTGAATTAGGGCTCTCTGGGTCCGGGGTGAAGTTTTTTCCCCACAACATTGTAACACCGAGTGTGTGGGATGTTTTTCTTCCACTAACCCATTCTGCAGCTCTCCAGGCACCAGCTGGGTGCCCCACAATCCAATTCAATGGTGACACTGACTCCCCAGATTTAGCACAGACCCCACAGTTAAGGGCTCAGCCCCACAAGACCACCCCACTTCAGCAGCCAGCTACGAGTCCCAGGCTGTTGCAGTACTTCTGTTGACCAGCCATAAACTTGGGGTCTCCATGAGCCCCTACCCAGGCACCATAATCCACTAGAACAGCTCACAGAACTCTGGAACACAATTTACTTATATTTACTGTTTTGTTTCTGTTTTTTCTTTTTAAGAAAGGCTGTAACTCAGGAACAGCCAGATGGAAGAGATGTTAGCGTGAGGTGGGGGGGGCAGGGAGAGCTTCCTGGCACACCACCCTCCCAGCACCTCCACGGTGTTCGCCCATCCCGTCTTTAGGAGCTTCTAGGGGGACTATTATGTAGGCATTGGTTAATTATTGGCCATTGGTGATGGACTCAATCTCCAGCCCTTTCTAGGAGGTGGATGGATGATGAGGCTGAAAGTCGAAACAAGTCTCGGACTTTCTGTTCCTTGGAAGCTATCTAGGGGTCACCGGCTACCTCAGCACTTGAAAGACATCACACTGGAGTTTCCAAGGGTTTTGGGAGCTGTGTGCCAGGAAGCCGACACGAGACCAATTACAACATTCACTTTGTCCTATGCTGCGAGCCCCAGCCTCCATGGCCCTTGTAGACACACGCGGCAGCTTGTGCTCATGACTCAGAATCTAAGGAACTGAGACGCTGAGTACAGCACAGGGGTCCACAGTCGGGGCCCCCCAACCCGCAGGAGCTCAGAGGCGGCTCGGGGCACAGCGCCCAGGGAGAAAGACGTCCTAGAAATGGAGAGCGAGCGGGCATGCCAGCCTTATAGCAGGGGTTTCAGTTCTGCTCTCAGCGCCCCGTTCAGAGGCAAACGGGGAAGGACTGGAAGGACAAACCCGCCTTCTGGGAAGTGGCTTTCTGACACGCGGGGCTGAAGTTTCTCAGCCTTCAAGTGCCTCAGTTTCTCCCGTGAGACACGGCACAGAGCCTTCCCCGTTGAGCACCGCGGAGATGAGCGAGAATCCGGGTTTGGGTGGGCCCGTCGCGGTCCTGGGGTCACTGTCCCCGCTGTTTTGCTCAACTCTCCCAATTAGGAAGCCGCAAACAGGCACAGGCCGCCAGCCCATCCCGCCCGAGAGGCCTGACACCTCCAGCCTGCTCCCAAGCAGCGTCCGCCACTCACCTGCGAGCGCCTTTCACCTGCGCGCCTGCCGCCTCGCAGCCCCCCGCAGCGTCCTGAGCAGTCACATGACTGTCTGGGGGGGGCGGATCGGGCGTCACGTGGTTCCATCCCCGCGCAGGCGCCCGAAGCGAGGCCCGCGCTATGATGCGCTGCGTCCCCTAGTGGCGACGCGGGAGGAGCGGCTTTGCGGCGGTCGTGGGTCGGTGTCCCGGGGCGCGAGTTCTGTTGTGGATGCCGGTTCCTTTGGGGACAGAGTGAGCACGACGCTCGTGGGCACAGCCCGGAGTGTAGTCTCGCCGGCAGTGAGACCTGGCAGAGCTGGCTAAGGCGCACCCTGCCCGCAGGAGCTGGTCCCGCAGACCCAGCCCAGGGACGCGTGGGAGAGGCCGGGAGCCTGGAAGCGCCTTACACTTGTTCTGTCGCTTACACGTCCCCCTGGGGCACTAGGCAAGGCATTGCGATAGCCCGCGGTTGTGAATTTTTATTTTTTTAGGCAGGGTCTCGCTGTGTAGTTCATACTGGCTTTGAACTCCCTATGTAGCCCATGCTGGCCTTAAGGTTGTGGCTATCCTCCTGGCTCAACCTCCCAGTGCTGGGTTTACAAGCTTGCGGCTCCACACCTGCCTGGATTGTGAAAATTTACAGGACACAGGAATGTTCTCATCAAGTGAGAAAATGTGCATGTAAAGACAAGCAAACTTTTAGGCAAGAGATAGAAAACATGTTAAGGCCGGGGATTTATCTCAGTGGTTAGAGTGCTTGCCTAGTAAGTACAACGTCCTGAGTTTGATCCCTGGCACAAAAGAAAAAAAAAAAAACGAAAGAAAACCTGTGTTTGGAGGAAGAAGCTGTACCCAGGTAGGTCGCCAGGGTAGATAGCTAAGCCCTCCCTGCCTGCTTTGTAGTTCAGTATTTCTGCAGTCTTAGAATAAATATGTCTTACTGCCACATCTAGAAAGAGGCATTTTATTCTGCTCCAGAGTTTGAAAATGAAGTTCTTTTGCAGAACATTTTGCGGAAAGCCACAGGGTGATTGTCTCCAGAGAAACCAGTTTGTGGGAGGAGAAGGGAGGTTGGCAGGCAGGGGCCAGGCCCCAGCTTGCTGGAGTCCGTTGCAGCCCCCAGGAGCAGCGTACAGCCTAGTGCTGGGTGACCTGGGAACCGTCAAGGTCCTACATTGCGGGGTGTGCTGGGTGTGTGTGTGTATCAGATTCCCAGTGGGGAGGGCATGGGGAGCCTCGAAGGTGGCTTGGGGTTCTCAGTTGTGCCCTAGCACAGCGCTTCCACCCTGTTCCCCTACAAAACCGACCAACTGCTTTTTACTTGGACAAGTCAGTCCAAGGGGGCACGTAAGGCTTTGTGCCCATAGGTGATGCCCCTGCAGGTGGAAAGGGGACCATCAGGCTCACCCCGTGCTGTCAGAGGTGCTGGGTTCTACTTGGTTTAAACTGCTGAGTGGCTGAGAAACAATTCCTCTGGGGCTGGGCTGGCTCTGTCCCGTAAATAGTGTCATTCTGAGGGCACACACATCCCAAGTTCCTGGTGATAAGTGGAATTCTGGTGGTCTTCCTCAGGGTCAGATCCTGGGAGTGGGGGGCTCCCTGGTGTTTTCTAGGAGGGCCCCAGGGATTCAAGCTTGCTGGCGATCTTCTGGCTGATCGGTCGCAGGCCCTCTTGGAACTGAGGGTGCTCCTCCTGCACATGGGTCAGGATGGTGCTCAGCAGGGCCAGCCGGCCCTCCAGCTGCTTGTGCTCCAGCAACATGGACTTCTGGGAGCGGAAGAGGAACACATACTTCCCATCCATCACAGCCTGCAGGTGCTTGAGGCGTGTCTGCAAGGTCACGATCTCTGAAAGATTCTGGGTAGGAGAGGGACCCTGTGTCAGGTCATGCAAACAGAGGGACACCTGCCAACCCCCCTCCCCATTTCACCTGGGAGGGATGCCAGGGAGAAGTACAGGGAAGGAGTCTCCAGATCCCAGGGAAGGCCAGATTCCCATTGCCTGGGAGCCTTGTCCATCCATCCCAGAGAGGCCTGGGTTTGTTTTTTTTTTTTTTTTTGTATTGGAAATTGAAGTCTGTAGTCTCCATCACAATTATTCCCTTATCTTTGGAAACCACCTTGTTTGTTTATTTATTGTGGAACTGGGGATTGAACCCAGGACTTTTACACTGAACTACATTTCCAGCCCTTTTTTGTTTTTTATTGTCAGACTGGGTATTACTGAGATGCTAAGTTCCCCAGGCTGGGCTTGAATTTAATGATCCTCCTGGCTCAGCCTCCCAGCGCGCTGGGATTACAGGCGTGCACCACCATGCCTGGCCGTAAGGAGATGTTTTTGATGCCACTGTATGTCAAGCCCAATGCTGACCAGGCCTAAATCTTGGAGTCACACCTGACCCCCCTTTTATGCTCACACACAGCCAGGCCCACAGGAAATTCAACTGGGATGGCTTCAACTGGGATGGCTATGTACATATAGACTGGTGGCCACCCCCGTCCATGCACACCACTCTGCTGAAGAGATGCGAGCTTCAAGCACCTTGAAACCCCACCCCCACACCCCTGCAGCCAGGGCATCCCATGGAATCCCAGGTCATCTGTGGCACCCGGCCCGCTACTGTCTTTCCCCTCAACCCCCACAATGAAAGCCTAAAATCAGGACCTTGCTCCTCCTGAAGCTGCCACAGTCCCTGGGGGCCCTCTTTGTCCTGCTGTCCCCTCTGCCTGGGGCTGCTTCTGCCTTGCCTCCTGCCAGTCCTCTGTCCTCTCAGTGCAGCCTTCCCGGGCCACCACACTCAGATTTTGTCCTGCCCAGTCCACACTGATGCCTAACACTTTCTCTGCTTATTTTTCTTCAAAGGATTTACCCCATCTCTTCCTTGATTTAGTGTGCTTCCCCTCTGACCTCCTTCCCTGAGGATGGAATCTCTGCGAGCACAGGGAGTGCTATCTTTTTGTCTGTCCTGGAGTCCTAGCATCCAGACTGGCACCTGGCCTGTGACTGATAGTGATCAATATTTGCTGAGTGAAGGAATAATAAGCCCACAAAGACATCAACAGCCAGCGGTGCCATCAACAGCCCACGGGAGAGCCTGGCTTCTCCTGTGTGTGGTGCATCCTTCTGCTTGAGGGAACTCCTGGGACTTTTACCTGTCGCTTGAGGGTTGTGAGCTGCCTGATGTTTGCTTCAAGTGTGCAGATGTCTGCCTGCATGCTGGACAGCTTGTCCTGCTTCTCCAGGAGGGAGCTATTCAGCAGTTTTTGAGTCTCTTCCATTTCCAAGATGGTCTTGTTGCACTGCTCGGTGGCCTAGAGGATAGATGGGACTTCCTGGGCCCCTGCATCCTGGTCACTTAGCAGACGGAGACTGGCTAGGGACCCGCGGGCACCTCTGGACATCCACTGGACTGGGTGGGTGGGACAGGGAACAGTGTAGCAGCCTCAAGCAGAGGCAGGGGCCAAAGCCACACGGGGCATACAAGGGAGGGGGTGAGAACAGCGCAGCTTCCAGCGGGAGGTGTCTGCAGCAGCTGGTGGCAGGGGTGCAGCCAGATGCTATCAGGGGAAGCAGAGCTATCAAGAAAGGAGGATCTGGCAACCATTGGCAGCTGATGCAGGGTCCAGAGGAGGATGAAGACAACAACTCTCTGGGCTGACTGAGGACACGAAGAACTTTGGGCTCGGACTGGAGGGAGGAGGAAAAGGCCCTGTCTGTGGACGCAAGGAGGGCTCCTCTTAGGCGTGGCCCACAGGGGCAGGAAGATTTGGGTGCTGCCTGGCAGGGTGCAGGACAGGGAAGGTGAGGGGTCCCAGCGGAGGACATGGGAGGCTCCCACATGGCCTCTGAGGCCATGTTTGTACATGTCCCTATTGCTACCACACTGTGCACAATCATGGCTGCTGTTGCCTTTAACTTTCACCTCGCTGGGAAGCAGTTCCTGCTCCTTCTGCCCAAGCAGATGTGGAGAAGCGGGCTTGGAAAGGCTTCCTGTGACACTGCCCACAGTCACACAGCTGGTCAGTGGGGCTGTGGGGCCAGCCTGAGAAGTTTGCGTCCAGATTCTGGCCCAGTGATGGCTAGGGGAGTGGGCACCGGGGCGGCACTGGCTTGTCCCCTCCCAGGCAAGGCATATAATACATGCTCAGTGGACATGGCCGGGTGGACAGCGATGCAGGTTCCAGCAGCCTGGCCCCAGCCCCTGATGGGAGTCAGGCCACATGAGCACAGGCCATGCTGACAGCCACCACGTCGTCCCCCAGCAGGATCTGGCACGCTGGTCACATGTCCCCTTATGGAGCACAGTCACAGCCCGGGGGGTACAGTGGCTTCTGTCACCAGTGCAGGTCAGATTAGCTCGCCCACTTCCAGAGCTGGCCTCTCCCACCCCTGCTGCCCCTCTACTGTCATGTTTCTGTGACTGTGGCCCACAGGAATGAGGAGCAGAAAAGACTCGGCCGTGGAGACCTGGGTGGGTGGGAGCCAGAGTGTGACCACAGTCCAGAGGCCCTGGGACCCCAGGTCGCATGACAATGGGGAGGACGTGTCCTCAGGCTGGCCGTGGGGGTGGGGGCATGCTGACCACATGTGAGGGGGAGACAGACACCAGCAGGACATGGTGATGCCCACCCCCAACAGCAGACATGGAGCCAGATCAAGAGCACCTTTCTAGAATATTCCTTGAGTCATGCAGATAGAAAAGGACCATGTAAATTCCCTGGGCTTTTTCGCTGCTGCTTACCTTGTGGGTTTCCCTGATTTTCCGCTGCAGCTCAATCTGCTTGTGGTGGAAGTCAGTCCGGGTGAGCGCCTTCTTGTCCATCTTGCTCTGCCCCTCAGCCCGGGTCATGATGGTCTCTCTACGGGCCACCACCATCTCCATGTCCCGGATCATCTTCTCCTGCTGCTTCAGCAGCTGCCCGTGCTTGACCTGGGGTCACAGGACAGAGGGGCTGGGCAGGGCCAAGACACCAGCTGTGCTGGAAACTGCCATCCCGCTTGCCACAGCCTGTCCCGATGGACTGGCTCCTCCACTGGACTGGCAGGGACATGATGAGGGCCATGAGGAATCTGTGGACCGCAGGCATTGGTGGGAATGAGCACACAGTCACAGAAAGAACTCAGGCAATAGCCAGGTGTAGTAGTGCATGCCTGTAATCCAATACTCTTGGAGGGTAAGGCAAGAGGATTGCAAGTTCGAGCCCTGTCTCAAAAAATAAAAAAAGTGATAGGGATGTAGATCAGTGCACACGCCCTAGGTGCAATTTCCGAGTACAAAACAAAACACCTTCAAGCAAGAGAAGGCTGCCAAAGAGAGAGGAAAGGGAGAGATGGCAGCACTAAATGTGACCCGGGTGCACCCTGGGACAGAAAAGGACATGACAGATAAGACTGTGGAATCTGACTAGATTCAGTGGTTTGGTCAGTAGTGTTGTACCAAGGCTAAGTACACCAGGGATTCGTAAGACAGTAACACTGGCGGAAGCTGGCTGAGGGGTCTGCAGACTGCAACTGCAGGCTGGTTCTGTAAGACTGACTGCAGGGCTGTGAAGGGACTTTCTGGAGTCACAGGAACATCCTAAGTCTTGACTGTGGCCATGGCTACACGGATAGGTATCCGGGTCAGAACCTACAGAACTGTATGTTTAAAATAAGCACATCACATGGGACGTAAGCTGTGCCTTGATAAAGTCGACTGAAAAGAAAGAAAACAGGCAAGAAAAAAGTACTGATAGACTGGTAACACTCAGGACTTCGGAGGTGGCAGAAACATGACCACTATTATGTGATTTCTTTGGAAAAGTAATCTGATGGCTCCACTGCAGTTGACACTTTCCATGTTCTTTTGCCCAGTAAACACACTATTGGGGGCTGGGGATCTAGCTCAGTGGTTAAAGCACTTGCCTAGCAAGCACAAGGGCCCGAGTTCGATCCCCAGAACCAAAAAACAAACAAACAAACAAAAAACCACACACTATTGGTAATCTCATCTCTAGAAAGAAAGAAAAGGATGAGGAAGGGCATGATTGTCACATTGTATAAGGTTAACTCTCTCTGTTGCCTCAGTAGAGCTAAGGGCTGCAGAGGGTCCAAGTAGAACTCGATGTGGAAGAGGAGAAGTCCTTCTCTGCTGGGACAGGGACACTGGGCCAGGAGTTCCACCATTGTCCCTTCTCAGCCTCACCCTCTTTGGACTCAGGCCGAGTTACAGCACCAGTCTTCCGGGTCCCCAGCAGTAGGTGGCAAACTGCAGGACTTGGTAGCCTCCATAGGAGCAGATTCTCACCCCGTATGTAGTCATGTGTCCTCCAGACAGGGACAAGCTCAGAGAAATACGTCACATTATAAAACAAAACAGCTTCCCTTGGAGATGAAATCCTAGGGAACTACCGCCGTATCACCCACCTCCCCACTGACCGGAATGTCTGTTAGAAGGCACGTGACTGTATAAAAGGGGTGATTGAAAAATATGCTTGTGTTTAAATTTTAAAAAATTTATGGGGCTGGGGATTTAGCTCAGTGATAGAGGGCTTGCCTAGCAAGCGCAAGGCCCTGAGTTTGATCCCCGGCACCACCCCAAAAAATGTATTAGTGCAAGAGTCACATTGTCATTAATCCCCCTCAAAATACTCCCTCTCACTTTGAACATGCTTATTCCATCATTCTTGCCACTTTCTGAAGCAGATCTGGAAATCTCTTTATGTGAGTGTCTTCAGTTGTGCTGTTGCGGCTGCCTTATTCTGAATCGATTCAAAACACTGACTTTTTTATGGCCATTTTGACTTTAGGGCAGGACCAGAAGTTGTGCTGTGCCAGATCCATTACATAAGGTAGGTGAAGATACACCCTAATGTTTTCACAAGTTTGCCTGGCCATTGGATGGCACCTGGCAGCAACATTTACTGTATTTTTGATCACACCTTGTAAAGACACTCAGGAAAAAGGACTTCCAGAACTGCTTCAGAAAGTGGCAAGAATGATGGGATAAGTGTGTTTGAATCGAGGGGAAGTGTTTTGAGGGGTGATTAATGGCAATGTGTCTTGTCCTGTAATACATTTTAAAAATGTAAACAGTCAACCGTATTTTTGAATACCCCTGGTATAGGTCCTCTTGGATCTCTCTCTGAAGGACCCTCGATGCTTTGGAAAAACCCATCTCAGCCTAGGAGGACCGTCCACCAAAGGCAGAAGCTGCCCTGAGATGGAAGCAGGAGGGAGACAGGTCCAGGATTGCACGAAGTGCAATCTAGTGGGGACTTTTGGACAGAAGTGTGTCTCAGGCAGCAGCAGGACAGGTGGAGCCCCACGAAGTCTCCCTGTGTGTGAGGGATGAGATAGGGGTGTCTTTCTCAGCTCTATCATTGTATGAGGCTCTTCCTGTCCCTCACTGGTAGGTCGTGAAATTCGGGGTCGCAGCCAGCATTTTTGTGTGTGTGGTGCTGGGGATTGAACCCAGAGTCTCACGCATGCTAAGCAAGTTCTCTGTCACTGAGCTACGTCCCCAGTCCTTTTTACTTTATTTATTTATTTATTTATTTATTTATTTTTAATTTTAAACCAAGAACATGTATTGGTACATTCTACATACAATGGTCACATTCATTACATTAATTCTGTACCTATACATGATGTATCTTGGTTCTCCCCCCTCTTCCCCCCTCCCCTCTGCACCCTCCCTCCCTATTTACAGCAGGTTCATTCATAATCCTCCATATTTTCCCAGTCCTTTTTATTTTGAGACAGGGTTTCTCTGAGTTGTCCAGACTGGGCTTGAAATTTTGATCTTCTTGTCTCAGCCTCTCAGAGTGCTGGGATTGTTGATAGGCATTTACCACCATATCTAGTTTTCAAATATCAGAGTGCCTTGATTGCTTGGAGTAAGGATAAAATGGTGTTTTGTGAAATAATGTGCGTATAACTGTGTGCCTGTCACCGAGAAGCTCATGGCACTGTTACCATTTCCACGCTGCAGGGACAGAGACAGACCCTCTGTGAGGGCCAGGTCGGGGGCACAATGCCTGCAGCCTGGGCTTGGTTGGGGTTTGGATGGCTGCGAGGGAGCAGGGTTGTCCCCAGGACTCTCAGGCCTTGCCCTTGGCCAGGGCGGCCGTAGGGAGCCTGGTCCCTGAGCTGCAAGGTGGCGCCGCCAGGCCCTGCCCACACAGCTCTCCCCACTCACCTTCATCCTGTGGATCTCTGCCTTCATGGCTTGGATCTCCGTCTTGCTGGCATCTGAATCCACCGAGGTGCGCATATCTTTTGCCAGTTGGATTTTTTTCTCCCAAAGCATGATCTGGTGTCTGCAGAGACACGAGAGGTGGTGTCGGAGCCGGAGAAGTCAGCTTTCTTCCAGGGCCTCACATAGCCCCTGAGCTGCGACGGCAGAGACTAAGAGGCTCATGACAGTTTACTCCGTGGCTCCTCGCAGAAAAGCGTTGTCAATGCTTAAAATACACAGACCTCAGGCACACAGGGAGGGAGGGAAGGCGGGAGGGGGATGAGGAGGAAGGGGAAGAGGAGAAGGACGAGCGATGAGAAGAACGGAGAAAGAAAGATATTGAGAGATGAGGAAACATGAGTATATAACTTCCAGAGCTGAGAAAGTAAATATAATTGATGGAAGTTGACTTAAGAAGCACAAGCCTGAATAGATCTATGGCCTAAAGTGGTGCCGGGGATCGAACTCAGGCCCTTGTGCTTGCAAGGCAAGCACTCTAATCACTGAGCTAAATCCCCAGCCCCGTGAATTTAAAATTTTTGAAGATTTATTACAATAAGACGCAATGTCAGTAATCCCCCTCACTTTGAACACAATCATCCCATTGTTTTTTCCCACTTTCTGAAGCAGTTTTGGAAGTCCTCCAGTAATCCCCCTCACTTTGAACACAATCATCCCATTGTTTTTTCCCACTTTCTGAAGCAGTTTTGGAAGTCCTCTTTCGTGAGTGTCTTTAGATGTGCTGTCATGGCTGCCTTGACGTCCTCTGAGTCAGTTCTGAATGTTTACCTTTCGTGATCATTTTGATCCTGGGGAACAGCCAGAAGTTACAGGTTCCCATGTCCAGGGAATTAAGTAGGTAAGGATGCCCCACTGTGTTTTCATGAGTCCCCCTTTCTGTGGGACAGCACCCAGCAGCAGCACTCACTGTTGCCATGGTTTTGATCGTACCTGCTGAAGACACTCAGGAAAGAGGACTTCCAGAGCTGTTCCAGAAAGTGGCAAGAATGATGGGAGTAGTGTATTTGAAGTGAGGAGGGGAAGTGAAGTGTTTTGAGGGGGATTCATGACAATGTGTCATTTACTGTAATAAATTTTAAAACTTTAAAAAATTCACTGTATTTTTTGTTCACTCCTTGAAATAGAATGTCACCAAGAACACATCCCCCAAAAGCATTGGTCCCAGATGCTTTTAGGCATGGAGCCTATCAAGCCACAAGGAAGGGACAATCCCTCTGGGGATTTATACAATCCCTGAGCGTGTTGTATAAATTGAGGTGCACCCACAAGGTGTGGACCCAGCAACCATTCCAACTGGAGCTGTCAATCCACATGCATTGTTGCAGGAAGATGGCCACGAATATATACAAACTGCTTCAGAGGGGAACATGATTGCTAAAGACAAAACAAGAAAGAAATATACCTACACAGTGTTTTTCTGGAAAAAGAGGAGAGTCGGAATTCTGTTTTTCCCTTCCTCCTTTGCACACTGTTATAGATGCTTAGGGTTGGGTGTTTGATAATCAGACACCATAAAAATAATATATAGTTTTAAAAGTTTATATCAAAGAAAGACACTTGCTTTCCAGGTCTGCCTGGAGGGTTGCTACCAAGGCTTTTTGTGGTTCTTCTGGGATCTCTGAAGGCAGACTCAGAGCCACCCCCTCAGTGGTCCTACTGAATGGTGGCCACACCCATGGATGCACTGCAGGTTTGGTGACCTTTTGAGCAGACTCGGGGCAACAGCCGGGACTCACTCTGTCTCCACCAGGCCATTCAGGAGGGCGGTCTTCTCCTCACAGAGCTGGTTCAGCTTCTCCTGCATCTCGATGGTCTCCCTCTCAGCAGCCTGCAGGGCAAGAGTGGGAGAGCTGTGGGGGAGGGGGCTGGGGATCATGGACACTGGGGCTGTGGCACCCAAGTCCCATCAGAGATGGCAGAGCTGAGGCCCGGTCAAGGACAAATGGGCCCAAGGCCGTGCCAAGGGGACCCAGGCCGGGCGGTGCTGACCTTCAGCTCACGCACAAACTCTGTTTCAGCTACCACATTGCTATGCTGCAGCTCCTCCGAGCTGTACCGGTTCTTGCTCAGCAGCACGTTGAGCTTCTTCAGGTCCTGGTCCAGGTCCTTCATGTGCCGGTCAATCTCCTTCTGCTCTCTCTTCTCTTGCTCAATCTTGTCTGCACAGAGAATGGAGGGAAGGGTCCTTGCTGTGGCGGCAGAAATAACCCTCGGAAGAGGACCCGGGTCTGTTTCTCCTCGCCTTCCCCGCTGGTCCATCTTGGGGCCCCTCCCTGAATCAGATCCTTGCTGGGCTGACGAGCAGGACAGGGGCCTCCTCCTGGTGCTACTCTTTCAACGCCTGGTCCTTTGAGGGGACCTCAGGGATCCTAGGCTGGGTGTTCAGTAGGTGTGGGAGGGAGAACATGGTGCAGGAGTGCTGGGCTCCCCTCCCTCAGGTTGGGGTGCGAGTGGCCTTCAGACACCTTGAGTCTTTGGGAAAGGCAGACCCTGCCCCCAGCCCGGCAGCCATGCTCAGGGCAGGGCACAACATGATAGATATTCTTGACATCAAGCTGGCAGAAGGACACCAAATGCATGTAGCCTGCCTGACTCCAAGATTCTCTGCCTTTCCCACCACCCTTCCCACCACTGGGACCCTCGACCACCCAGAGCTGGGTCATCCACACACTGCTCTGTTGCCCTCACTCACCCCTGCAGATCTCACCCTGTATCCAAGCTTGGTATTTCAGCCAGCTCTGGCTTTCCCGCAGCTACGTCCCACCGACAGCTCTGTGGGCCTTGTGTACCCTCCAGCCTCCAGCAAGCTGGCCGGGGGACCCCCAAGAGCAGGGCAGGAGGGCATCTGGGCCTCTGAGAAGTGCCAGGCAGAGCAGACCTGCCTGAATCTGCGACCCAGGACATCTCGGCAGCTGGCATATGGGCAGGTGGTGGCCTAGGAAGGACGTGTCTCCCTCCTTGAATGCTGGCCCTTGGGCAGACTTTTAGTCTGTAGTGCAGCCTGGGGTGAAGGAGGTGGGGGGGTGATAGCCCTGGGGACCAGGGAATTTTCTGAGTCTAGCTGTAGGGGACGCTAGAACGTCATCTAGCCTGAGTTTGGGGACAGCCAGTGGGTCCCACACCGTTCACATAACCACTTGCTCCTGAGTGCCCAGCTTTTCAAGGTGGCAGTGCCATCCTCCTCTCTCGAAGGAGCCCAGAGTCTATAAACTCTGACAGGTTCGGTCCATGTCGTCACCCGTCACTGTGACTACAAAGCCAGCGGCTGGCCCAGGCTCATATTTGTGAGACACATGACCTAAGTCTTTCTGTTGCTCACTTTCAAGGCTGCATGGGAACCCAGCGCTGCATTCGCCTATGGCCCCTCCCCCAGAGGATGCCCCCATCATGGGCTGCACAAGGCGGGTGGATCTGAGGATGGACAACATAGCTTACTCTCCGTGCGCAGCTTCTTCTGCTCCAAGATGTGGACCTCCTTCTTGAGCTTGTCCAGAGACGCTAGCTGCTTCTCACGTTCCTGCGTGACCTTGACCAGCTCCTGCTGCAGGCGGAGCCAGGTCACTTGGGCCTGAGTCACGCTGGCGTTGTGCTCTTCGGTCAGCTTGGTCAGCCTTTTGATCTCCAGCTCCAGGGGCCCTACTTCTTCCCCCTAGGAGAGACATTGGCCAGAATGCAGTGAGCCTCAGGGTCAAAGGTCTTCTTTGGGGTGGCTGCAGAGGCCCAGGCATTTACTCTGAGTGGCTCTGCTACCTCTCGAGAGGGCCAGGAGACTCATCGGTTCCCTGGCCTGAGGGTCCAGGTCTAAGCCCTCGGAGTCCCCATGGCCGAGGCCTCTGCCTCCTCAGTTGAAACACTGTCCACTGTAGCAGGCCACCAAGGCTCAGGGACTTTGCTCCCTGAGGAGCCACTGAGTTCTGTGGCTTTCAGAATCACAGGGGGGTGTCGAGTGTAGGGGCCCAGCTGAGCACGTGCTTTGCCGCCCCTCCACTGGGACCTTGAGCACAAGGTGTCCTTAGGTTATAGATACCTGAGTGACATAGGATGTTGAGCCTCAGATTTATCAGGGCCCTTTCCTTAGATCATCGGGAGTGGGTGAAACCCAGAACACTGCTGTCTATATGGCCCACAGGTCATTAACAAAATCTAAAGCAGAAGACTGTTCAGGGCCAACTTCTTGGTGGCCACAGCCCAGCCCTTTCCTGTGCCCATTGCCCATGGGTCCCTTCTGGCTGTAAAGCCAGAGCAGCTATGACAGGATGCCAAGCCCTCGGGGCCTACAAGCTTTATCATCTGGCCCGAGCAGAGGAGTCTGCCTGGAGTCTCCACCTGCTTGCCAGTAGGGAAGGGAGGAAGGCTGACTATGTTCTAGGAGCACATTGCTAAATGTAACAGGTCCTGAGAGGGGCTCTGCCTCCACTAGGCACAGTGCGGGCCTCACCCCCAGCTCAGAAACCATCTGCTCCAGCTGCTTGTTGAGGAAGTTGATGAGGCCCTGCTTTCTCTCGATCAGGATCGTGCGCCGGGAGATCTCGTTCTCGCTGTTGGTGATGAGGTCGTTGACTTTCTTCACCTCCTGGTCCAGCTCAGCCAGCATCTTCTGATGCATGTCCAGCCTGCAGCTGGTGTTGGTGATGTCCAGGGTGGTCTGTGCGACGTCACCATCGATTTTGGAAAGATGTGTCACCTGAGTTAGGAAAAGGAATGTGGATGAACATTTTCTCCCGGGTGGCCCCAGGTGAGCTTGCTGTCTCATTTCCTTGCCTCTCTGGATGCTCATCAGAAGAAATTTGAAAGGAACGACTGAGAGAAAGGTTCATGGCCACTCCTGAGTCCCAGGAACCTGGCCAGGGCCAGCTGGCCGGCGCCCGGATGGCGACTTCTTACAAAAAGGAGAAATAACACTGCTGGTTTTTCTTATCAAAGAGACAGTAGCCTTGCTTGCCGATGATATGATCCCACACTTAGAAGACCCTGAAGACTCTACCAAAAGACATTTAGAGCTCATAAATGAATTCAGCAAGGTAGCAGAGTATAAAATCAATAATAAAAAATCACCAGCTTTACTATACACCAATAACGAACAGATAAAGAATTCAGAAAAACAAATCCATTCCCAATAGCTTTGAATAAAATAAAATGCCCAGGGATCAATCTAACTAAGGAAATGAAAGACTTCTACACTAAAAATTTCAGTACACTGAAGAAAGAAATTGAAGAAAGCACCAGAAGATGGAAAAAACTGCTGTGTTCGTGGATTAGCAGAATTAACATCGCCAAAACGGCCATATTATAAAAACCAATCCACAGATTCAATGCAATGCCCATTAAAATATCAATGACAAGAGATCCAACGTGGCTGACTAGAGCAGGAGTCGTGTCTGATATATTCAAAGAAGATTCACTGAAAAAACAGGTTCTCCGAAGCAGAGGTGGTACTTCTACCCCGAAATGGAAAATTAATCTGAAGACGATACATGTAGAGCAAATATCTGGATCACTGAAAAGTGGAACTGGTACCACCATGGCTGGTCCACACTGCTCTGGCCACCACCTCTCCAGGGAGCAGCCATTGAGAGAGTGTCCCAAATAGCCTGCGGGAACAAATGAGTGCTGCAGAGGTTCACCTCCTGGGGCAGAATCTGCAGACCTGGGACCCTTCTCCGCATCACACCCCCAGCCCTGGGAATGCCACATCCCCGTGGCTTTTCCTCCAGTGCTCAGTGTGGGCAAGAGAAGCCGTCCACACCCCAGGTTGAAAGAGGACAAACACAGCGAATGGCACCCACTGAGTCTGCTGGCAGGGTCCCACCACGGTCACATCCCTGGAGACGAAGAGGAGGGAGCTAGTCTGATCAGCTGGCCCAGAGTGAGCTCTTTCCCATCCTTTCCACAAAGACCGGAAAAATCAAGGTTAGGAGGAAATCCTGAACAGCGATTGTCATCACACTCAGGGGTCAGGGCTGGGAGTCCGTAAACCAAGGCTGGGACCATGACAGATGCTGCTTGCTGGCTGGATAGTGGAATTCATTAGACAGAGTAAGTTCGGGATTTGAGTGCAAAGGAAAACACAGGATGGGCTGGGACAGAGAACTGCTTGCAACAAAATAGAAAATCTCTGGAACAACAAGGGGATTTTCCCAGCACAAAGGGAAGCAGGAATCAATAGGACACTGGCAGAAGATGCACAAGCGTGGTATCAGAAAAAAGTATTTCACCTCTTCCTCCTCCTCCCAAAGCAAATGGGGCGGTAGGATTGCAGGGCAGAGACCAAAGGCTGCAGTTAACTATGTCTGCGCACCGCCTGCCTTGAGGAGGCAACGCGAAGACAACGAGACCTCCCCACAGGCCAGTGTGGCTGCAGGCAAACAGACCACAACCAAGTCAAGAAGGGAACTGGGTGGACACCCAGGCTTTAGGTATCATGAGAACCACCCGTATTTTCTTCTGTTGGGGTGTTTGATCTGGGTTCCTGACAGGTTTTTTGTTGTTGGTCTTGTTATTTTCTTTTTTTCCTTTGAGGTAGTTGGTTTTTTTTTTCTCTCTCTCTTTCTTTCTCTCCCCATTCCTTTCCTTCAATTCTACTTTCTGTATTAATACTGTTTTCTTATTTTTTGCTTGTTTCTCCCACTTTTCAAATTTTTCCCTATTCTGCTATTCTGCTCTCCCTCAGTTTTTTCTATTGTCTGTCTTATTAACCTTCTGTTCTCTATATTCTACTCTTTTTGCTCTTCCTTATTTTACCTAGCCCTTGTCTTTCCCTGCCTCTTCTCCACCTTTTAGGTGCACAAGCATATCAATAAGTTCTGACAGCCTTGAAGCTTTCCTCAATCCCAAATTACACCTCCCTTCTCCCACATCCTGTCCCACGCTGTCTCCATAAATATTTTCTTAAAACCCTCAACACTAACCCTTTACTACAACTATAAAAGACTTCACCCCCATCTAATTTTTTTTGCCTATTTTTCCTACCCTACCCCTCCTCCTACCGACTTACATCCTCCTTCACCAATACCTCTATCTCTTCCATTCCTTTCTCTTCCACAATGCACACTAACTGCTAATAACAATATGTTATAGGTTGTAAAAAGTATTGGTAAAAGGTCAAAGTGTAATCTCAAGATTTAGCGCATGTATGTGATGTATTTTTGAATCTGCTGATGCTGTCATGACCAGAAGTAATTCTCTCCTCACAACACAGTGAGAGGGTTCAACCATTTAAATTAATAGCTGAAGGGGTGAACATTATCTTTGGACAAATATACTCATGTAGGCAAAATATAACTAAAAAGATCTTCCTATCAGTGAGGGCCTCTCCTCACTTACTTGACCTCAACTCCCATCACCAAAACAACCCCCCCAAAGAACATGGGAAAACAAGGCAACAAAAGGCCTCCAAGGTCTCCCAACTCTCCCAAGTCAGATCTAGGGGGACACGGAGGGAGAAGAAGGCAAACATCAGGTGGTAGAGCTTTATGAACTGATTAAGGAAAAGGTAAAGAAACTTGGTGAGTTTGAAGAGGACATGCCCCCAAATCTCATGGAACTATCATACAAACTGACCAGCGTGGAGATGGGAGAAACAAATAAAAATCAAAGAAGTTTATCAAAATGGTTCAAAATATGAATGACAAATTAACCAAAGATATAGACTCCATGAAAAGGTGTCAGGCAAAAATACCAGAAATAAAAAATTATGCAGGATTCATAAATTGCAGAAATGACCAGTGTAAAGACAGGGTTTCTGAAAACAAGGATAAAATGGTAAATTATGATGAAATACTCAGAGAAGCTTTAACAAGGATGACAGAACAAGAAAAAGCCCTCCAACAGGTAGTAGACAGCATTAAGTAGAATAACCTAAGGCTAATTGGAATTAGAGAAACTAGAAGACAGCACACATAGAATAAAAAAAATTGTTTACAGAAATCATAATAGAAAACTTTCCAAGTATGGCTTGTAGAACGCCAACTAATTATGATGAAAAAAGAAGCACTCCATGACACATCTTAGTCAAATTCCCAGATGTCCAACAAAAAGACTGAGTCTTAAAAGCTGTCAGAGAAAACCAAAACATCATGTATAAAGGTAACCCATTAGGATTATAGCAGACTTCTAAACACAAATGTTAAAGAGTAGGGGAGCATGAAGTATTTCCAGCCTTAAAAGCAAACAATTTCCAACCCGGATTAATATGTCCTGTGAAACTTTCAAAATAGATAAAAAAGAAGGACATTCCACGAAACCGTGCAGAACTATCTGTTAATATGGATGCAGAAAAAAAGGATGTCACACAACACAGAACATCTTAAAAGATACTACATGAACACCAAGCCAGGACTCAAAAAAAATACTCAAGAATATCCTAGACAGAAACAATGAAGCCAACGAAGCCAAAAATTCATATGGAATGCATATATCAAACAAGGCAAATAAATAAGAAAAAAAAAGAAAAAGAAAAATTAAAGGAGTTATCAACAGAAAGACAGGAATATTCAATACTTTTTGGTAATATCTCTCAATGTTAATGGCCTCATCTCCCCCAATTAAAAGACACAGTTTGGCAGACTGGGTCAAAGAACAGAACCCAACAGACTGTTACACTCAAAAAACTCATTTAATCCAAAAAGATATTCATGAACTAAAAGTCAAAGGATGGAAAACAATATTTCGTGCACCAGGACCCTGAAAGCAAGCAGGGGTCACAATTTTACCCTCAGACAAAGTAAACTTCAAGCTAAAACTGACCAGTAGTGGTAAAGATGGTCACTACATACTAGCCAGGAGAACAGTCCAATGGGAAGAGATGACACTTGTAAATATATATGCACTTAATACTGGATCACCTAACTTCACAAAATAAACACTGCTGGACAGAAAAGATCAAATAAACACCAACACAATCATAGTGGGTGAGCTCAATACACCACTTTCACAAAGAGACAGATAAACTAAACAAAAAATCACCAAAGAAATATCAGAGATGAACCGGACCTTCGAATAAATGAACTTAATATCTACAGAATGTTCCATCCAACAACAACAGAATACTCATTCTTCACAGCAGCACACAGAACTTTCTTTAAAATAAACACATACTAGTCCACAAACCTACTTAATTAAGTACAAAAGAATTGGGATCACCCCAGGTTTACTACCAGACCATGGTGCATTGAAATGAGAACTCAATCACAGAAGAAATCACAGAAAATGTATAAACACCCGGGAGAGTTAAAGACTTCATATTACAGTGATGCATGCATACCAATGTTTACAGCAGCACCGTTCATAATAGCTAAATCTTGGAAGCAGCCTATATGTCCATCAATAGATGAGTGGATAAAGAAAATGTGATATCTATGCATAATGGAATAATACTCAGCTATAAAGAAGGATAAATTTGAGACATTTGTAGAAAAATGGATGCACCTCAAAAACATAATGTTAGTGAAGTAAATTAGGCACACAAGTTTAAATAGCGTATGGCTTCTTTCTCTCATTTGAGTAATCCCAAGTATGAAGTAAAGAAAAAAATAGAACACTGATAAAAGGAAACAGGGAGATAGATCTTATGCAAATGGAAGGGGACCAAGGGACCAAAGGTGGGAGAATGGAGGATGGGAAAGGCACGTAAAAAGGTACATAAAAAGGGCACATAAAATGTGCCATGTATATGTATCAACTGCCCACAAGGAATATAATCATTGGATGTCATAAACTTGAACTAAATAACAACGATAATAATAAAAATAATATAAAAACAAAGAAAATGAGGAAGGGGCTCTAGAGACGGAGGGAGAAGGGTATTGAGGGGAAAGGAAATAAAAAGAATTAAGACATGTTAAGTACATCTACCTTACTCCCTAAGATGAATGTAAATATCATCTACAGCAAATGCTCTAATAAAAAATTTTTAAAATAATTTACGAAACCAATGATATTCTTCACAGAACTAGAAAAGGCAATCCTAAAATCAATACAGAAATGCAAAAGACCCAGAATAATCAAAGCAAACCTAAACAAAAGAGTAAGGCTGGAGGTATCACAATACCAGATTTCAAATTATACTACAAAGCCACAGTAACAAAAGCAGCATGGAACCAGCACAAAAATATACACATAGGCCAATGGACAAAATAAAGGACACAGAAACAAACCCTCCCAAATACGGCCATCTGATTCTCGACAAAGGAGCCAAAAACATGTTGGAGAAAAGACAGCCTCACTAACTAATGGTGCCAGGAAAAGGGCATCCACTGGTAGAAGGCTAGATCCCTACTTCTCACATTGTACAAACATCAGTTCAAAATGAATCAGAGACCTCAGGTGATGACCCGAAATTTGAAACCGCTAATGGAAAACAGAGCAAACGCTTGCCGTAGGCACAGTCAGAGACTTCCTGGACAGGACTCCAACAGCACGGGAAATAATAGCAAGAATCAGCACATGGGACTACATCAAATTACTGTAAAATGTTTCTGTGCAGCAAGGGAAACATCTAACAGAGTGAAGAGACAACAGATAGAGTGGGGGAAGATCTCTGACAGCTACTCTTCTGACAGACAGTTAATGTCTAGAATATATAAATACTTCAAGAATTTAACACTCAAAATCAAATAGCCCAATCAATAAATGGACAAATGTGCAGACTCTTCTCAAAAAAGTAAGTACAAATGGACAATAAGTATATGAAAAAGTGTTCGACATTAGCCATTAGAGAAATGCAAATCAAAACTACATTGAGGGGAAAAAATAAACAAAACTACATTGAGGGGGCTGGGGATTTAGCTCAGTGGTTAGAGTGCTTGCCTTGCAAGCACAAGGCCCTGAGTTCTATCCCCAGCACCACACCCCCCAAATAGTATAAAACTACATTAGGATTCCATCTCACTCCAGTCAGAAGGGACATAGGGTTGCAGATCTCCTGGAAGAAATGAATTTCCTTTGGGTGATACAGGAAAAGATAACTTGAACTAAAATAACTACTAAAAAGATATGCTTTGGCTATAGTAGATAGTAAGACACTTGGCTATAGTAGATTTATGAGATTCTTGGCTATGTTGAATATTAAGATAATTTCCAATGATTTGGATTTCAAAATAGAGAGTAGGACTGTTTGGGATAGAAATGAACTTCTCACCATCCAAAAGAAATTGAAGCAGAGTCCGGGTAATCATTTTTGCAGTATTCCATTGAAAACAATTTTTTTTTTGGTGCTGGGGATCAAACTCAGGGCCTTGTGCTTGCAAGGCAAGCACTCTAACCACTGAGCTAAATCCCCAGCCCCCATTGAAAACAGTTATGCACAGTGAGGAAATGCTTGGGCTAAGTGATTTCCAGTGAAAGTACTGTGATACAATGGACACTGAACAATTCCCAGGGCGTGGCCCACTGTATTCTTGGCCATAACCAAGAATACAAAAAAAAAAAACAACAAATGCTGGTGAGGTTGCGGGGAAAAGGGACCCTTCTACACTTGCTGGAAGGAATATAAACTAGTACAACTAGTAATGAAAACCAGTATAGAGATTCCTCAAAAACCTAAAAATACAGCTACGATATCACCTAGCTATATTATTCCTTGGTATATACCAAAAGCAACTAAAGCCAGCATCCTGCAGGGTTACCTCCACACCCGTATTTACTTCTGCACAATTTACAATAGGCAAGATATGGAAATAGCTTCGGTGCCCATCAGTAGAGAATGGATAACGAAACCGTGGCATACGGTATAGTCACGATGGAGCATTATCGAGCCATGAGGAAGAGTGAAATTCTAGCATCTGCAGAAAAATGGATGGATCTGGAGACCATGATGTTGAGCAAAATAAGCCAAACTCAGAAAGACAAATATCACACATTCTCTCCAATATGTGGAATCTAAAAGAGGTGACAAGAAAGTAGAAGGGAGATTATTATTCGACAAGAGGAATGGAGAGGCTGGGGATTTAGCTCAAGTGGTAGAGCGCTTACCTAGCAAGTACAAGTCCCTCAGTTCGATCCCCGACCCCCCCACCCCCCCAAAAAAAAGAGGAAGGGAAGAAGGTTGAAGGGAAGGAAACTATGGGGGAGTACATGGCAAGAGGGATGATGGGGGCAAAAACAACCAAAGTATGTTATGCGCACGTATGAATCTGTCCAGACTCATTAACCAGTATAACTAACACAAAAAGGGAAAAAAAGATAGTAACATACATTGTGGGGTTAGGGTTAGGGGGTGCAATTTGCTTTTACTTTCGATAAATAATGTCTTATATTCTGCATTGTGTCATTTCTAATGGCTGTATGGTACTCTGCTGGGTCTGTGACAAAGTGTATGAAGCAGCTGTGGCTGTTAGATATTCTTTCCCAACTTCAGTGACGCCTGACAGCGCACCTGGCTGACGTCCCAGGCTGCTGGCTACTTGGGTGAGGACAGCGAGACCTTGGGCCTCCATGAGCCTGTTGCCTGTAATAAATATTCTCAGTCTAACAGCGCTGTGGGATACACTTAACCATGACTTCTAATTTGTACTCAGCGGATGTGTTGTGTCATTTTAATGGAAAGCTGGACACGTCTTGGACAGGAGAGATCCCACGTTGGAGTGGAAACCCAAGGCCAGCCCAGGGAGCCTTGGCCTGGCCAGCCCCGGCTCACCTTCCTCCTCCGTGGGCCTGCTGGGGGCAGAAGACAGATTCGCCTGGTGCCCTTTTTGGGAATGGGGTGTGCTGAGAGGATGTGGGTCCCCTGCAGCAAGGACCTGGCCAGGCTCAGGGGATGGGTGGGGGCTGCCGGCTGCGGATGGAGTCCTCTTCCTTCGGGTGGGGCTCTGCAGGTGGCCATGGCTATTTGCTGCCTGTTGGCTCCTGCTGCCAGCCCTCTCTGGCCAGGGCTTCTGCCCCTCCAGCCTTCCTGGGGGCCACCTCAGCTTGTCCGCCCGTGACACCTGCCAGCCTCGTGCCTGGCACTCACACTCTGCTGATAAAGCCAAGACCCCCTCACCAGGAGTCAAGGCTTCCTGCACCCCAGTCACACGGCAGCACTGGCCACCCCTTTGCCCCCTCTAGGCCAGCTGGCTGCCCATCGGCGCTTTGCCAAGATCACCCTCACACAGGGCTCCATGCTTAGACCCCTGCGGGGCTCCCCTCCCCAGGGCCCTCTGCTTCCAGCTCAGCCAGAACACGCTGCCTCCCCCAGGACACCACAGCATCCCCGACTTCACTGCCTGCGTCGACCCTTCCTACCCTCCTCTGGACTTCAGCTCCAGATGGATGATCCCATCTGTCCGCCCTCTGCTCCTCTTCCCAAATTGCCCCTGCCCCCCACCCCACCCCAGGCACAGAGGTCTCAGACAGTGTCCTCTTTTAAGAGCTCTGCTTACACCTGTTGGAAAATAATAGACAAATTTGTTGGTCCAAGACTCTTTACTGTCCTCTGCTGGACGGAGGTGGTAATACATGCCCAACCTGTGGGGCTGCCCAGGAAGGAGCAGGGCAGGGAACTGGGGCTTGAGGGCCAGCCTGGCAGAAGGGCCAGGCAGGCTCCTTAGCCTCCCTCAAAGCTCCTGGGACCGACTGCCTTTGCGGCCTGGTGGTCTTGCCTCTGCCCCTTTCCCATGGTGATGACAGGCAAGAACTCAGTGCAGCGAGTCCCAACTTAGGAGGTCCCACTGGGCCCCATGCTCAGCTGGTGCTGGCCCTGCGCCCCCCCCCCCACCTCCCTGGTGTGAGGCTGCTGTCTGCGCGGCCTCCTTCCAGGAGGCCAGGTCGGCGCACTAGTCGTGCCTACTCCTGAGAGGTAGTCACGAGGAGGCACTGGCACCCAGGGAGCCCTGCCTCTGCCTCTTCCCCCAGGTGTCTGCTCACATCTTCACAGGCAGTAGGTGTGATCTGCTGACACCGGCCAGGTGTGTCCTACCAGGTATGCCAGCTGAGCCCAGGCTGGAGTCAGAAGCGAGAAACTTCTGATACAGCTGACCAAGAACGGAAGTACAAACAGGCACGATGAGAGGTCCAGAGGAGGGCTGCACGAGACCTCCCCCACCTCTTGGGACCGACATGTAGCTGCGTGTGGTGGCGCATGCCTGAAGTCCCAGCACTTTGAGAAGCTGAAGCAGGAGAATACAACGTTTGAGCCCAGTCTGAGTAACTTAGCAACTTAGCAAGAGCCCGTCTCAAAAAAAAAAACAAATTTTTTTTTAAGAGGGCTGGGGATGAAGCCCTGTGTCGAATCTCCAGTACCACAAAACAAAACACCTAGAGGGAGAAAAATTCCGTGACTCCCACACTCATTATTTGTGTGCTTTTCTCTCTGCTTCATACTTCTGTAAAACTGTTTAGAAAAATGGATTCAAATGGACCTAAAAACAAGTGTAATCACAGTCCGATGTGGTCTGAGGTGTATACTGTGTGCCTGCAGGAGTTTGTGTGTGTGCGCTTGTGTGTGTGATGTATGTTTGCTCATGTGCGCAAATGGGCAAAGGTGTGTATGCATGTGTGCTTGCGTGTACATGTGTCTGCATGTGTGAGAATGAGTGTATGCTACTGTGTGTATAGAACAATGCCCAGAAGGAGACACAGGTAGTGGCTTTGCCAAGAGGGAACTGTCCTGGATGGGGACCAGGGCTGTCTTGCTGTCCTCTTTCTGCCCTTTTGCGTCCCCAGGTTTCTACACTAACCACTAGTGGACGGCCTCAGTTCCCTGTGCTCGCGTGGCCTCAGGAGACATGCACATTAGGAGGACACCTTTAGCCCACCAAGTGCCTGTCCCCCAGCAGGGGCCACCTACCATGTTGGTCTTCTCCTTCTGGAGCTTCAGGAGGAGCTTGTGGAAGTACTTGGTCATCTTGTTGGAGGTCATGTGCTCCTGCAGTTTGTTGATGATGGAGGCGTCCAGCTTGTGCCGCAGATCCAGCTCGTGGCGGATGGCCTCACGGACAGCCTGCAGTTCGCTCATGACCGCTGTGTGCTCCTGCGGGGGAAGACAGGGAAGGTGTTCCCACGGGGCCCATCCAACCCCAGCTGCCAGCGGCAGCCTGAGGGGAGGGAGGGGACCCGGATGTACCTGGAGCCCCTTGCTCAGGCCGTCCTCCGTGTTCTGCAGCGTGAGCTGGTAGGTGTTGAACTCGTCCTGCAGGGCCTCCTGCTTGGCCAGGCACTGCGTGGTCAGCTTCTGCATCAGGCTGGCTTCTGTCTCGGCCCGGTTCAGGATGCTGGCCAGCTTCTCATTCTTCTCTTCCTCCTTTAGGATGGACTTCTTATAGGCCTCGATCTCACCATCGATGGACTTGGCTTGATGCTCACATTCCCTGCGGGAATCGAAAGCCCTCTTTGAAGGGCCATTTAACACTCTTTGATGCCATGATTATGAGGAACAGGAAACAAAGTACCACAGGGTCTGGCATTACACTGCGGGTTTCAGCTGCACATCTTCCTTAATGCTAGAAAGAAATAGCATCCCAGTCTCACAGGGGAGGACGCTGAAGTTCAGGACTTTAAAGTGACTTCCCATAGTCTGCAGGGACAGTTGGGGACATCAAGTGGGGACCATCTTAACTTCTGCCACTCTGTTCCCTCAGCATGCTGCTATGGAAACATCTATAATTAACATCAAGTTTTAAAACATGATAGTAGAGAACAGAATTTGAATTTTTGTGTGTGAGACATGTCTCCTTTTCATTCAGAGATGTCCCACTGTACCTAAACATGCCTTTCTCCAGTGGTAGTATCTGATCCTTAAAGTTCTTACTCAAAATATACTTTCTATTTAGATTGGAATACCGTGGTACCTCAGTTCACGTACAGAAGTGTTTGGCAAAATTTGGCTTCCACTTGTGAATTCTGCACCGGGTGACCTTGAACCTTATGGGGAAAATTTGATTGGGTTTATGACCAACTCGGTTTGCGATCAGAATCATGGAAAGAATTAAGCTTGTGAACCGAGACACCACTGTATACCTTCCATATTTTTCTCGCATAGATCTTTTAATTTCTTTTTCCCAAACAACTCTCCTTTCCTTTCCCTCCCTTTCCTTTTCATTCACGTCCTTTCCTTTCCCTCTCTTTCTCCCTCCTTCCTTCCTTCTGTCCTCCCTTCCTTCCTTCTGTCCTCCCTTCCTTTTTTGTGGTACTGGGGATTGAACCCAGAGCCTTCACACTGAGCTATAAGCCCCATCCATTTTTTTTCATTTTGATACAGGGTCTCACTAAGTCACTAAGTTGCCCGGGCTGAGCTTGAACTTGTGATCCTCCTGCTTCAGTCTCCCAGAGGGTTGGGATTACAGGCGCATACCACCACACTCGGCTTTTCATTACTATTTCTTAAATGTCTATCCAGGTAGGTTTCATGCATGTGTCTGCACTGGCAGCTTACTACTGGCAGCTTAGTACACACTATTTTGCACTTTAGCTTTTCTTGTGCTATATTTTAGAGAAATTCCCTACCAGTGTGTATGGGATCATGTCTTCACTAATAAATGTGCTGTAATTTACTTGTCCTCGTTGACACACAACTGGGCTCTTTCCAGTTTTCTGGTCTCGTGCTAACATCAGTACTTCAAAAATAAATAAAAAGGGAGCTACGCCATGCTGATGAGAATGACTTAATATCATTTAGATCGAAAGTTCCCCCAAACTGATCTGTAGACTGAAAGTGATTTCAATCATAATCCCAGTAGACAATTTCCCCCCAGAAATTGACAAATTAATCCTCAAATTTATATAGAAATCTAAAAGACCTAGAATAGCTAAAATAATTTTATAAAAGAATAACCAAGAGTCACACAGTCTGATTTTGATACCTTCTACAAAGCTAGAGTTATCAACAAGGGGTGGTGTTGGTGGAAGAAAAAGTCACACAGATGATAGAACAGAGTCCAGGGACAGACAGACATCCATAAAATAGACACACACGTGTGTGCGCACATACACGCACCACAGACACAACACACATCTGAAAACTAGTTTTGACAAAGATGTCATTGTATTTCAATGGAAAAGGACCATCTCTTCAACAAGTGGCACTGGGACAACCGTGTGTAGACACACGGAGAAACCGGACCTAGACCCCTATCCCACACCATAACCGAAGACCATGAAATGGATGGTTTGCTTATACAGAAGATCCACAAATGAAAAATTTAGCAGAAAACAGGAGAAAACATTTACAGCCCTGGTTTGGATAAAAATTTTTTAGAGAAGATACGAAAAACAAAGAAAGAAAGAAAACAGTTGATAAATTGGGCTTCATAAAAATTTAAAACTTCTGGGGCCGAGAATTTAGCTCAGTGGTTAGAGTGCTTGCCTTGCGAGCACAAGACCCTGAGTTCCATCTCCAGCACCACAAAAATAAATAAATAAATAAATAAAACTTCTGCTCATCAAAAAAACACTACAATAGAGGAAAAGATGAGCCAAAGACTGGGAGAGAAATATTTTCAAATCACACACCTGAGAAAGGATTTGTGATCAGAATCTATGACTAACTCTTACAACTCATTTACAAGCTAAACCACTCAATTAAAAAATGAACAAAAACATCTCAACACAAAAGATATATGGATGACAAACAAGCACATGAAAAAAGATGCTCAACATAACTGGTCAATAGGGACATGCCAATGAAAACCTTGAGCTAGCCGGGCGGGGTGGCATACGTCGGTAACGAGGCAGGAGGATGGCGATTGTGAGCCCAGCCTGGGAAACTGAGCAACTTAGTGAGATCCTTTATCAAAACAAAAAAAATTAAAAAAAGGCCAGGGATGTAGCTCAGCACAAAGGGCCTGGATTTAATTTCCAGTATTGCAAAAACAAAGCCTTCCTGGATTAACAGATACTAAAAATAGAAATAATCCTTATGAAATGAGTGGGTCCTGAGGATAAAGGAATCACAGGGACTAGTCAACACCTTAGAATCAGGTCTTCAAAGGCATCAGGTCATCTCACCGTCACAAGACAAAGGTGGCACTGCACTGAACTGTGGGGGTTGAGTGGTGTCGCACACGCAAGCCCTGGCATCCAGCTCCCTGACACGAGTCCACAACACCATCAACCTTGATCATTTGACCTCCCTGAGCAGGATGGGGGTGGGACATGGTGAGCCTGCAGACACACCCTAAAGGCCATTCCTGCACCCTCTCTCTGGGGACACATTTCTAACAGGTGCTCCTCCATCGCACTGCAGGCCTGGGGCAGGTGGCTGGCCCCCAGTAACTGCAGGCATACAGGACGTTGGTGTGATCAGGCACTGTCTGTCATAGCCTAGGCCAGAAGAGGCCAGACCTGTCCAGTCACCACAATGCTTCTGCTCCTGCCCGGTCCATCCTGTGGGGTCATGATGATGCATCCCACCAGTGTGTGCAGGGTCAGAGTGGAGCATACAGAATAACTCTGCTGTCTTGCGCTAAGTTGATGTCTGATGTGCTGCTGCTCAAGCTCAGGGCCGAGGGCACCAAGGGACTGAGGCTACTGTGGCTACCGTAACTCCATCCTGTCCACCCTCACCCCAACAGGCTGACCACTGGTACATCACGCTGAGGGAGGGGCCTCCAAGGAGCTTCCTCTGTGGTCTCTAGGATTGAGGGAAAGAAGTAGAGATGGCTGCAGCTGACTTCTCTCCTTGCTTGTGTGGGACACTTTAGCGCAACTGAATAGAGAGAGACATTTTTAAGACAGTGGGTAGGATCTCCATAGAGCAGGAGGGACTGCAGAAAAATGCAGAAAAGAAAACACCGGCTTTAAGCTAAGCTTGCAACATATTATGAAATACATGGGGGCAATCTGATGGTGCTGCCCACCCTCCCAAAAACTGGGAAATCAGATGTCTTCTGGGACAGTGGTTCCCAACTTTTTGGCATCAGGGACCAGTTTCATGGGAGGAATTTTTCCATAGATGGGGAGGAGTGGGCAGGAAGGTTTCAGGAGGAGTTAAGCCCATTACATTTATTGTACACTTTATTTTACTATCATTACATTATAATACATAATGGAAGAATTATATAACTCTCTGTAATACAGAATCAGTGGGAGCCCTCAGATTTTTTTTCTGCAACTACATGGTCCCATCTGGGTATGAGGGAAGACAGTGACACTGTACAGTGTGCTCTGTAATCTCGTTTTGGTTGCCATCACTGCAGAAAACCCTGCTTCACAGAGAAAGGATGTTGGAAAAGGAATCAGCCTTTTCAGGGCTTTTGTAGCAATCTCAGAATATTCTGCCTTGACTGTAATCCAAATCTCCAGACTGTATGGAGATTTGAAGTTGTCCCAAACATACTTTTCAAGCCACCATCATTTGCAGTCTTAAGTATTTGATCCTCTTCTAGCACGGACAAAGTCGATGCACCTGGCCTATTCAAAAAAGAGTCATGGACCCATTCATTTCCAGTTTGGAGGTCTTTTGTGATTAGGAGGTAATGGTCAAACGCTTTTGAAAGTTAGGTGATCGGGAGAAAGGAGGCTCTGGCTCAGTCTCTTTCAAAAATCTCTGCTAATGTTTGAAACATGTCAAAATTCCCAGTGTTCACTTTCCACCCCCATAATTCCAGTTTGGCTTTAAATGCAGTCACTTTATCTACTAGCATGAATTCACTGAGCGGGCTGGATACGTCACATGAGGAAACAAGTTTTGCAACCCGTTCCGTGTCACTGAAATGTGCTGAAACAGTGTGGTAACTTTTTTCCTAAAAGAAATCCCTGGAGTCTCTCTCATAGCTCTGAAACTGACCAATGATCTTTAGAAAGCTGTCTCACTTCTGCTTATAAGAGAGGACGTGTGAGCTCTTCATCCACCTTCCCCCAGAGCTGCACGAACAGATGTGAGTTAAGGGCATGCACTTTAACGTGGTAGACAATTTTAATCACATCCTGCAAAACATTGTTATGTTCAGGTGGCATTTTTTGGCTAGCCAGCATTTCTCATTGGATGACACAATGTGTAGACTCTCACTCAGAAGCAAATTCTTTGACCCAAGTAGTAAAACCAAGAAGCCAACCAGTCAGAGCAGCTGTTCCATCTAAGCATAAAGTGACCCAAAATGACCAGTTCAGTTTTCCTGATATGTAGTCATTCAATACTTGAATAATTCTGCAGCTGTGGCACCGGCTGGCGACAAAAGTACACATAGTATATAGCCTCACACACATCCTCCTGAAAAATATTGTTGCCTTGTTGCCAAGATCAGTAGTCTCCTCAGCTTGGATTGGGTTCCATGGTGACTTATTAGTCCTCTCTAGCAATTGTGCCTCAATATCCTCTGTCATTTCATCAGTTCATCTAGTGATGGTATTACCTGTAAGAGGTACACATGTCATATCTTTTGAACTGCAGCCTCTCCTAAAAGCCCACAATGAATGTCCTTAGCAGCAGGCAGAATCAACTCTTGCCCAATAGTAAAGGGCTTCTTAGCTTTAGCAATGTGGTTAGCCACTAAGAATGATGATCTCAGTGCGGACACCTTTGATGTAGCCTTCAATAATTGCTTCTATTCTTTGGGTTCACATTCTTCCTTATAAAAAACTCAAAGGCTTGTCTTTTAATACGGGATGCTTGGTCTCCATGAGGTGAAGCAGTATTGAAGTTCTCATGATTTCATTGGTCTCCACATATTATACAAAGTAGGCTTGGAGAATGCGAATTGTGTGTTGCAAAGAACCCATAATTTAAGTGGGACTCTTGATGTTTTTCTTTGTGCAGCTTTCTTCTTGTTGGCAGTCTTATCATCTTCTGCTGTCTCATGATTGGGTCTTTCCCCCTTTTCAAGGAAGCAGTGACATTTGTGTTTTACTCATTTTGGGCAGGGCTGGCTTGTGGGATTACAAAAATGTGACTGAGGCAAGTAAGCAGTGCAGGAAACAGGCCCTAATGGAAGTGGTAAAGAAAATAATGGGCAGGCCACATGCAGAATAAAACAATTGTGGGATTATGATTTAAAGCCTGCCACCAGATGTAGCTTGTCACTTGCCACTCACTGACAGGATTTTTTTGTTTGTTTTTGGCGGGGGCTGCTGGGGATCAAACTCAGGGCCTTGCACTTGCTAGGCAAGCACACTGCCACTTGAGCTAAACTCCCAGGCCCCCACTGATAGGGTCTTGATACAAACCTGCAAGGACTTGATTTAATATGGGCTCTGTGAAGTCAAACCTCTCTGTTAATCTGATTCTGTATTTGCAGCCACCCCTCAGTGCTAGCATCACTGCCTAAGCTCCACCTCAGATCATCAGACATTAGATTCCTATAGGGAGCACACAACCTAGATCCCTCGCATGCACAGTCCACAGTAGGGTCTGTACTCCTGTAACAACCTAATGCTGCTGCTCATCTGGCGGAAGGTGGGACCCAGGCGGTAATGCAAGAGATAGGGAACAGCGGTAATACAGATGAAGCTTCGCTTGCTCATCTATCACTCACCTTCTGCTGTGCCCCTGGGTTCCTAACAGGCCAAGGACCAATACTTTAACCCCAATTCACGGGCTGGGGACTCCTTTTCTAGAGGCTAAACTGTGTCTCAAAGTAAGACTGAGAGACATGTAGACATTGGACAGAGAACATGCAGGTTTTGGTTGGACCCTCAGGAGCTTATTCAACATTTCTGAACACATGCCACGGCATCAGAACCAGTGAGACTAAGGATGGGGTCTTTGCTCCTTTGGTGTTTACATTTCATGATGCAAGGAGTGAGCTGGCATCCTCACTCCTGTGCTCGCTTCTGGTGAGCCTGATTCATGTGACCGTCCACTCAGACAGACGCATTCCCAGCACAATGGCAAAACCACTCTGAGCATCGTGTTGATGCTCACATGATGCCCAGACAGCTGCCGGGTGCTGGCTCTGGTCTGCTGTCCTGAGCAGGAGTGTTACCATTTCCCTTCATTTTCTAAAATGCTCTGCACATCCGTGCATCGGACAGTCAATATTTGCAGGTGTTTAGCACAGTCCCTGCGCTCCCAGCCTGGAAGTGCTGAGCTGGGAAACAGTTTATTTTTGTAACAGCCTGACCTTCTACTAAGCCTGTCTCCGGTTTCTTTCTGAAGACCTCTCCACCCACAGTGTACAATTCCACAGCGCCTTTCCCGGCCTGTGCTTTCGGAAGCTGGACCTCACTGATCCAGGGCCTCGGCACATCGGCTGCAGGTCAAGTCAGGGTTTGTGTACTTGCTGGGATGTGTGTGTGTGTGTGTGTGTGTGTGTGTGTGTGTGTTTTGGTAAAATGTTCACTCAGTATCCTGCACATGCATTTTAAAAAGGTGTCTACTTTTCTCACCAACCCAACTGGCACGATCCTAATGTGGGACACCATGCTGAGTTGCCAAGACTTTGAATCCCTGCAGGTGGGGCTGTGCCTGTCACTGCCTTCTTTGGTGACACCTGCAGATGTAGGTTTCACAGAAGCCAGAAACTCCAGGATTGATAGAGAATTCTGAGATAGGGTAGAAGAAATACAGGTAGGTAGAAAAGAGACAAGAAGAACTGCGATTTTAAAAATGTACTTCTGGGGATTTAGCTCAGTGGTAGAGTGCTTGCCTAGCAGGCACACAGCCCTGAGTTTGATCCCCAGCACTGCTCTCCCCCCACCCCACCAAAATTCTACTGTTAAGAAAACTGCAGCTGCAAGACACAAGTTACTCAAGCTCTTTTCCCTACCAGGGAATTTCACTTGTCAAAAAAAAAAAATCCTAAATGGTCCTAAAGACACAATTAGCTTGTAACTTAGGGCTCTGGGACCCTGCCTTTCACCTATAAATTGCTCTCCTTCCTACCGAGCCCAGTGAATTATTAGTCAGGCAGCCTGTCTCACTGACATGGTGCATTCTCACCTCAACCACCAGGGAGGCAACCTGAAAAGGACACACATCCTAGATCACCCATCCGGGGCACCCCCAAGACCACAGAACAACCCTCAACTCCAGACCGCAACACGCCTCTCTTGAGAGGCGCAGCCTATTTTTTGAGTGTATCTTTTTAAATTCTGCCTCATAAACCATTTCAGGCCTCTTCCTAACATGTCTTGAAAATTCTTTTTCTGTGCTGGAAGTTAGTGAACCTACAACCTACCTGGAAGATTGTAGGAGAGTTGTGAGGTCCACATGGCTTGTTTGGGGACCTCTTCAGACACCATCTGGTGACAATATCACAAAAGTATAAGGCACTCTGCACAGGAGAATAATCCTAGCCATGGCGATACACGGCAACCCCCCAGCAGAGGAGTGTGAACCTGCACAGGCCTGGGCAGGAAGCTCTAGCACTGCCCAGGGCCCCAAAGATGAGGAACCAGTGGGTGGAACGTTCGGCTTTGGGAGCAGTTGCAGCACGTGTTCTTAAGAGAAGGAAGCAAGGTGTGGAACAGCAAGTGTGTGTGTCTGTGACCCAGGACAGAAACAGGAGTGTACGAATGTGTGCATGAGTGTGTGTGTGGTCTGTGAGTGCATGGAAAGGTGTGGAGGAGACCAGGAAACTTAACAGCTTTGCTGAGGGGAGGACCCCAGGGTTAGGGGCACCAGGGGAGAAGGCCTCATTGGCCTCAGGCAATGTTATCTACTCAGAAATTTGAAAGACAAGGAGGGCGTGTCCAAGAGGACATGGGAATAACTATGGGGACAGGATAGCGGATGCTTCGTAGAGAGGATACAGTGGAGTCGTGTTGTGGAGGCATGGGAAAGCCAGACAAGAGCAGTGTCATGGTGGCGTTGCCTTCCCTGGACCTGCAGGGGACAGCAGCCATCGGCCTCGGACAGCTGGCCGTGCTAGGGCCTCTGGGAGAACCCTGGCCTCGACCTTACTCAAGGCTGGCAGGCAGCTGGCCTGTATAATTAGACACTCATGTACTAAGTGCCAGACTGGCAGGAGGACAAGGCTGCCCATGTGGGCTGCACGTCCTCTTCTGTCCTGAGTCTGCAGGCCCAGCAAGTCATGGCCAGCAACCCAGGGAGGGCACAGAGAGCAAGCGAGGCCAGCCTCAAGGAGGCTGTGGTTCCTCAGACTGCAGATTTAAGGAGGAAAACAAACCTTTAGGCCTCTACTGTTGACTGAAGGAATGGGTGTTTTTAACCCGGCATTATTGGGGGTGGGTGGAGCAACTTGTTTTAAAAACAATCATAAACTGGGTGTGGTGGCCCACGCCTGTAACCCTGCAACTGGGGAGACAAGGCAGGGGTATTCTGAGCTTGAAGCATAAGTGTGTGCGTGGTGAGACCTCATCTCAAAACAAAACAAAATCAACAAACACAAAGGGACAAAAAAAAAAAAAAGGAAATCCAAATTACAGCTGGCTACGGTGGCACATGCCTGTAATCCCAGTATTCTGGGAGGCTGAGGCAGGAGCATTGCAAGTTGGAGCCCAGTTTGCATTTAGAGAGAGCTTGTCTTAAAAACAAAAACAAAAACAAAAACGGCCAGGGATATAGCTCAGCATGAAGATCCTGGATTCAATCCTTAGCCACCCAATCATGTATGTTTCAGTGTTTGTTTTTTTAATCACAGGACTAAGAAGGAAAATGCTCTCCTAGTTGTGCACCTGGCACCAAGCACACCCTTCATCACAACCCACTCTTGCACACTTACTGAGACCCCAGCACCCGAGTGGTTTTGGGCACCAAGGCCATCCTCACCCAAGCCCTGAATCCTCTCTTGCTGGACTTGACATGGCTCCCAAAGGAGGCATCTTCTTCCCCTTTTACTGGGCATTAAAACAGAATATCCGTTGGAATGCAGCCCTCAGAACGATCACAAAGGCGGGCTTCTGTACTCAGGCGGTGAAGGTGCAGATCAAAGGGACACCTTCATCTCCCGGAGACAAACACCCTTTTCCTCTCCTTAATCCCCCCAGGACTTGCGAGTGTGCAGCTGTGCTGTGCCCCATGCCTTGGGGGCCAGAGGGATCTTAGCAGGCTGAGTACTCCCCGCGGTGACGAGCTTTCTGGGCTCCAGCGGGCCCCTTTGGCCAGGGGATCCAGGGACCTGGGAGAGAGGCGGGCCGTGGCGGGGTCCTGCTGCATGCCTCCTGGCTCCCCCACTCCCGGGCTGTACCTGAGCGCCTCCAGGATGGCCCTGTGCGCCTCATCGCGGTGCTTCATGCCCAATAGGCTGGTGGCCCATTGCTGCAGGATGCGCTTCTTCTCCAGATTGATGGCATCTATTTCCATGGAGGCCTGCAGTGGGGAGGGGCACATGCAGGGGTGAGGAATGCTGTGACCTGTGTACTCCTTAGTTTACCCTACTTCCTCTTGACCACACATCAGCAACGAGACAACAGGAAACTCAACACAGCTTCAAGGAAGCCTGGAGCTTCCGTTTGTGCCTCAGCACAGGGTCTGGGGTGCTCAGGAGGACGCTGGCTGGCACGAGGGGAGCACCTGCCCTGCACCTGACACAGGCTGTCAGGCCGAGGGGTGGTGTGAGCTCAGCCATGACAATGCGCACTGGCCAGGACACCTTAGTCCCTGGTGTCACCAGCTGTGACCTGGGTAGAGTGGCAGCACTTCCTTCCTGTGGCTTTTGGGTAGGATGGGTTGACACCTGGCTGCCCGGCCAAGCCTTGGTCTCAGAGTTTGCAGGGCACTAAGCGCGTTCTCACAGGGCCCTCCTAATGAAATATCGTGACTTTCAGACTCCAGTGACTGTGTAGAATGCCTGCACACCAGGACACTCCAGTGTGAAGTCACTGTGGACCAGGGAAGACAAAGACATCGCTGGGCAGCAAGGCAGCATCACCCTCAAAGCCACTCCTCTCAAGCAAGGGTTTTTAAAATCATCCATTCATCACACTTATTATACTGCACAGAATGGCATGAATTAAGTATACTGTGACTAGTGAGGCACTTTTGTTTTGGAGTAAGTTATTAATGAAGGAGTCTGCTCTGTGTCACTGGGTGGGGTGTGCACTGGGCAAAAGCACCGGCAAACCAGCAGGTGGGGTCCGAATCTGGGCAGCTCCTCCCCCTCTGGGTCTGCAATGCCAGCCAGCCACGGGGGTCCTTTCCCATGGTGCTCCCTGAGGCTGCCAATGTGCAGATCATGACATAAAGATCACGCTACACTGAGTCTCCATTAAAAAAGGGGGGGAGAGGGACTGGGGATTTAGCTCAGTGATTAGAGTGTTTGCCTAGCAAGCACAAGGCCCTGAGTTCCATCCCTGGCACCAAAAAAAAGAAAAACCCCGGGTTTCAACCCCGGCAAAAAAAAAAAAAAAAAAAAAGGGAAATAAGAGTACACTCTATGCAGTTAGAACATGCAAACAAGCAAAAGAGTAATATAAATACCAATCACCTCACCACTTAGAGATAACCATCAGTAACTTCTTATGCCCATCATATGTGTGTTTGTGTGTATGCGCACATGCATGTGTGCAGGGAGTCATGTTCTATATATTGTTTTTTAACCTCCTATGAAAAATTAACACATTGTGCACATTTCCAGGTCATTAAGTATTTACTTTTTTGCCCATGCATCTTTGTTCAACTAACACTGTCTTTCCTAACACGTATAACACACTGATAAGCATCATTTTCCCAGTCAGTCTCTTTCCATTTTGCTTACGGTGTTTTCAACGTAAAACATGTTATTTGCATGCGCATGTGGTTGTTTCCTTGGAATGAAGTCCAAGTAGTGAAATTCAGGAGGGTGGAGAAGGGAGCTTGCTACAAATTAAAAGCTGCCCTTGATAAAGACCCGAGACAGTCGTTTCGGAGGGCCTGGCTTCCCTCTGGTCCTCACCCGTGCCAGCCTGGTGGGGATCCACTTGCCTTTTCTACTGGTGTCTCACTGGTATCTCACTGGGTCATTCGGGGATGACTGAGGTGTGCCTGCCCCCTACCTGTGTTGGAGGTGCTGGGAAGGCAGGCTGAACAGACCCTGGGCCCACTGCTGGAGAAAGGAGCCCGAAAAGGCCCATTTATCAACCTTCAGAACCTCTTCACACCCCCGCAGGGGTTTGGGTGTGGCCTGTCCCCTTCCTAACTCACTTGTAATTGAACCTCCAGGAGATATTGGGGGGTGGGCCCTGCCCCCACGCGAGGGTTAATGCCCGGATGGAGAGCTGTGTCCACAGGCGCCAGCACGGCCAGGTGTCCCTTGCTCTCTGTTCTTGCCAGGTGGTGCCCTGCACTGCCTCAGGATCACCCAGCAAGAAAGCTCCACCGGTTTGTGGCCCCTCACGTCTGGACCAGCACCATGAGCCAGCATCAACCTCTTTTCTATGTAAACACCCCTATCTGCGGTATTGCGCTATTAGCAACAGAAAACACAGAGACAAGCCTCAACTTTGCTACCACTTCTAAGTCTACATTCTCGCAGTGGCTCCTCCCCTTCATTTCAGTCAAGGTGTCCTCAGCCTACAGAGGTTCCGTCGAGGTCTCTTCAATCCAGAAGGATGCAAACGTCTTTGGTTTTTTTCCTGGTACATCTCTCCCCATCTAAATAAATTCTACCTGGAATTTATTTTAATATCTCATATGAAGAAAAGATTTAACTTTTCCCCCAAATGATTAACCAAATGCCCTGACAGTTTTCTCTACGGAGTTTTCTCTATTTGTAACTGTGGAATTTTCTATCAACCTTGGCTTGTTCTGCCAGGCTTCAGTGGCTTGCCTGCCTATCCTTGATTCCAGTAACATGTTAATTTGGCTTCTAGAACTTTATGGTATACTTTACTATTTGGGAGGGAAGTGCCAGGGGGACCCCCATATCCCAGTTTGCCCAGGACTCTCCCAGGTTTGTATGGAAGGTCCCACATCTTGGGAAATCCTTTGGCCCCAGGCAAACTGGGGGCAAACAGCTGCTCACCCTACAGGAACCTTCCCTTCCAAAACAATTCTTGGCTAGCACTCTTAATGTATTTTCCAGATAAACTCAAAAATCACTGTGCCCTTCAAACTTTTTTTTCCAGTACTATGGGTGGAAGTCAGGGCCTTACACATGTGAGGCAAGTGCTGTACCACTGAGCTACATTGCCACCCTCAGCCTATCAAAAATCACTGTTATTAATTTAAAAAACTGTGCTTTCCTCCCTGAGATTCCGTCTGGAACACATTCTTTTTTTTTTTTTTTTTGGTTGCTGGGGATCGAACTCAGGGCCTTGTGCTTATGAGGCAAGCACTCTACCCACTGAGCTAAATCCCCAGCCCTGGAACACATTCTTGATTGATTTTACTTCCAGGCTGGTGTGCACAGGTAGCTTTATGGTATGAAGTCCTCTCTCCTCCCTCTGCCCTGGGACCAGGCATGCCATCCCTCGATCAAATGTTCTTTTTTCTTTCTTTCAATAAGAGTATATTGTTTCCTCCATGTTATTCCTGCACATGTGAATGCAGATGGTGACTCAAAATTTAAAAACAAAACAAAACAATAGAAAAAAATGAGTCATAGTGTTGGCCTCCATGGAGCTGGCTCTGGTGCCCAGAGGGAGAGGTTGGCACTGCCCAGGAATCCTGGCCACCCACAGTGGCGGGGGGGTGGTGGTGGTGGTGGCTAGGAAGACATCAGGCCTTTGAGGAAGAGGCTCGCAGCTGGCGAAGGAACTTGCTCGGGATCCTCTACTAAGCTCACACCAGAAGTGCTGGAGAAAGTGGAAGATTCACTTCCTGGAGGATCCTGCAGCCCATCCAGTGGCCATCGAGCTCCTCTACCCACCCACCCCCAATGGAGGAGGGCCAGGGACTCTCAGATGCTTAAGGAGTGCAGCCTTGGTGAGGGCTCAGCTGATCGCATCATTCATTCCAACGTACATGCACTAAATGGGGACATCTGCTCCTCCCAGTTGTAAGGCTGCTCTTACCTCGCTCACCACTTTCCTTAAAAGCCGGGTGTCCTCAGCTTGGGCGATGTACTGAGCCTCCAACAAAGAGATACTCTCTTCCAGCTGGTTGGCTCTCGTGGTGAGCTGGTCCACGTACAGGTCCTGGGAAGCAGGACAAGAAGAGGCGCAGTCAGGAGCCATCCGGACAAGTCTGCACCCACCCTTGACCCAAGGGAGCCACCGCCACCCTCTCTCCACCGCGGTGTTCAGTGAGTCAAAGGCTGTGACGAATATGTGCCGGGTTTGCAGAATACCTGCTTTTTCTTCTCCACCTCTGCCCGCATCCTCTCCACCTCAGCTTTCTTCACCACCTGCTTCATCACACAGATGTCGCCACGCAGGTCCTGGTCGATGTTCTGCATGTGGAAGAGGTGCAGGGCCAGGCTCTCCATCTCCGTCTGCAGAGCCACCACTGTGAGGAAGGGGTCACTCAGCATCTCCCATGCTTTTCCTGTGGCCTGGAATGAGGGAGGTGGGAGCCCCTCTGCCCACCCTGGCCCTCCTATCACCACTGGGCAGGACCAGGAAACAGGCTTTGCTATCACTAACTTACCATCTCATGAGAGCCAGAAAACAGACAAAAATATATGCAAACCATGTCCACAGTTGCAACAACTGTCCCCCTCCTACCACACGAGAGATGCTTCCACCTCAGCTTGAGGATCCCCCGAATAACGCCCGATTATAAGGCCTCGTGTCCATTTTATAGATTTCTTACCAGCTAAAGAGCGCAGAGCACAGGGGGCAGGCTCAGTCACCCTGACATGCCCAGGGCCACTGCAGGCCAGCGAGGATAAGGCTGTGCCCAGGGCAGGGCCTGCAGGAGGCCACCCTCTCCCGCTCAGAGGTCCACAGCAGGTTTTCATCAGCGCTCCCAGAAGAGACTGAACCCTGAATTCTTTTTAGTGAAACTCAAATACACTGATATGTCAGAGAGCCAGCCTGGACAGTTTAGCAAGACCTTGTCTCAAAATAAAAAAGTGCTGAGGTGTAGCTTGTGGTAGCGTGTCGCCTAGCATTCACGAGGCCCTGGGGTTCACTGCCAGCACCACTAAACAAATGCACAAAGAAAAAAAAAAACTTGAAAGAAATGTTTTTAGAAATAAAACGTCCAGAACCAAGAGACACCATGTACAGGTACAAAACAAACATGTTAAATGTGATCAATATATGGACAATGTACCAATACATGTGTACCAATACATGTTCTTGGTTAAAAAAAATAAATAAATAAAACGTCCAGCCAGGTATGGTGGTGCATGCCTGCAATCCCAGCACAATGGGAGGCTGAGGCAGGAGGATAAGAAGTTTGCACAATTTAGAGACTTAGTGAGACCTCGTCTCAAAATAGAAAATAAACAAGGGCTAAGGACATATCTTAGTTTGAAGGCTCTGGGTTTGATCTCCAACACTGAAACAAACAAACAAACAAACAAATAAACATGACTGTGCAGCTTCCAACAGCAGAGAAGGCCCCTGCTCCCGCGGGTGAGAATTCCAGGTGGGGAAATAGAGAAGGTGTGAGGGGAATTGCGCTCCCCTGTACACAGCACAGCTCTCCTCCTCCAGCTGTTTTTAGGATTTTCTCTTTTTTGCTGGTTTTAGCCAATTTGACTGGGACGAGTCTGGAGCAGGCTTCCTCCCCCATCTTGTGCTTGGGGCTGTTGAGCTGCTGGGACCAATGGTTCACAGCTCTCTCTGTCCCCAACTTCTGCAAGTTTTCCTTGTTCTCCCCACCCCACCTCTGTCCCAGTCTCTGCCATCCTGCTTTTGGGCAGTTTCTGTGGCAGTGATTTCCAGCCACTACCCCAAGGCCCATTTTTACACAATTTCACTATTATTTATTTGTGAAAACGCTGTAGGGAAGCGTGAGCACACTTTTATCTGCAGGAAGGCCCTGCTGATCGCCCTGCAGGGCAAGTTTGATCTGTCACCAAAGCCCTCAGCACCTGCGGATGAGACTGCACTTGGACACTAGGCCTGAAAGAGGTGACTAAAGTTAAATGAGGTCACTGGGGAAGGTGTCAGGAGAGGAGATCAGGGCACTGACAAGCGTGGAGTGGAGACCACGTGAGGACACGGGGTAAAGATGCCATCTGGCGGCCAAGCAGAAGTCCAGCCCTGCCAACACCCTGATCTCAGACTTCTGCTGCCAGGATTTTGCAAAAATAAAGTTCAGTTTTTAGGGTTGCCCGGTTTGTGGAACTCTGTATGGCAGCCTAAGATGACTAGCTCACCCTCCCACCTGAATGTGCAAGAGTGTGCATTTTGCACACTTCCCAAAGGGCACTGAATTCAATCCCTCTTCTTTGCTAAGTAACTAAAAAATCATTATTTCAGATATTCTTTGAAATTTCTATTCCTTTAACTATTAGTGAAGGAAAACCTATTTTCAGGGTTTTGATTCCCATGGTCTTTTTCTTCTCTGAATTTCTTGCCCATATCCTTGGCCACTCTACACTTTCCTACTGGGATATTACTCTTTCACTGAGTTGCTCGTAAGAGTTCTTTGGGTAATAAAAACATGGTGAGCAGAATTTTTAATTGGTTTCCATGACTTTGCCCTGGTGACTATGTCACGTGTGGCAAAAGGGAGGTTATCAATGGCCTGGCAAGGAAGCCCTTCCTCCTTCTTTTTCCTTCCTCTTCTTCTTCTTCTTTCCTTTCTTCTCCTTATCCTTCTTCAACTCCCTCTTCCTTTACTTCTTCTTTTTTCAACACAAGGTCTCACTTTGAACATCCTCCTGACTCAGCCTCCTGGAGAGCTGAGGCTATAGGTATCTGTCATCATGACCAGCTGCAGGTGAGTCCTTTAAGAGCAGAGTGTTCCTTCCAGCTAGTGGCAGAGAATCAGGAAGTCTCCAAGTGTGGAAGGGACTCGACATGGATACATTTTCCGTGGATGGCTTCAATGTGGAGGCTGCATGGTGAGGAACACAGATGGGCTGTAGGAGTGACCATAGCCCCTGCTAACCATCAGCAAGGGGACCCGGCCCTGCGGGAACAAGGACTGAGTTCTGCCAACAACATGAATGAGTTTGGGAGCAAATTTCCCCCCTGAGCTTTGCTGTGATGACAACCTTGTGAAGTCCCGAGCAGAGACCCTGACAGCACACAGACCCTGCCTGACCACAGACCTGGGAGTTCATTCAGAAATGGCGAGAGTTTCAACAGAAATCAGTGCAGATGATTCAGACACTGTTACTGATGTTACAAATATTTTTCTAATTTGTGTTTGCATTTTAACGTCAAGACAGGTAAGTTCTATTCTTTTATATAATCAAATCTGTCTGGCCTTTCCCCTTGGCATGTTGCCAGAGAGACCCTGCTTACCCCAAGAGATAAGAGATCATCTTTCATACTGTTCTCTTTCTTCTGTGCTTTTCTTAAATCTTTTTTGGTACCTGAAACTAATTTTCTGTGTAGTGTGACATGGGGGTCTAAAGTTTTTTTTTTTTCAGATAACTAGATAATCAAAAGATTTAGAGACTTAAAAATGCAACCTGAACAATATGTAGCTTGCTATTGCTAAACTCCAAAGTAAAATTTCCCTAATGTTTTCTTTAACTCGCTGACATTCCTCATGGGATCTGTTGTCTGTTTTTCTTCAGGACAGTTTTGTATTTATTATTATGGATTTATACGATGCTTTGATGCCTGAGACCAAAAATGTTTTTCATTATCTTTTTTTTCTCAAAATTTTCTTGGATGTTCCTGTGCATTAGTCTCCTGAGTGAACTTCAATTTCAAAATCAATTTGTTGAAAATAAAGGGCTTTTCATGTGTGGATATGGAATGATCTCCAGCCCAGTGTTAAGTGAAAATGGCAAGAACATACCAGTGGGTATAAAAATTCACTTTTTAAAGTTATAAAGAGAGAGACATGCCCTTGTGACTCTGTTTATATGTGCAAACACATCTTTAAAAGAATACAGGCTGGGGATTTAGCTCAGTGGTTAGAGTGTTTGCCTTGTAAGCACAAGGCCCTGAGCCCAGCACCAAAAAAAAAAAAAAAAAAAAAAGAATACAAATGACCGGAAGATGCTGGTTGTCTCTGGGGGGTTGGTAGCTGGAAGGTGGGGAGGAGGAGACTTTTCGCTGCAGTGCTCTTGGATTCTGAATTGTGTGTGTGTGTATGCGCACGCACGCACGCTTGGGATCGAACCCAGGTCTTTGTGCTTGCAAGGCAAGCACTCTAACCACTGAGCTAAATCCCCAATCCCTTGAATTTTTATTGTTTCAAAATAAATGAATGGTTATGTTAAATAAATTAACGTCCATCAAAAACATCCCATTATAGGTCTTTTATCTCCATTTTTGGTTAGATCGGCTAAGGGTTTGTCTATTTTACTTATTATTTGAAGAACCAAATCTTCAGTTCATTACTTCTTTTTTTTTCTTTCTTTCTTTTGGTCTCAATTTCCTTGCTTTCTGCCCTGATCTTTATAATTTTCTTTCTTGTACTAGTTTTGGGTTTCGATTGTTCTTGTTTTTCTAGGATCTCAAAGTGCATCATTAGGTTATTTGGGTCATTCTATTTTTGTGATATGGGCATTCATGGCTATAAACGTCCCTCTTGGACTGTTTTCATTGTGTCCCATAAGTTTTGGTATGTCATACTAGCATTATTATTTAGTTATCTTTTAAAAAGGAGAGAAAAGACCTAAATCAATGCAATTACAAATGAAAAAGGTGAAATCACATCCATACTACTAAAATCATAAACATTATTAACAACTACTTCACAAACCTGTACACTAATAAACTGGAGAATTCAGAAGAAATGGGTAGATTCATAGATAACTATGACTTGCCAAAATTGAAACAAGAAGATTTAAAAATCCTGAACAATCCAGTATCAGGCACTGAAATTGAAGGAATGATAAATAACATACTAAGAAAAGCCCAAGTCTAGACAAGTTCACTGCTGTAGTCTACAAAAATTTCAAGGAAGTTCTAACACCAATACTCCTAAAGTTTTGTTTGTTTGTTTGTTTTTTTTTAATGAAATTGAAAGGGAAGAACTCCCAAAGTCATTCCTGGAAGCTACCATTACCCTAATTCCAAAATCAGACAAGGGTCCAACCAAAACAGAGAATTATAAACTAACCTCTTAATGAACATAGAATCAACAATCTTCAAGAAGATACTGACAAATAGAATGCAACAAATCATGAAAAAAATCATCCATAATGACCAACTAAGCTTCATCCCAGGGATGCAAGGATGGTTCAACATACGCAAATCAAGAAATGTTATTCATCACAAAAACAGAAGGACAAAAATCACATGATCACCTCAACAGACACATAAAAGCCTTTGACAAACTCCATCCTTTCATGATAAAAAATCTGAAACAAAGGTATAGAAGGTCTTTACCTCAACATGATAAAAGTCATTTATAACCAACCTACTGCTAATGTAATACTAAATAGGCAAAATGGAAAGCCTTCCCTCTAAAACCAGGAGCAAGACAAAGATGTCCACCATCATCACTCCTGTTCAATTTAGTATTTGAAACACTAGTAAGAGCAATTAGTCAAGAAAAAGAAATAAAAAGAATATGTACAGGAAAGGAAGAAGTCAAATTATTGTTATTTGCAGATGACATGATCCTTGACATAGAAGACCCCAAAATATCCACCAAATGACCCTTAGAACTAATAACTAAATTCAGTAATGCTGCAGAATAATAAATCAACACACACACACACACAAGTCAATAGCATTTCTGTACACTAGTAACAAACCTATGAAGAAGAAATTAGGGAAACATACCATTCACAATAGCACCAAGAAAAACGAAATATTTAGAAATTAACCTAAGGAACTGAAAGACATCTACAATGAAAGCTACAGTACTCTGGAAAAGGAAATTGAAGAGGACATCAGAAAATGGAAAGATATTCCCTACTCATGGATAGGCAGAACCAACGTAGTCAAAATGGCCAAGACTTTCTGAAAAGAACCCCAGTTGCACAGGAAATTGTTCCAAGATCAACAAATGAGAGCATATCAAATTAAAAAGCTTTTGCATCCAATTCCAAAATTGATATATAGATTTAACACAGTCATAATCAAAATATGAACAGCATTCTTGGCAAACTGGAGAAAACAATCCTAAAATTCACATGCAACCAGAAAAGATCCAGAATAGCAAAAGCAATCCTGGGTAAAAAGAGCAAAGTGGAAGGCATCACCATTCCAGACCTGAAGTGATATCACAAAGCTTCTGTAATAAAAACAACATGATACTGGCACAAAAACAGACATGAGGATCAGTGGAACAGAATAGAGGATGCAGAAACAACCCCAACTACATTTGACTATTCTTTGACAAAGGGGTCTAAAACAGACGGGAGGAAAGATAATCTCTTTTATTAAATGGTGTTGGGAAAACTGGCTATCCATATGCAGAAGACTGAATGTAGATCCATATCACTCACCATGTACTAAACAATAATCAAAATGGATCAAAGAACGAAATGTTAAACCAGAAAAACTTAAAGACAAAATAGGTAAAACTCAGGCATAGGCAAGGACTTTCTGAACAGAATCCCAGTTGCACAGGAAATAGTTCCAAGATCAACAAATGAGATCAAATTAAAAAGCTTTTCCACAGCAAAAGAAACAACACACAGAGCAGAAAGACAACCTACAGAATGGGTTCCTCAGACAGAGAACTTGTATCTAGAATATATAAAGAACTCAAAGAATTAGAACTCCCAAAATAAAAGACCCAATCAAAAAATGAGCAACCAAAATAGACACTTCACAAAAGAAGTACAAATGGCCAATAAGTACATGAAGAAATGCTCAGCATCGCTGACCATTGAGAAATGCAAATTAAAACAACACTGAGATTCCATTTTACCCTAGAAAGAATGGCTGTCATCAAGAAATCAAACAGAGCCAATGCCAACACCCACCTGGGCCCCTCACAAAGCCAGGAGGACATGGGAACCGCATGCCCCACCCCCAGCCAGTGCCAATGCCCTTTCCCCAGCCCCTGGGTTCTCCACAGCACAGGGCAACAGAGGTGACAACCAACAGACTAACCTGATCAGAGACGAGAACACCACCCAAGAGGAGAGTTTCAATTCAGGACTGAAGTGATACTCTACCTACCACAAGGGCAGGGTGAGAGACCTTAGCAGATGGGCTTGGAGAGGGTGAGAGCTAAATAAAAATCTCCTGGGATCTCCTAAGAGGCCCAGGCTCAGACCAGGAAGATCATGGGGCCTGTATTCTGTTGAGGGAGGACAGGTTCAGAGAGGCAAGGAGAACATGGAATGAAGTGTTTCAAACTGTTATATCCTGCCAAATTATCTTTCAAAATCAAGAGAGATAAGACACTTTCATGATAAAGAAAACCTAAAGAAATTCATGACCACCAAACCAACATTCCAAAATATTCTCAAGGATATCTTAGAAGGAGATAATGAAGCTAACAATGCCAAAAGGTCCAATAAAATGAATCTATCAGGTAGGGCTGGCAATTAAGTAGAAGAGAAAGAAAGCAAAATAGCAACAGGAAATTAATACAATGACAGGAATAAACCAATACCTCTCAATTGTTAGGTTTAGCGGCGAACCAGGAAGATCATGGGGCCTGTATTCTGTTGAGGGAGGACAGGTTCAGAGAGGCAAGGAGAACATGGAATGAAGTGTTTCAAACTGTTATATCCTGCCAAATTATCTTTCAAAATCAAGAGAGATAAGACACTTTCATGATAAAGAAAACCTAAAGAAATTCATGACCACCAAACCAACATTCCAAACATTCTCAAGGATATCTCCAAAAAGTTCTCTGAGAAGGAGATAATGAAGCTAACAATGCCAAAAGGTCCAATAAAATGAATCTATCAGGTAGGGCTGGCAATTAAGTAGAAGAGAAAGAAAGCAAAATAGCAACAGGAAATTAATACAATGATAGGAATAAACCAATACCTCTCAATTATAACTATGAATGTAAATGGACTCAACTCACCAATTAAAAGACACAGGTTAGCAGAATATAGTAAGAAAGAAAACACATTTAACACAAAAAAGAAATTCAGAGACTAAAAATCAAAGGATGGAAAACAACATTCCACAGCCCCCCCCAAGAAAGCTTCATAATAAAAAACTTGGGGATTTAGCTCAGTGGTAGAGTGCCTAGCAAGTGCAAGACCCTGAGTTCAATCCCCGGCACCCCCCCCCACCAAATTGAATATTGTTCAAGAAAACAATATTCCATGAAATGGGAACCTGAAAACAAGTAGGAGTAGCTATCCTACTTTCAGACAAAGTGAATTTCAAACCAAAGTTGATCAAAAGAGGCACAGAAAGACATTACATATTGGTTAACGGAACTATTCAGGAAGAACAGATGACAATTACAAACATTTACACACCGAACCATGGTGCACCCAACCTCATAAAACAAACTGGACATAAAAGATCAGATGAACAATCAATACAATTATATTTTGGGATCTCAATACCTCACTATCACAAATAGAGCAACTAAAAAAATCTATAAAGCAATATCAGAACTACATCTGCACACAAACAGATTTAATAGATATATACAGAGTGTTCCACCCAACAACAGAATACACATTCTTTTTGGCCACACATGGTACTTTCTCCAAAATAGACCAGAGACTAGCTAATAAAGCACGCTGAAGTATATGCAAAAGAACTGAAATTTTACCACTATCAGATCACAGTGCAATCGAACAAAATCAATAGCGACAGAAACTATGCAAACATATGGAAATTAAACAACACACTTGAATAATCAATAGCTCACAGTTGAAATTAAGGAAGAAATAAGACAGTTCCTAGAATTAAATGAGAATGCAAGTACAAAATACCAGAACTTATAGGACACACTGAAAGCAGTCCTACCAGGGAAGTTTACAGCAGTGAATGTCTGCATCATAAAACTAGAACAAGCCTAAATGAATAACCTAATGAGGTATCTCAAGGCCTTAGAAAAACAACAATGACCCAAACCCAGTGCTTGAACAAGGAAGAAAATCATAAAGGTCACAACAGAAATTAATGAAATGGAGACTAAAAAACAACACAAAGAATCAATAAACTGAAGAGCTGGTTCTTTGAAAGAATAAATAAAATCAACAACTCAAAGCAAATCTTACCAAAAAGAAAGGAAAAGACACAAAGTAATGCAAACAGAAATGAAAAAGGTGAAATTACAATGGAAAATCACAATGGACACTACCAAAATCCAGAAAATGACTAGCCACTACTTCACAAACATATATGCCAAACAATTGGAGAACTCAAAGGAATGGTGAGATTCCTAGATACATATGAATTGCCAAAACTGAACCAATAAGACTTAAAAATCTTGAAAAATTCAATAACAGGCGATGAAATTGGAGCAGTAATTAAAAAAAAAACAAACTACCAACTAAGAAAAGCCCAGGACCTGATAGATTCACAGCCAAATTCTACAAGAACTTCAGAGAAGATCTAATGGGAAAACTCCTCAAACTTTTTAATGAAACTGAGAGGGAGAGAGTACTTCCACAATCATTCTTAGAAGCTAACATTATTCTGATCCCAAAACCAGACAAGAATCCAACCAAAAAAGAGAAAAATAGGCCAATTTCTCTAATGAACATAGATGCAAAAATCCTTAACCAGATACTGGCAAACAGAATACAACAAATCATCAAAAAGACCATATGCCAGGATTGAGTAATCTTCATTCCAGGGATGCAAGGATGGCTCAACACATGCAAATCAATAAATGTAATTCCTCACATGAATAGACAAAAATCACACAATCATCTCAGTAGACACAGAAAAGTCCTTTGACAAAATCCAACATCTATTCCTGATAAAAACTCTGGAGAAAATAGGTATATAAAGTCTTTATCTCAACATGATAAAAGCCACTTATGACCAACCTACTGGTGATGTCACATTAAATTGGGGAAAAGAGAAACCTTCCTTCTAAAATCAGGAACAAGACAAGGATGTACACTATTGCCATTCCTGTTCAACATAGTCCTTGAAACAAGAGACAGAGCAATCGGACAAGAGAAATAAATAAAAGGGATACATATAGGAAAGGACAAAGCCAAAATGTCGTTATTTGCAGATGGCATGATCCTTTACTTACAAGACCCAAAAAACTCCACCAAAAGACTCTTAGAATTGATAATTATATTCAAGACACAAAATAAACACACAAAAATCAATAGTGCTCCTGTACACTAGTAATGAACTCAGAAAGAAATGAAGGGAAAAATACCATTCACAACAGCACCAAGAAAAAGTAAATACTTAGATAGTAATCTAAGGAAGTGAAAGACCTCTACAATGAGAATTACATCACTCTGAAAAAGGAAACTGAGGAGGACATCAGAAAAATGGAAAGATATCCCCTGTTCCTGGATTGAAAGAACCAACAAAATCAAAATGGCTGTATCTCCAAAACTGATATACAGATTAATGCAAGCCCAATCAAAATACAATGTCATTTCTCACAGAGCTAGAGAAAACAATCCTGAAATTTATATGGAATCAGAAGAGATTTAGGATAGGTAACAAAGGCAAAGCAAGTGGCATCACAATCCCAGACTTGAAGTTATACTATAAAGCAACAGTGATTAAAACAGCATGGTACTGACACAAAAACAGGCATGTGGATCAGTGGAATGGAACAGAAGAAGCAGAAGCAACCCCAGGAACATACAGCTATTTGATCTTTAACAAAGAGGCCAAAAACATACACTGGAGGAAAGATAACCTCTTTCATATACAGTGCTGGGAAAACTGGATATCTACAGGCAGAATATTGAGTCTAGACCCATGTCTTTCACATGTACTAAACTAAAATAAAAATGGATTTTCTTAGTTACTTTTCCCTGTTGCTGAGACAAGATACCTGACACCCAAAGTTAAAGGGGGAAAGGTTTATTTGGCTTATAGTTCATAGAGGTTTCAGTTCGCAATCAGCAGGATCCAAAGCAGGGTGGTACGGCAGACAGGAAGAAGGCAGCAAGGTAAGAAAGGGGGTAAGCAAGGAGTAGGCAAGCCTCTTTCTATCCCTTGTATTTCATCCAGGATGCCAGGATTAGGGTGGTGCCAAACCAATCAGAGGATTGGTTTAGTAATCACACGCCCTTAATCCCAGCATCACACACTCTACATTCAGCCACCTCTGAAAAGCCCCACCTGTGACCTCATGAGGCTGCGGGGGGATGTCTAGACACAAACCATAACATGGATCGAAGATCTAAATTGAATACAGAAATAATCTACTGAAAGATAAAATGGGTACAAATCTTGAAGACATAGGTATAGGCAAGAACTTTCTGAACAGAACCCCAGTGGTACAAAATATAATAGTGAGGGTCAACAAATTGAATCAGATCAAATTTAAAAGGTTCTGCACAGCAAAGGAAACAACCAACAGAGTGAAGAGACAACCTGCAGAATGGGAAACAATTTTGCCAGTTATTCCATGGATAGAGGACTAATATCAACGATATACAAGAAACTCAAAAAATTAGACACCAATCAAAACAAAGGCATCTGAAATGAACAGATACTCCTTGGAAGAATTAGTACAAATGGCCAATAAATACATGGAAAAAATGCTCAACATCACTGGTCATCTACCCTGAGATACCATCTTATCCCAGAAAGAATGGCTGTCACCAAAAAAAAAAAAAATCCCCAAACCAAAA
>QZML01000772.1:906896-920148 GCA_016801275.1 Hystrix brachyura | reverse complement strand
ACCAAAAAAAAAAAAAAAATCCCCAAACCAAAAACCAAAACAAACGAACAAAGAACAACACAAACAACAAAACACCTAATGATAACAACTGCTGGTGAAGATGGGGGGGAAAAGGAATTCTTCTACACTGTTGGTAAGAATGTAAATTAGTACAACCACTATGGAAATCAGTGTGGAGATTCCTCAAAAAACTAACCCCGTCTAGGGACTGTGTATTATTGTGAGCGAATAAACAGAGAGACGCTAACAAAAAAAACCAAACGAACAAACAAAAAAAACCCCTAAAACTAGAAATTCCATTTAACACAGCTATTCCCCTTCTAGATATCTTTCCAAAATTGTTAAAATCATATTACAGCACAATTTATAGTATCTAGTTCTTGGAAACAGCATATATGTCATGTCCATCAACAGATGAATGGATAAGGAAACTGTAGTATTTACAAACAATGGAGTACTACACTGCCATAAAGATCAACTTGAGTCATCCATACATAAATGGATGCAACTCGATACCATAAGGTCAAGTGCAATAAACCAGACACACAAGCTTAAAATCATATGCTTTCTCTTATTATGTAAAACCTAAAGTAAAAATGAAGAGAAAAAAAAAGATAGATAATAGGAACTGGCGAGCCAGATCATTCTCAAAGGGAAGGGGCATCGAGATGGGAAAGAGGGAGGGAAAAGAGAGATAGGGGATTAATAAAGGAATTGGGATGCTATACACAGAATGTAAACATTATGCACTACGCACATGTACTAATAAACTAAAAATTTTTTTAAAACATCCCATTATAGATCCTCATTAGAACTACATTAGATGTACTTTTAATTTGGAGAGAAATTGTCTTTTATATTATGAGTCTTCTGATCCAGAGACACGGCCGCTCTATTTATTTGAATCTGTTCATCGTGAAATGAAGTTTGGTTGTTTTTCTTTGCTTAGTCTTCTTGGGCTTAATCCTACATATCCTGTAGCTGCTATTCTCAAGTTGTTACAGCTATTAAGGATGAGATTTTTTAAAACTGCAATTCTTAGCTGGGTACTGCTCAGAGAGAAGAAAACTATAACCTGGTAACCAAGGTAATTTCCTGATTTCTTCTACCTGTATTTCTATCAGCTTCTTATCTGTTCCTGCGACTGTTCTAGGTGACAGCTGTGTCCCTCGTGGAGGATGACAATGTCCAAAGCTCATTTTCAAATCAACATCTGCTTTGTGCTCTGTGTTTTCGTGTCATCCCTGCGCAGGGGCCATGCTGATCTTCTCTGTATCGCTCCGATTTTAGTATATGTGCTGCTGAAGCGAGCATGTGCTCTGCATTTTCTTGCTGGGCTGGGCTCTCGAGTTACACCAGCTGCATCCTCATCCCACCCTGATTTCAGCCGTCGCGTCCAGTGCTTTCCACAGGGGGAGACTTTGCCGTAGTTTCTGACAAACATATGAAGAACTCACCTTCTGTCCTGGCTTGGGATGGATAGATTTTATCCACATCCACACAGAAAGCATTTTCCTCTGCCTTTAATTTGTGAACATATGTGTTAAATTTGTAGAAGGCTTATGGCAAATGTTTCCTGAATTCCAGAAGTGAAGCTTACTTGGCTTTGGGGTATTTTTCTTTTAATACATTGCTGAACTTAATTTGCTAACACTTAGGCTTTTCACACCTCGTAAATGGGACTGCTTCATGGTTTTCTGGACTTGGGTGCCATCAGCTTTTGCAGCAAGCATTATGCTGAGCATTTTGGGACAAAACTGGGGGGCGGTGTCCCAAATCTTTGCCCCTGGAGGGCTGAGTAACCCCAAAAGTGTTATTCCTTGAAGGGCTACTAGGAGTGTTCCTTAGCACCTTAAAATGCCGGTATTCGGGACTTGCAACAGCACTTTGTCTCTTCAGTGATGCAATCAGTACAAATGACAGCTGCTTTGAAACAGTGAAATTCTTCTGAATTGTTCTCAATTCCAGCATCGTTACTTGTGTGATCCCTTTTTCTTCTCTGGGGACATGCCAGAAATTTGTGAAGTTTATAGTCATTATAAAAAAAAAAATAAGCAGTTTTCTTTATCAAGTCAATTCACTTTTGATTTTTTTTTTTTTTACAATTTTGCCAGCTTCGGCTTAATGTCTTTATGAATTTCTTATACTTCTTTTAGCTTCTTTGCTCCTTAAAGCTTCTTGACTAGGATGTTTGTGCTCAGTCTTGCTTATGAAAATGCACACAATACTCCGTGGGCCGGGGAGGTCATTTGAGCAGCCTGGCTGAGCCTCATCCTCACCCGTGTGCACCTCCCCAAGCCGTGTGCACCCCCCATCCCCCTCCCCGCTCCAGCTGTAATGTCCAGAGTCTGCGAGAGCAGCGCAGATTGCCTGGATGCCCTTCTTCTCCTCGGATTGGTGACTCTCTGCCTTGTATGCTCATTGGAATGGTCTGGAAGGCTTAAAAAAAAAAAAAGCAAGGAACTAGATAGAGCAGAGGAGCTGTGCAACATCTGGAATCAGGCTGATGGTGTTAGTTATAACAGGACTGTGTCACTGGGCACGAGGTGAGAAGGTAGAAAGGACCGTCCATGCTTACATAAAATTGATCATACAATTACAACCTCTGGGATCCCAGCAAAAGTCCTAACATCTAGCAGCTCTGCCACCTAAACTAATCCCAACAAGTACATCGAAAGTCTTCTTACTCACAGGTTTGGCCACCTTTTAGAGTCCGACCACTAAGTCACCAGTTTCCAAGGGCATTTGCATCACCTCTGGAAAACACTGGACCTTGCATTCCAGGGGTCCTTGAGAACCCATCTCATCATCCCATTGTACCAAAGTTCCTGCAGCAGCAGAAAAGTAAGACAACTACCGGGCTCTTTTTATTATCGAGTGGATAGACTATTATTGCCAGCACAGCACAGCATACAGGGCTCTCTTCACGATGTTACTACCAGTTGAGGCTACACCAAGAAAATCACCTTGGTGGCCAGGATCTGAAGGAGATACTCTGTGACTTGTGCCACTGGTAGCACAGCTCTGACAGTCATTCTTTGCTGCAGAAAGGTCCACAAATTTGGAAGCCTAAGAGACTCAAGGGTGTGAAGGGACAAGGACATCAGAGGAGGTGTTTCATCAAACAAGAGGGTGATTCAGGAGGCATGGGATCCTGAAAACATAAAAAGGCATAAGCTGAAGCAATGAAGGAAAATCTCAGGATGACTACTGCGGCAAAGTATAAAGTTATGATGAGAAATTGCTGCCAAGAAGGAACTATATTTCCCAGACCCCCTAACACCTAGATACTGCCTGTATTCAGTTCCTGCCAATGGGAATGACCGTAGATGTGCCGTTTCACTTCCAGGCCAAGGTATTTTAGAAGTGAACACACCTTCTCCATGTTCCCTTTTGCCTTTTGCTATGTGGGTATAGCTGGCTACAAGTCCTGTCCAATGGCGAAGCCACAAATGGGAGGAGCTTATCCCTGATTCATTTAGGCAGGAAAGGGAATATGAGCAAAACTAAACTACTATATTAAACTCCTGAAATGTGGGGTTTACTTTAGTGATTAGTATTACTTTAGTTACATTACCTTAACTTACATACTTGCCTTGTTAATACTGCAAATGTTGTTGATCTGTCTAAATCTGATGTTTATTGGAAAACAACCAGTGTTATTCACTGGGTACAACTTCAAGACTTCCAAATATGATATGAAAGGAGGCAGTCAGCTGTTTAGCCTCCCAAAGGCCAAGCCCAAGGCCTCAGAGCAGGCTGGTGCTCTATATTGAGGCCAACACAAGGGCTGGTGCATTCCTGACTTTAAAAACAAAAATTGAACGGATTATGTAAGGAAGGAGGAATTTCGAGCATTCTTTGGCCCATGAACCATACTGTTATGACTACACCCATAATATTAAGCAGCGACTAGTGAAATTCTGATCAAATAAAAGTGAGACATGTAGAGGGGTGTGGTAGGGGACAATCATGTCCTTCCTTATTCAATATTGTAGTAAGTACAGAAAATAGCTTATGCTGGGGATTTAGCTCAGTGGTTAGAGTGCTTGCCTTGCAAGCACAAGGCTCTGAGTTTGATCCCCAGCACCCCCCCAAAAAAAAAGAAAAAAAGAAAAAGAAAATAGCTTATACGTGGTTTAAATGCCCATATATGAATAGATCTGGTTGTCTGGGGAGATAGAAACAATGACTAAGAAGAAAGCTGCAAGGAGACGTCATTCTTTCACTCCCAAATACTGTACCATATGAATACATCACCTGTTTTTTAAAAATGCAGATTTTTCTGATTAGCTGGGGAGAACTGATTGGTCCGAGAGGGAATAACTTTACTGAATTTCAACAAAATGTCTGCAGAATGTTTTATGCAAATTTGTGGATCATACTGCAAAAGTATGCTGTGTAGCATACTTTAGTAAGAGCCCTTCCTTCATAATATCCTTCCCTTGAACTTAGGAAGTTTCATAGGTTTCCAGTTACAACAACTATTAAAGTCAGTATTGAAATAAATTGAGCCTGAAACTAGATTTTTAAGTCATAATATTTCAAAATGAAATAAAAATCACTGTTTTTTTAAAAAAATCCCGAGGCAATTCAATTATGTTGTTTCATTTAAAATGCAATAATACTGCATCATAATATGTTAATAATATTCAATACTGAAAACGTTGCACCGAATGACTAATGGCTCTGGGAGCTTGGGGAGCATCTCTGATGGAAACAGCCCAGCCAGGGCTTCCTCTGAGGTGTGACTTACGCTGGACTTGAAGGTTGATAGGACTTGAACAGGGGAGAGGACGAGGCAAGCACCATAAAGCAAGAAAACACGGAGGGGCCTGGAAAGGCTCGGGTGGGTTGTTAAAGCAATTCTCAAAGTGGGCTCTGCAACCTTACAACAGCGTCACTGAAATGATTACTTAAAATGCCTTATTCTAGACCTACTGAATCAAAATTTCTGAGGCGTGGAGTCAGAAGACCCGTTTTTATGAAGCCCCTGGTAATTTTCATGCTTAGAGAAATTTGAGAATTTCTAACTTCATGTAAATATTCCCTGTGATCCGTCCCTGTGATCCTTGGATCTATCGTGCAGGAACACTATAAAATGCCTTTAAAAAGAAGAAGAGCAAGCAGTGGTCAGATCCAGAAAGGGAGATGTAGAAACAGCTGCAATATTCAATCATAGATCAGCCCTATTACCAATACTTAATTCCATTAAAAACATTTGTGCTTTCAGTAAATACTCTACCACTGTGTAAAAAAAAAAAAAANCCACTGTGTAAAAAAAAAAAAAAGAATTAGACTCTTTTTGAGTGCTGGAGAGTTCCATTTCTTTGAATTCCAGAAAAAGATCAGAAAGGCAATGCTGATGCCAGATCCATCCCTCTCCACTGAAGGTGAAGTCAAACGTGCTTTGCAGGTTGTTTCTGGTAGTGTAAAGGTTACTTGTGTCATTGAATTGTGTTCTTCTTTTTTTTTTTTTTTTTCTTTTTGTTTTGAGACAGGGTCCCGCCATGTAGTGCAGGCTGGCCTTGAGCTCACTATGTAGCCCTGGCTGGCCTCGAACTTGCAGCAATCCTCCTGCCTCAGCCTCCCGAAGAGTGCTAGGATTACGGGAATGCACCACCATGCCCGGCTGCCCACGTTCTTCTTTTACGCTTATATTTGACACCGGTGTCATCACTGATGCAGTTTTAAGGTCGAAAGCTGTACACATCCTAGAGTCTGTAGATTCCTAGTGCCATAAGTCGTTTCCAAAACAGTATGAGGTGCTCATCATCATATTAATATTTAATATAGCCTGACTATAATTTTATTCCAAAACGTCATGTTCCATGATGTTATGTCGATATACTGAAATCTCACTGCAGAAGTTGTCATTTTATGAGATGGGGGTTTTTGCTTTTTGTTGATCCTGGGAGATGAGCTGGGGCACCTGATACCTTTAAATGTTTCTTTCAATGAAGCCTTGGTACTAGTTAATATGAGTCAGGATGGCAGAGAAAGCACAGTAGCAAAAACCAACAAACACAAAAACAAAAAACCAACAAGAAACAAAGAATGCCTGGCCTTCCCCAACTGGATCAGAAGTCCAGGCTGGCTGGTCCGGGGTTTGGAGTCCCCAGGTCCTCAGGGGAGCTGGTGGAGCCCTGGGTTTGAGCACAGCCTGGGATCTGCTGCTGGCAGCTGCCTGGGTGGGTTCTTCCTGCCTACAAGCCTGCAGCATTTCTTCTTCCTTTGCCCTTGGAATTTGGAGATCTCAGCAGCTGTGTCTAGGCGTGTTTATTTTAAATTCCAGCTGGCCCACCATGAATCTTCCTATCCTAAGGCCCGTCTCTCCTGATTTCCATCCATGTTGTTCTTATGCATCACTGGCTACTGCCTCTCCCCTCTGAAGGCTGTCTGACCGACTGGGACTTTCACGGACCTCTCGCCCACCTCCTTCCCAAAACACCCATTGTTTGGGGTTTGCTCTCAGTCCTGGGGACGATTCCTTAGACTGGCCTTTCAGCCCACATGTTCAGTTTTCTCTAGTATTCATTTTTCCTGCTCTGGCACCTTTGGTGGTAGTAGGGGGGCAAGGACTATGTTTTTTAATTCCAAGTGTCCCTCCTCACTGTCATTCTCATTTACAATGCAGTGTCCCCTAAAATCTCATGCAGATGCCCAGTGGCATTTCCCAGTCAGATCTTCTGCTCTGCCTGCCGAGCCCAGGGGCCCTCTAGTGACCCTCATCTTAATGTGATGGTGGAGTGCCTGGTGGTTCTGCCTCCCTCCGGGTGAGGCACGTGACTATGTGCATTCCTGAGGGGTGGAGCACCAGGTCTCACCTAAGCACAGCGCAGCAGCAGCCCCCAGGTCGGCGCTGTGACCATCACTGAGCTCTTCAGGGCTGAGAAGAGAGACCAGTACTGACTGCCACCATCCTTCCCTGGCCAACAGCTTCTGTTCTCAGCCCATCCTGATCACGCAAGGTCCACAACAGTGTCTGGGTCTTTCCAGAAGTCCATCCATCCCAGGACCCGGGGCAGAGGGGAGCCGGCCAGCACAGGTGGCTGTATGGAGACTGGAGTTAGAGGGCTCATCTGCCTTCAGTGTGGTCTAAGCCCTACTACATCAGGACATTGTGGCTGTCAGTCTTAGTGTGGATTTATGTTCTTCCTGTTTGTTGTTTTCTGTCTGTCTGGAGGCAGCTGGGGAGAGGTTCTTGGTCCATGCTATGGTTTGAACGTGTCCCCTGAATGCAGCAGTGCTGGGTTGGGGCCCAGAGAGGTGTCCTGGTCACCAGGCTCCACCCCCATGATGGAGCCACCAGTTAGGAGAGGGCTCCAGGCTGCGAGCCCCACCACCGTCTCCTTCCCCCTGGCTGTGGGATGCCTGCTCTCTGCAGGTGCTGGGTCCTCTGTTGTGATCTCCTCGCCCTCCAGGACTGCACGCAGGACAAATTCCTGCTCATCTCCGATGGCCCAGTGGTATTCCGCGCAGCAGCACAGAAAAGGACTCCGAAAAGTCCAGAACCTCTGCTGCATTTCTCAGGGCTCAACATCTGCTTTTCCAGGAGAGCTGGAGAAACTTCTGACTTTCAGAAGTTTGCTTCCAGATTCCTTTAGGGTGTTTTCCTATTGTATTGGGAGTAGAGTTGACCAGGAAACATCAATACGCACGAAGACTGACGGAGTCGGAGTTGGGGAAGTCACAGGAGGAGGCACCCCCACCCCACCACGCACACCACCCTGCACTCCTGCTCCGTGGGGCAGACCCTCAGCCTCCCCAGGAAGATGCTGGGCTGGGGTCATGGCCTCCTGTGCGGCCCAGACAGAATCTGTGCATCCTGCACTGCACTTGCCTCAGAACCTCTGCACTGCCCTCTCTGGGATTTTGTGTCTCCATGCCAGACTGTTACTATCGTGGGTTTCCACCTTTGCTGCTTTGTCCAATTAAGTGCTTTTTAAGATATTTACAGGCCTTCCTTTCCTAAAACACAGAACCCTTCCAAGACGCGCACACTTCTTGCTTTGAGGGGTGTCCCGCAACGGCACAAGGACACACAGGCGGGGTTGCACACTAGGGAACGTGATGCCCGGGTCACTGGGCGCCTTACATTTTTTCCGCTCCTCGCTGGCGGCTGCCCAGGTCTTGGTGTAGAGTGCACGCGCCTCCTGCAGCTCCTCTTCCTTCTGCCTCCTCTCGTTGGCAGCGATGGAGTGGTGGTCCTGGCTCTTCCCCAGCTGCATCTGCAGGCGGGCCAGGTGTTGCTGGACCCCGTAAAGATTCACGCCCAGCTCCTGATGCTGGGCTCGGCTTCGCTTGTTGGCCACCTCCTGCACCAGAGAGAGAGAAACAGAGTCGAAGCACTGTGCCCAGGCTGGCTGGGAGACGATGGGACCCATACGCACCAGCTCTTGCAGTTCCAGCTTCAGTTTGTCTATCTGGCGGTTCAGGTAGCTCTTCAGAGCAGCCTGGAATCTGACCATCAGGGGCTGAAACAACAGAACACCACGTGGTTACTCCCATCCCAGGCCAGGTTGGGCCTATGTGCACATGTGTATGGGGGAGGGACACAGGCAATGCCACAATGGGTGCTCCTGACTTCCACCAGAGAGGCCTCCTCTTGAAGGTACAAATTCAAGGCACCTCATGGTCCCGTCATCCCAGGCACTGCAAAACTAAGTGCAGTTCGGCAAAAGGATGATGAATTGCTTGGTCATCTGAGCTTCATCAAGGGCCAGAGGGCGGTGGTAAGCAGTTGCCAGGACGTCAGCATCGAATGGGCACCCAGAACATTTTGCCAGGGCTCCTCCCCACACCACGGGGAGCATCATGGCTTTCCAAATGGCCAGCTCCAATCAAGACCTGCCTCTGCAGCTTGCCGGGGGTGGGGCAAGGAACCGCAGTGTGGCTGGCACTCTCAAGGCAGCGGCCCCCATCCACCCTCCACATTCGACAAGGTCTAGAGACGACTGTGGTTGTCACAACAAAGGAGGGGGTGCTGCTGACATGTCATGGGTGGAGGCCATCGGTGCTGACCAGGACGGCTCACCAGAGAATGATTTGGCCCTAAATGTCAGCAGAGCTAAGGTTGGGAAATGCACACTTTAGGTATCTGAATGTAAAAGAAGGGCACACTTTACAAAGCAAAGGGCCAACAACACTCAGAAAGCAGTGCATGGGCAGTAAACAGTGACACAGCCTGAGGGCTGGAGGGCAGAAAGGGCTGCATAGGGAAAGCAAAACCCAGAACACTGCACTGTCTTACGTGGTCTGGGTCCAAAACCACCAGCTGGGCTCCCTCGTTGTCTGCCTCGTCACTGCCCTCAGACTCTGTTCTCTCCACCAAAGTCCCTTCTTCCGGGCTTAGCTCTTGGGCCTGGTCTAGCAATGCTCCCTCTTGGGAGCAGGCGTCAGGGTCCTCTGGGGAGACCACAGCGGAGAGGGCAGAGTCGTCAAGGAGTTAACGTCAAGGAGTGAGCCTGGTCACTGTATTCTGTGGGAGCTGGCAGCAGAAGTGCCACCCCGATGCCGCACGAGGACAGAGAGAAAGCAAAGCCACCCCAAACAGAGGACGGCTGCCCGGCCTGGAAGCACACGCCTGTAATCCCAGCACTCCGGGAGGCTGAGGCAGAATGATTCTAAATTCAAGCCCAGTCTGCACAGCTAAGCAACGTAACGAGAACCTGACTCAAATTTAAAAAGGGCTGGGATGTAGCTCAGTGGAAAGACCCTGAGTTCAATCCCCAGTACTGTAGGAAAACAAAGAAAAGAAGGAAGAGGGCTCAGCAGTTCTTTATGGTCTCTCCACACGGCCTTCCAGTGTACTCCATAGAAAGAATCACATTTTGAAGGTAGGCAAAAAGGTAATTTATCTTGTAAATGCTTCTATACATACTAAGAGTGAAGAGAAAGGAGGCTAATTACTGAAGGACTAGATTTGAGGTTTTATAAAAATGAGAAAAAAACTTGACAAGATTAAAAAAGAAGTGAAATTATAAATGAGGCTCTAGTTACAGCTTTTCTGTCCTGGAGATTGGAGAGATCCCTGTTCTGTTTTTACTAGTTAGACGTGTGCTATTTTCATGTCACTCATTTATTTATTTGTTGCTATTATTATTATTTTTCCCTACTGGGGATTGATCTCAGGGCCTCAAGCATGCTAGGTAAGCTCTCTACCACTGAGCCATATTCCCAGCCCCTCATACCATTTATGAATAACAAAGATTTTGTGGCCTGGATCGTGCATACATTTGCGCCCCAGGGAATAAGCAATCTCCCAGTCTGCTCCTCCACCCAAGTGAAGCTATAAGAGTGTGCCAGGCAGGCCCTGCCACTCAGCAGATGGAGCACAGGTGGCAGATGCCACCACAGGGCTCTTTTTCCTGACCCCAGGAGGCAGTGACAGGTGGCGGTCAGGGGACTGGGGATCGGATCATCATCAGTTCTCCATAAAGACCCTGTTCTGTCACTTGTTTGGGTAAGTTACAAGTGACTCTCTGGTCCTCATCTGTACAATGAAGAATGGCTTCAACTTCACTGGGTTAGTGTGAGGAATGAGGGTGAAATGAGATAATAGAGACTCAATGCTGCATAAATCTTATCCGTATCCATGGACAATATTTTCATCTTTAGCCTCACAGCCTATGACAATTAAGCTTGACTGCGTCAACTTGATAGGCTTGGGAGCTGCTCACAGGATTGGGGGACACACTCCTGGGTGTGTCTGGGTGAGTTATGGAGGCATGACTTGGGGTCAGTGTCTGGTCCTTAGCCTTCCTCTCTGGCACTGTTCCCCTGTTCTACCTCCCAGCTGCCACGAACTAAGCAGCTTTGCTCCACCACATCTTTCTGCCATGATGGCCCTGCCTTGGAGCCAGGTGACCATGAACTGAATCCTCTGAGACTATGAGCCAAACTAAACCTCGCTGCCTTTAAGTTGTGGGTGTTGGGTTGTGTCCAGCAATGGGAAAACTGATGACTATGCAGCCCTACAGGTAACAAGGCAGCAGGTGTCAAATGGACAGTCTTGTCTGCATGGAAAGGGATATGCAAGTGGCTTATCTTGTTGCCAGAACAATGCCAGCAGGTGAGAGAGTACCTGGTTGGTGCTCAAAGGGTTCCTCCAGGCTCAGGGAGAGGTCCTCCTCCTCTGAGGGCACCACGCTGCTGCCTTGGTTTGGTCTGAAGCCGTGCTGTTATTATAGGCAGCAAAGTTAGACAGAAATTAATATACAGCAAGGAAGTCAGCAGAAAATAAAAACATCAGAATTGTGGCTGGAGGCACATCTGAAGAAGGCAATCCCTTGAGATTAAAGTCACAAGAACCAGACTTGTATACTTCCCTAACAGATGAATGGCAATTTGAGAATATACTATAATTGTACCACCCAGTCCATTAAGTCTGAATAGACATCAGCCGCCCAGGTGGGTGACCAGAGCAGCTGGACCCATCCCTTCCCAAAAATGCCTTTATTCTTTCCATTGTACCCTTGCTACGTGACCCATTTCTCTCTTGGGACAGTATTAGCCAAACAGCTATATCTGTGATCTTATTGGGTGGTTATAGTTTGACCCATGTTGTACCCACATTATGACTTTGCCATATAAATTACCGCTGACAAATGGTCTCGGTGACAACCTACTTTTGGGTCCCTCCTGTCTCTCAGGAGCTATTTCTCAATAAATCTTTCCTACTCTTAACTTCCGTTGTTCCTTAGAATTCATTGTTTGGGGGCTGGGGATTTAGCTCAGTGGTAGAGTGCTTGCCTAGCAAGCGCAAGGCCCTGAGTTTGATCCCCAGCACACTCCCAACCCGCCTGCAAAAAACAATTCATTCTTCGATTTTGGGGGACATGAACTCGCCATATCTGATATCTAGCAGGTTGGGAGTTATATTTTCTCCTATATCACAGTGAGCCCCTAGGAAAGGTTTTCCTCTGAGGATCCCGCTGGGGTATCTTCTATGGCAAGAACAACCAAGGCTGATCAATGACGGCTGCTGTGGTTTGCATCTGGCTGAACTGTGCTCCCCAAAAGACTCTTGTGAGTAAAGCCTAGTCCCCAGGGTGACACTACTAGGATGTGGCAGAACCTTGAATAGGTGGGAGGTCCTTAGGCCAGCGGGAGGGGGTTCTCAGAAGGAAGCTCCCTGGAACCCCTGGGTTCTACTGGGGTGACCCTGCCCCTTCCTGCATCCTCGTGCACATGCTCCGGCCATTGTGAGCCTGCACTGAGAGGCGATGCAGCTGGGGGGTCCCAAATTAAATAAATACATTAGTAAACACATGAACAAATAAGCAAGACAAGGATGTCACTCCCACCATTTCTATTTGGCTTTGTGCTCGAGGGTCTAGCCAATGTAAGCAGGCAGAAAAAAAGAAAGAAAAGTACTACAGATTGGAAAGGAAGAAGTTAATCGTCTTTCTTCCCCCCCACCCCCCGATGAAAGGATAATTTTTTAATTGAAAAGCTTAATTCTCTAAGCTATTGTAACAAAGAAGTTTAGCAATGTTGCAGAATATAAGGACAACATATAACAAAAGATTATAAGGATAACATATAACAAGCTATTGCATTTCTGTAAACTAGCACCCAAGAATTGGAAACCCTTTTATATCAGCATCAAAAAGTGAGAAATACTTAGGGATAAATCTGGCAAAAGAATGTTCAGCACCAGGACACATTATGGAACAGAAAGAAGACCTAAATAAATAGTAGTCATCTGTTGTGATTTTTTTCCCTCATTCTAAATAAATACTCACTTTTTTTTTACATGTGTTTAGAAAGTTTTCATTGGTTACAATTATATAAAATGTATCATTTACATTCTCCCCTTCACTTACCTATTTTAAACAAAAAATGTACCTTTCCAGGAAATGATCACTAAATACAAAGAGGGAAAGAGTAACAAGCGGTGGCCTGGCCCTTTTCACTTGAGTGATGGAAGCGAGTGTGGCACTCACACTGCCAGCGCGGTTCTGGGAAGGCACAGTGTCACCTCTGTGGTGGTTCTGCCAGGGGACCGCAACCGGAAACACCAGGAGAATCCAATCAAGGGACATTTTACAAGGGTGTGGGGCTGGGTATGGGGGCGCATGCTTGTGATCCCAATGATTCACTGAGGCAGTAGGATCGCAGTCTCAAAGGTCAGCCTGAGCAACTTGGCAAGGCCCCGTCTCAGGATAAAAAGGGCTGGAGGGCATCTCAGTGGTAAGGCCCTCTGGGTTCTCAGTTCAGTCTTTTTTTTTTTTTTTTTTTTTTTTTT
>QZML01000772.1:857829-906797 GCA_016801275.1 Hystrix brachyura | reverse complement strand
GGGGGTGGTGGGGGTTTTTTTTTTTTTTTTTTTTTTTTTTGCAGTGCTAAGGGTGGAACTCAGGGCCTCAAGTGTGCTTGGCAAGTACTCTACCACTGAGCCACATCCTCGGCCCTTGCTTTCCAGGTTTAGTTACTCTTTCTCTTTCTCCAGGCCATGATTGTTTGTGGGATACACACGTAAAAGCACCTGGAGGTGACAGTTCATCATTTTGGCAACTTATTCTTCAATGCTTTAAAAAAGTGCTTTTTATTATATTTCATTTTTTTCTGCAAGTTTGTGGTTGTTTAAGCATTAAAAAAAAAAGGAAAAACTATAAGAATGTAGCTCTTCTCTTTTTTTGTGTGTGTGGTACTAGGATTGAACTCAGAGTCTCACACATGGAGGCAAGTGCCCTTCCACCTAACTATATTCTCAGCCCTTTTTTTAAAATTTTATTTTGAGACAAGGTCTTGGTAAGTTGCCCAGGCTGGCTTCAAACTTGCCATCTTCCTGCCTCAGCCTCCCAGTCACTGGGATTACAGGTGTGTGCCACCACTCTGACTGTTTTCTTATTGTTTTGATCTAGAACTACACGTCTAGGATGCCAGCCATTTGCCATAGCTGGCTATTTAAATGTAAATAGGGATTTAAAAAAATTAACAGTTCAGCTCCTCCTCAAAAACCATTTGTTAAGTGCTTCTGAAATGAACACACGGCCCCAGGTGGCTCAGGGCCACTGTGCTAGACCAAGCTGCTCTAAAAGATTGGTAACTCGGGTGCCCTTACATGGATGGTGGCTAGAGAAGGCCACCAACCAGACACGGGAAGAGGAGTAAAGAATCAATGTTGCATAACGGATTGTGAGACCTATGTCTGCCAAGACATCCTGAATGGGATTGCAGATTTAGGTTATTCATCTTTGTGCTCCACACATGGAGCGATGAACCACATGGGGCTACTCACCAAGGGGCCTACTGCTGGGCCCACGGGCTGGGATGGGTCTCTGAAGGCAACTTCTGGTTCCAATGGACCAGCCTCTTGGTAGAAATCGTCTCTGGTTTTGTACAGATACGCGGAGCTGGTATCATCTCCCAGCACTTCCTGAGGATTGATGTCTGAATACAGGAAGTCTGAACTGGTTTGTCCTTCGAGGGAGGTAGTTTCCGCCTCGGATTCAATTTCTTCTTCAGTTTCCACTTCCTGGGTGGATTCAGGGTCTCCTCCAATAGCAGCCTCCCCTTCCGTCACAATGGCCCCATCACTGGCTGTTTCCTCTTCCACTTCCACTTTGCCCTCAGCCTCAGTCTCTCCTGCAGAAGGGCCTGAGGTGCCCACCGTCTCTTCACTTTTCTGGTCACTGTTTTTCTCTGGTGGCACCTGTAAAAGGGGGCAGAAAAGACCTAGGTGTCTAAACAAAAGCTAAAGGGTTAGGTGAGCAGTTGTGCTTGGCAGTGTAATGATCTTGTATGGAAGACACACCTGCACATATCCTGTGTCACTTTAATAGGTGCCCATACTCCCTCTGCACACTTTGTTACAGGAGAGGAGTTTTGAGAAACTAAGGGCCATCAGGAGTTGGCTATCCCGGGCATTCTTGGCTAATCACCCATACTTGGAGTAAGGTGGAAGGAAAACGGGTTTCTTGACAAACAGTGCAAGTGCCAAGAAACCCGTTTTCCTCATTGTTTGTCCCAGTGCCAGGTAAAAGGATTACTGCGTAACCTACCTGTGCAAGCCCCAGCCCCTTTGCCTCCCAGTGAACACAGCCCAGAGCACCTTCTCCCATGGAGCCTTACTGCATGGCCTTTGCTGCCAGGTCCCTCCTCTCCTTCAAAAGTCGATCCGCCTTCCAGGGGAGACCTGGGCACAGAGGGGAGTGGCAGAACCGTTAGCATACATCACCCCTTAATTTCTGTACCGCTGTTTATTCACTTGTGAATTCCCTCTTCCTCCAGGCTGTCCGGTGGGACGTTGTCCTATCACTAGACTGCTTGTCACGGGGCCTTGGTGTCACAAACTCCGTCCAAGAAGGAATGAAAATACAATTATTGCGACATTAAGGGAACAGCACCATGAGATCATGCTAGGAAAGTCACCTTAACCAAACTGCATCTGCGACAAGACTGGGGACCAGAAATACAGAGTGAAGAAAGTTGCACAAGGACAGAGCTCCAGAGACTGTGCATTAGCTTCTCAACTACTTACATTGTATGAGAAAGTCATTTACAATATTTTTTAAAATTCCAAATATAAGCGAATCACGCCCCCATCAAAGGAATAGAGATATGTGCGACACCAACAAGGAATGTCCCTGAGATTTTTCCTCTCCTTCTCAAGATCACTGGTTACACTAGGAGATTTAGTGCAAAATCTGTGCTTTCCATGTCAGTACATATCGATCTTTTTAAAAATATGAAACGATATAGAAGTGATTAGGGTTTTTTTTTTTTAAAGGGTCAGATTCTTCAAAATCGTTTCTACCCTTTCACAAGGGGCAAAACCGATCCGAACTGGGGCGCGGATCCTTAGGGTTCACCCTGGGCCCGCTGAGAGTCCAGTCCTATGTCTGCCACCGGGCTGCTGGTCCCCGCTGCACTACACCACCAGCCTGTGACTCGGTATCCGTTCTTGCGGGAGGGAGGCTCGGGGCTGGACCGTCCGGGCGCCCCTGCGAATGTCCAGTGTCACCAGCGGAAGGTCGAGGCAGCTCTGCAGCCCGGACTGCCAAGCACTGCAGTTGCCATGGCTACCCGGAGACCTCAGCCCGGATCTTAGAGGGAGGAGAGAACTTGGACTAGGGGAACTGGGGTCGGGGGAGCAGGAGAGGACAAAGGACAGGAGCAGAGAGGGGACAGGGCAGGGGGCAGTGGACGGGGAGGGGTCGGAAAGTCCCGGAAGGTGGGAGGAAAGGGTTGTGGAGGCGAAAGGGACGACGCGGGGGCCACCTGGGTGCGGAGAGCTGAGAAGCGTGGCCTGGCAGTCCCAAGACCCACCGCCCCCTCGGCCCGGATTACCCGCCAGCCCGGCCGCCGGTCTGCGCCATTTCCCGTTGCTAGGCGACGCCGTCAACATCCGGCGGGGCGGAGACCTGGCGCGCGAAGGGACGGGGCGGGGGTGGCCAGGCGCGCGGCCCATTGTGCCGTTCGCGTGCACGTGGGGCGCACCATCTGAAGCGGCGAATGCGTTAAAGTACGTGTACGTGTTTCTTCCATCGCCATCTGCGTCAGTTTTCATTAAGGCGACCACGGTATCTACTTGCGCCCGGCACTGCGGGGCCCCGGGGACCCCAAGACGGCTACGCGCCCCGAGGGTGGCAGGCAGGGTAGGGGGCTGGAGGGCTCGGCGTCGTCTCCCAGGCGTCTTGTGGGGACTCCTCAGTGGAGGAGCGACGCCCAGGGCCTTCTGCCAGGTGTCCTTCCTTCCTAGCACCAAATATGAAAAATGTAAAAGCAGAGGGCGGCACCGTGAGGCCGAGCGCGCACAAGCAGCCCCGAGCTCGCGTCCCGCGCGGGGCTCCGGTCCCGGGCGGAGGCTGGAGACTTGGGCGTCCGCGGCCTCAGCGGGGGCGCGCGGGGGCCCCTGGCCGGGGAGGACCGCGGGGCGGATCGGGGGCGGGGCCGGGGGAGGGCCCGGGGCCGGGCTTCGCGCGCGTCCCCGCCCCGCCGCGCCTCACTGGTAGCGGCCGAGGCGACCGCGGCGGTGTTGTCCGCTCCCGGAGCCGGCGCGATTCCGGCCCCCGGCGCGGGATCCGGGTGGGTATCTGGGCCCGGCTTGGGCCGCGGGGCCTGGGTCCGCGACGCCCACTGGGGACGGGGCGCGCCTCTCGGCGGAGCCAGGGTGGGGGCGCGCTGGGTGCGTGGGCCTGCAGCCTCCGGGCCCGGGAGAGCCCAGGGTCCGGCCGCGGCCCCGAGGAGCCCGGGGCGCGAGAGGAGCGGGGGCGCTGCGGGCGGACCTGAGTCCACACCGGGGACACCCTGGGGACTCACCCGCGGCGGGCGGGGCGCCCCGGGATGGGAGTGGGCCTGATTCGGGGAGACTCCGTCCCCGCCTGTGTGGAGCCTTGGGCCGGGAAACTTGCGGTCTTTGTCTGGCAGAATCACCAGAGATCACGAATGGGAACTTGTGGGGTGCCGGCGCTGAGCCCCTAAAGTGTGCCTTGTGCTACAAGGGTGCCTGCTTGCTTAGCATTTCTGGCCTGCAGGTTGGGTGGTCTCGGCATTTTGAGTTCCATGTGTCAGGATCCTTACTTCGTTTTGGCCTGGGCTCTTGTGTCAGAAAGAAAGAAAGAAAAAGGATAGAAAAAAGGATTTAAAAAGGGTAATTTAAGATTGCTAAAAATAACCCAAGGAGCCCCGCAGGAAGGCAGTGAATCCAAAAATCCTGTTATTGCCACTCTCGGAAATTGGTGTCATATGTTGGCCACAATCTAGTTCAGATTCGGCTCAGAAATAGAGAGGGATAGGAGATGGTGAAAGTTAGTTTCTCTTTCCTGGTAAACTTTGTTTTACTTTACACTCAAGTTCCTAGGTGAAACTGGGCTGATGGCTGGTCTCTGTGATTCGATCCTAAGAATTTACTTGGCTTTGCTACCTGAGGGGACCGCATTCTTTTATCTGGAGAGAAAAGAGACCGTTTCTCTGGAGCACATGGTGACCCATGTGGGAGCAAAGACTTGGGGACTGGGGAATTTTATGTTCCAGATCTGTCACCAGCTGATTAAAAAACTTGCAAAAGTTTGTGTTACTTTTAGAAATTCCTCCTTAGAAATGTCAGTTTGCAAATCAGTGACTATTAAATGCTTTTGAGAGTCATGCGTGCTTTTGCAAATAAGGTGTTAAGGTGAGGAATCTCACTCAGCATTAAGCTGAGAGTTCACTCTTGGCCATTTGTAGGGAAGGTTCCTGGGGGTGAGTGGAGTCCGTGTTTTCTGTAGCCCGTTGTTCTGCACACACTGTTTATGGTAAGCAGTCTCAGAACACAGCTAACGAAAGTTATTAGTGAAATTACTTGCTCCTCTAGCAATTATTGTGGTCCTGCTACTAGCTCCTGATTACTGTAACTCACAAAACAAACTCATGAGCAGGACTGTGGTCTTCCTTGCCTTTTATATGGGAACCCTGAGACCTGGAGAAGGAACTTCCCCAGGTGTGCAGCTAGGGGTGACCCAGCACAGCCCCAGGTGCAGGATGCTCCAGCTGCAAAAAAACCCATGTGTTCCCCCGGTCACCAGCCCTACTGTTGACCTGAATGAACTCTGCCTGGCGATTCATAGAAACGCCCGGAAGCAGGGTGTGTGCCATGCTCTCTGGTCTGTGAAGACCCTTCCAGGCCTCAGTCTGACAGCATCTGAGAGGACCGTTGAGTTTGCAAAACCTGCCAACGATTGTGCTGGCCTCTCTGCCGTGTTCTGGGTAGCAAGTTGCAATGGCGAAGAGTGTGGCCTCTAAAGATAGACTGCTGAGTTCAAATAAACCCTGCCACCTAGTACTGTACTTGCTTAATGCTTTGGTGCCTCAGTTTCCCATCTGTAAAGTGGGAACAGTGCTGTCTATCTCAAAGGTTGTTGTGTGAATTATGGAAAGCCTCGAGTAGCTGGCATATGGTAAGTACTTGTATCATTTTTAATTGTGAATGGCTATCATTTGGATTTCTCACATTTAGCTAGATTGGTAAAAACATCGTTTTTTGTTGTTGTTTCAGTGCTGGAGATTGAGCCCAGGGGCTTCATACTGAGCTACATACCCGGCCCTTTTTAAATTTTTTTATTTTGAGGCAGGTCACTCTTTTACTCAGGCTGGGCTTAACTTACTTCATTAGGTGGACAGCTGGTCTTAAGCAGATGTGGAATCCAGCACTGCGTCTGTTTATGATTTTATCTTTGTAACTTGACTGGGGCCTGGGTCCTTCCAGCCTCTTTTGGGCACCAGGGCTGACTGACACAGATCTTTAAATTTTTAGCTTGTCTCTTCCTGGGACCAGGATTTTTTCACCAGCAAGATTCTGCTTTCTCTAAGGAAGAAGAGCTGTGTTGGTTTTGGAGGTGTTGTCAGTCTGGGTTTCCCCTGATTTGAGTTTTGTTTTGTACATTAGTTTCTACTTTGGCAGAGACAGCGAGAATCTTTAGATCTCCAGTCTGGGCTCAGATGTTCCTACTTTCCTGGATGGCTTTGTATCCTTCTTACCTTTTGGGTCTCTTCCTTCCTGGGCCCCAGATCCGAGGTCATCTCCAAGTTTAGTTTCTTCTCCCAACCCAGCTCCATCAGTTCTTTGCGAGGGTGGAGGGGACACACAGGATGTTTGTATTTGCAGTCAAGGGCAAAAGAGCAGATGGCCGCTCCCTGGAGGCGCAGGCTCTGGGCTTTCCAGGGAGTGGGTGGCAATTGGAGTGACAGCTGAACAGTTGGAAGAGGACAGTCGCAGCTAGGCGGGACACCAGAGTTCCCAGCCTTGTCTCCTTGACTGTCGGGCCATGTTTCAAAGGTACTTTCCCCTGTGGGAGTTGGACCACGGACCTTGCACTGGGTGGACACCCTTGGCTTCAGGTCTTTCGTGTTGAATGCCATCTGCCTGCCTATTCTGTCCTCTGTGTGTCGCTTCTTACCCTGTGAGTCCTGCAGGTGAGGTATGTGTGTGGCAAATGTGTGTCTCTTCTCCATCAAAGTGCAACCGAGAGGATGAGGCACACCAGCCCCCAGGGCGTGATCTGGACCTCAGGACTGACAGGGACCTGGCACTGCCAGACCATGCAGCCCCAGGACTGGGGTCCTGACCTGGTGCCTGCCTTTCCCCGGAGACAGCAGTGCTGTGGGGTGGTAGGAGGACAGCAGGAGGGTGGAAGGGGCATAGGCCTGTTCCCAGGTGTGTCCCAGTGAATGCTCTGCAGGAGGAAACACATCCTTGCTTTATGTGTCTGCTTGTATTTAACAAGGCATCACCTTCCTGCTGGACATCCAGGGCAAGGCAGTTGGTTGCTCTCTGCTGGCTGCATAACAGGGGACCAGGGTGCAGGGCACTTTGCTCCTGAGCAGACAGTGACGAAACCAGGGGAATAATCAGCTGCAGATGTCATCCCCTGACTCATGCTCCCAGGTAGCTGGTGTCCCCCACCTGCCTCTGCCCTTGTTACGGTGAGCCGTGGCCACTGAGCGTGGTCATCTGTTACAGCAACTGTAGGAAGCTAATACACATGGGATAGGGATGCTTTCCAAGAGGCCAGAGCCAAGGGCCTTTGCACTGAGCTCTGTTTCCAGTCCATGCTCTGTTTTTTACTTTGAGACAGGGTCTCACTAAGTCACTAAGTTGCCCAGACTGGCCTCAAACTTGGGATCCTCTTGCTTCAGCCTCTCAGAGTACTGAGACTGTAGGCCTGTACCCCCATACCTGGTTCATCCCCAGGCCTTTTCTTTTTTGTTTCTTTTGAGACAGGGCTTGCTAAATTGCACAAGTTGGCTTTGAACTTGGGATCCTCCTGCCTCAGCCTCCAAAGTGCTGGGACTACAGGCGTGCACGTATACCGCCACGCCTGACTCTGTTGTGTCATTTCTTAACTCTATCTTGTTCACACCTGGCTTCCTAGTGACTGCTTGTCTCTAAATGTGGAAGGATTCTTCCCTAGCATCTAAATCACCCCATCCCAGGCCATGAATTCTGGGTAGTAAGTGTTTTAACTTCACCCCCTTGTAAATATTTGTTGGAGGAGACCCCACCCTTCCACTACTCGGTGAGTTATTAAAGCTCCAGCTGCCTCTGGGCCAGTATCCATGTGCACGTGGCTGCTGTGGGGTAGAGGGAATGTGCGTGGAGGGAACATGTGCGGTTGACAGGGTGCCCACAGCTGTCGGTGGCTCCAGCCAGCAGAAAGGCCTGTTCCCAGCTGCACTGTGCAGGAAGCAAACTGCTGCCTCCCTCAGCCCCAGTCCAAGTCCCCTCCCCTGCCCTCCTCGCCAGTGCCTGCTGTTTCTGGCTTCTTTCCTTCACAGACAGCCCCTGCACTTCAGCCACCTCAAAACTCTCCCAAAACCAGCTTAGCTGCCTTTAACTCTAGTATCTGTCCTCTGGGAGCTCCCACAGCTGGGAGTTCATGGTCCTTATAGGTGTCCTAATTTTCCAAGTTGTAGATTAATGGGAAAGCCATGGAGGGCTTTTTGTTTTATGACCATGTGCTTTTTTGTTGGGGGTGGGCCAAGTGGTTCTTTCTTCTCCAATTACACAAGTGCCTGTTTTACAAAGTCTGGCCCTGACTGGAGGTCACTGGTGACTTGAAACAGGACAAAGTTCAATGGGTGATGTGCTGATCGGGTGTTAAAACCGGCATTGCATTTTACCCTTTCCAACATTGATTGTTAACTCCTTTTCTATATGCCTGCGCCAATCCACAGCCTAGATCTTGGCTTCCCTCCATGTCTGCATTGTTTATGCCAACTGCCAAGCTGGCATTGCTGCCCTCTGTATCAACAAAAGTGAGGGGCCTGGAACTCACGGAGTGTGGCGTTCTGGCGGGCGCAGCGCCAGACCAACCGCACGGAGATTTGTATCGTTGAGGATCCGCCTTTGGCTGCCTCTCAGGATTTGTCCCAATTGTCACAGGTGTCCCAAGTTGGATCCGGTTGACTCCGAGTCCTTACTAGAGACTGGAAGGTCAGCTGTCTGTCCACGTTACAGGCTTCTTTTGTTGCTAGCACATTTGTGCCTCAGTTGCTCTGCCAAGGGGGTATTATAGGTTGTGCTCTAAGTGTCTCTGTCCCTCAAAACTGTACTGTGAAGTCGGCTGGCCCAGGAAAATCCCTGCACCCTGAGCTCTGGGCCTGGGCAGGCTTTCTCGAGTTCCTTGTCTAGGGGAGTAATGGTCACCTTTTGACCCCAAAAGCCACCAGGTCCCTAAGGTCGTGGGCATCACCTGCTCTTCAGCATGGGGCATGGGGGCCACTCGGAGTCAAGAGTCTGCAAGTCCAAGAACATTAGGAGGCTGTCCCGTCAGACCACTCGGGCTACTGGCAGCCAGGCTCTGGGCCCAGGGGCCAGCTGTTTTCTTTGACACCATGGTCTCCTTTGCCTGGATGCCAGCTTCCTTTGGCCTCATTTAAAAAATAATTCTTAGACTCCAATCACTACCACCCCCAGCTCCCTGCCAGCCAGAGAGGCCATATTTCTTTTTCATAAAGACTTTGTGCGTGTGCTTGTGTGTGAGCGTGTGCGTGGTACTAGGGGTGGAACCCGGGGCCTTTGTACTGAGCTATACCCCTGGCCTTTTTTTATTTTGTAATTTTTTTTAAATTTTGAGACAGAGTCTTCCTAAGTTGCCCAGGCTGGGGCTCAAACTTGTGATGCTCCTGCCTCAGTCTCTCAGAAGACTTGATTTTTTTTTTTTTTTTTTTGGAGGTGGGGCTCGAACTCAGGGCTTTGTGGTTACAAAGCAAGACTTTACTTTTTAAGAACAGTTTTAAGTTCACAGAAAGAGTGACTGGAAGATACACAGATTGCACATATGACCCAGCCTCCCACAGTTTCCTCATTATCACTGTGTTTCCCAGCCTGGCACATCTGTAACCTAAACTTCTTGTTACCCAGAAACCACGGTTTACATTAGCACACACAGGTGCTGGACATTCTGTGGGTTTGGACAAATATATATTGTGGGTCTACCATTCTAGTATCACACAGAGTGGTTTCACTCCCTACATCTGCCCTGGTGTTCCTCTGTCCCTCTTCTAACTAAACTTTTTTTTTTCAGTACTGGAGGTTGAACCAGGGAGCACCAAACTACATCCCCAGCCATTTTTAATTTTTTTAAATTTTATTTTGAGACAGGGTCTTTTTAGGTTTCCTAGGCTGGCCTTGAACTTGCAACCCTCTGCCTCTGCCACCCAAGTGGCTGGGCTTGCAGGTGTGCACCACCACACTCAGACCAGTGTGGGGCTGGGTTTTTTTTTTGGTTTTTTTTTTGTTTTGGTTTTGCTTTTCTTTTATCTCTACCTCTTTGTTCTCTCTCATGAATGTGTACCAATTTGGTTTTTTGTTTTGGTTGTTTTTTTTGGGTGCTGGGGATCAAACTCAGGGCCTTGTGCTTGCTAGGCAAGTGCTCTACCACTGAGCTAAATCCCCAACCCCAAGATCAATGGTTTTTTCACTGTCTGCATAGTTTTGTCTTTTCTAGAACGTGGCATAAAGGTTGAGTATCCCTTATCGGAAATGCTTGGGATCGGAGTGTTTTGGACCTCATTTTTTTTTTAAATTTTGGAATATTTGTACATACATAATAAGATATCTTGGGGCTAGGGCCCAAGTCTAACACAACATTTATTTCTGTTTCATGCATGTGCCTTACATACACATGGCCTGGGGTGATTTTATACACTATAGTGTACCTGTACTTTGACTATGACCATCACACAAAGCCAGGTATGGAATTTTCTACTAGTGGAATCGAGTGGTTTTGGGTTTGGAGCATTTTGGATTTGGGATTTGGGGGTGCTCGAGGTATGACTGAAATCACACTGTAGGTAGTCTTACTGATGGGCTTCTTAGCAATACCTACTTAACTTTCCTCCATGTTTTTCCGTGGCTTGACAGCCTGGTGCTTTTCAGTGCTGAGTGATATTCCATTGTCTGGATGGACCGTAGCTTACTTACTGTTTTAATTACTTTTCTCTTATTGCTGGGACAAAATACCTGGCACCCAAAGTGGAAGGGGCAAAGTTTTATTTAGCTCACGGTTTGTAGAGGTTTCAGTCCACAATCAGCTGGAGAGGTTTCAGTCCACAAAGTCCACAATCAGCTGGATCCAAGGCAGGATGGCCTGGCAGACAGGCAGAAGGCAGCAAGGGAAGCAAAAAGGGACCTAAGCAGCTTCTCTCTACTGCTTATATCTTATCTAGGCTGCCAGGATTGGGGTGGTGCCAAACTAATCAGTGCATTAATTTAGTAATCACACACCCTTAATCCCAGCATCACCCCTTAATCCCAGCATCACACCCCCCCAGCATCACACCCCCTAGATTCAGCCACCTCTGAAAAAGCCCCACTTATGACTGCATGAGGCTTTGGGGGGACATTTAGGCAGAAACCCTCACATTTACCCACTCACCTGTCGAAAAGCAGACATCTTGGGTCCTTCCAGGTCTTGGCAATTAGCAGTAAGTCTGCAATAAATATCTAAGTGCATATTTCTGTTTTGTTGATTTTTTTAAAGAGTAATTTCAGATTGACAGAATGAGCAGAAAGTAGAAGGAGAACTACACACACACACATACCCGCGCGCACATATACCCCCAGCCATGTTCTATTGTTTTTGGTGGTAAATTAAACTCTCTTTAAGTGTCCATTTCAGTGACGTTCAGTGTTTCACAGTGTTGTGGGACTGTCACTGTGACCACTGTCACCGCTTGCATCTCCCCACTCCCCCAGTTGCTTCTTCCTCCCAGCCTGGAGCCCGAGCCTCCCTCTTCCTCCAAACCCCTCCCTGCTGTGGTCCCTCCCTGATTGCCTGGTGCTGGTGCTGGCATTGTCAGGTGACTGCCTCCTGTCTGCTCAGCACAGGGGCCAGGCCCTGTTTCATTCTGTCCCGCCAGTGCCCTCTGCAGTTGGGACCCTCTGTGCTGGCCCTCCTGCAGCCTGTACCCCGTCCAGAGCATGTCTCTTGGGGACCTGACTCTCTTCAGAGATCCCCACGGTACCTTCTGGCTCCTCTTCTGCATTTGGGGTTGGGGGGTCTGTGCTGGACACCCCTGCCTTTCCACTGCTTGCCCTGCAGACCACCTGGCGGCTTCCCATGGTGTCGGGATGAGTAAGAAGTGGGTGTCGAGGGCACCCGTGGGGTCCTGCAGGCTGGTGTGGGATGCCAGTCTTGGGTGAGGTGGGCTTCGGGTGCATTCCAGGCAGGACCCTGTGCCCCTTAGGCAGAGGTGGGGCCAACCTACGGTTGAGGGGAGGTTGGGGTAGGTGAGGGTTGGGTCTCTACAGCACCCACTCTCCCTGATGGGCCTGCTGTCCTCCCCTCCCTGACTCCTGCACCCCCTTCTTCATCCCTTCCCAAAGCTGCTGCCCTCAGGGAGCCCAGCCCTGCAATGCACCCTCAGCTGAGGGGCAGGACAGCCTGACCTGGGTTTGTTTTCTAAAAGGTCTCAGCTGGGTAGCTCTGAGGTCCTCATGGAGAGCTGGACGCTGTTCTTTGCACCTGCCCTGCAGCTCTGTGGTGCCCTGTAACCCTGCAGGTTATCCTCCGCCTGCCCCGGGTTCTTACAGACTCACTGAGATACAGGAGAGGACAGGGGTGTGTCTGGGTGAGACCAGCAAGATTTGGGGTGCATGCTACCACCCTGGACCAGGAGCTGGGCTACGAAGCTATACTGTATGGACGCCCTTGTGCCACCTGCTCAGGTTGCCAGGCCATGGAGGACAGTGGCCAAGCCCAAGTTTACTGACCTGAGGCATGTGAGCACTGGACTGGGGAGGTTTCTGTATTCTGGAGCCACCTTGCACCTCAGTCCTCTTCTAGTCAGTGTCCAGGGAATGGGAGGACACCCCTTGGGTTATGTCCTTGTTTGTGCAGAAGGATCCACAAGTGGCTGGCACGGGGGAGACCAGAGACAAAGCTGATAACAGCGCGGAGAGCGTATGTGGTATGTGGTGTGTGTGTGCATGAGTGAGTGTGTGACATATGCATGCATACATAGTATTGTGCATCTGTGGATAATATGTAGTGTGCCTGCATGATGTGTGTGTGGTATGTGCCATCTGTGGTGTGTGGTGAGTGCATGTATGTGGTGTATATGGATGTGTGTGGTGTGTGTGTGGCATGTGAATGTGTATGCAGTATGCATGCATGTGTGTTTCTGTGGTGTACTGCACAAGCAGCTGAAGGTGGAGCTGAGGACTCTGGGCTGCTCCCAGGAAGCCCCGCTGCTGGTCTGGCTTGGTCCGCCTGGTGTGGGGTGGCCACACTGACATGTGGCCATGTCCCTCCACGGGGGTCCACAGAAGCTGGCAGCAGTTGTTCTCCTGGGGTCTTTCCTTGCTTTCTTCTGACCTTCAAGGGGAGCCCCGCTGGAGGACCCTGATATACTGTCTAGGACATTGCCCATGTGGAGTAAGAACAAGGTGCTCGCAGCTTGGAGCTCCACGCTCTTGGACTCGTGTGTCCCACAGCTTTTCTGATCCAGAGGTGGTGGGCTGGGTGGTGGCCACTACACAGGGAAGCTTGTGATGATGAGCCACGCTGGGTCCCGGCCTGAGTCAAGTAGGGGGTCCCCTGGTGAGGACGCATGAGTGGGCCTTGTTCCATGTCTCACATAGGACAGACTATGGCAGAGTTGCTGCAGGGACCGGACCACCTGCAGCTGGGTGCATTTGAGAGCTTGCTGGAGGCCATTCAGGGCCGCAGGGGAAGCTGTGGTGTGTGAGCCCGAACTACCTAGTGTGGGGGTCAGCGGTACTGGCACCTTGTTGACACGAAGAGCTCACATGTGGCACCTGAAGATTGCGTGGCAGCTGGTGGGGGAAGGGTGAGAGAAGGAGTCTCGTGCATTCCTGCAAGGGTGGATTTTCCATGGTGGTCTCCATGGGGTGAGGTGACAGCCCAGGAGGGAGTTAGTTACCTCCTGACACTGCCCTCCCTCTGGCTGAGCTATACCTGTTGTGAGTTATTCTCTTCGGAGCACACTGCTAGTATGAGGATCATGGATCATACACGTGAATACACACGTGTTTTGTGTATGGTGGGACAGAAGCTGAGAGGGTGGGAACCAGAAGGTGGGGCCAAACCACTTAAGTCTGTGGGCCACAGTGAAGGGCCCACACTTTTCATTTTTCACTACTGGGTCCTTCACACTGAGCTACAGCCCCAGCCCCTTTTACATTTTGAGGCAGGGTCTCGCTAAGTTGCTCACTTGCCCCAGCTGGGTTCAAACTTGCAATCCTCCTACCTCCGCCTCCCAGAGTGCTGGGATTACAGGCTTGTGCCACCGTGCCTGGTTCTAAGGGCTCTGTCTTTTAAATTTTTTCCATAAGGTATTATATTTTTTAAAAATCCCAGGACTCTTAAGCTATAATCAACTTCCCTGTTTTTATCAAGCAGATAATCAAATAAACAATAAAAGCAGGAAACAGCAATAAAAACAACATAAACACTGGCCCATTGAACTGGTGGATAGTTTAGTTGACATTCACTACCTTTCCAGGTAAATGCACACTTTGAATTGGGCTTTTTGAAATGTCAAAGTTGCTTCACTGGAAATTGAAACCATAAGACAAGTTGAATAAAATATAAAGCAATGTTTAATGGATCTATCTCTTAGGAAGGCCTCTATAATGTAAAAAAATAATAAAAGAAATCATTGAAGAAAAGCGATCATCACTTGCACAAAAATTTAAAACTTCTGTTCTTCAAAATGGATAATATGATTAAAAAACAAACAACAAATTAGGAAAAAGACCTGAGCCACTGTGCCAAAGGATTGTGGTCTTCCCCATTTAAGCGCTCTTCCTTGGAAATAAGAAGTCGGACACCCACCAGAGAAGTTGGCCGTGTACACCAGTAGATATTCACAGGAGGAACAAAGAGGTCTAATTAATATGGGAGAACCTGCTCAAGGGAACTGAACATCAGGTAACCATTTTTCCAACTGCCAAACTGGGAGATTTAAATCCTTGGTAAAGCTGACACCTGTGTGGAAATCCACAGGGCACCATATTCAGGTCTTCTGTTTATTCTCCTGGGGACATGGTCAGGAACCCCAGAAAGTATCCTTTGGAAATAATGAGGCTGCAGATAACGATTTATGTGTAGAGATGTTGTGTTATGATTTAGCACCTGTTTGGAAACTGAAGGCCCACAGTGTTGGTTCAGGAATGGGGTGTCTGTGTCTTCCACGGAGGGCTGGCAGTTAGAACATTCAACTTTGATAACAAGTGGAGCTGCTGTAACAGCTTAACACAGCTTAACACAGACACTTCAATGGTAGACATTTATTCTCTCAGTTCTGGAAGCCAGAAGCGCAAGATCAAGGTCAAGTTCACGGTAGTAGCAGGGCTGGTGTCTTCTAAGGCTAGGAGAGAAGTGGCCTTTCCAGGTCGCCCTCCTTGGCTGGTAGGTGGCTGTCTTCATAGTCCCAAGACCTTCTCGTGTAGATGTATTGGTCTCCAAATTTTGTTCTTTTATAAGAGTCCCAGGCATATTAGATTAAGGGCCAATCACTATAAGCTTGTTTTAACTTGATTATTTCTTCAAATAAAGTCATTCTGGGGATGAAAATTTCAACACATGAATTTTAGGAAACACATTTCAACCTCATAACATCTGGAGAAAATGTATTTATCATATAATTTAAAGCAAGCTACGATGTAATTGTACTGGCTGGATTTTTTTTTTTTCCCTTTGGTTTGTGCTGGGGATTGAACTCAGGGCCTTGTACTTGTGAGGCAGGCACCCTAGCCACTGAGCTAAGGTGAACCCCTGGGGAACCCCTGGATTTTTAATTCATTTTTTAGATAGGATACAGAATCTACTAGAAAATATGCACATATTTTTGGGTCATGTGGCTTAAGGGAGTTTGATGGAGACTAGAGGTTAGGAAGCAGGATTAATTTAGATGAAAGGGGCTCACAACAGAGCGAATAGACTTTGTAAATAGGTAAGACTTATCAAAGAGAGCAAATAACTCTGACTAATGTTTAACAAACGCTCCCTGGTTTGGTCTCTCCAGAACCAAGAAGGGTGTGGGGAGGCTCTTATGCACCTGGGTGTCTGATTCAAGGAGGAGCCGGACTCTGCACAGGAGAGAGAGGCCTCCTGTCCCAGGACTCTCTGCTCCTAGGAACTCATTTTGTCTTTTGTAAAACTGCGCTTCTAGGCCACGCCTCCTGGGGCTACAATGGGGCTTCCCATCTGATGGGAAACGGTGTGTTATGGAATCCCTTTTAAAAAGTCCAGTACATTCTTTTGATTAGCCTCAATAGTGATAATATATCTTCACTTAAAGATGGTTTTGATTTTTAGAAGCAGCCAAGTCTGGTGATTTGCAAAGTCATGGCCACCACAGAGGCCATAGCCAGGACCGCAGCAGCCACTGAGCGTGAGATTGGTCACTGGTGGGATCTGAGATGTGTGGAAGCGACATGGCAGACTTTGAAGACTTTAAGAAAGTAAAATAGACCATTAATCATTTTTTCATATTGAATATACACCAAAAGGACAATATTTTGAATATACTTAGATAAAAACCCACATTGTTAAAATTAATTTCACTTGTTTCTATTTCCTTTTTAAATGGTGGCTGCTAGAAAAATTAAATTGCATATGTGGCTCGCATATTTTTATCGGGGATGGCCCATCTCAGGAAAAGGGTTCTGTTCTCTTGTATGGCTTATTAAATGACCTTGTCATTCCTCAAGAATTCTTGAATTCTGAAAACATTGTGGGCAACAAAGTTAGAATAAGGACGTGGTTATTTTAGGTGATTAATGGGAGACATAACATTTTCTGATGTGTAGGGTGCAGTGTGATTGTTTTTAATGAGGTTTGCATGTCATATGTCTTGGCGTGTGACAGAGTATTCAGACAACAAGGACCACAGTGATTAAAGTGAGGGAGGGCCACGCCCTCATCCAGGAGTGGCCAGAAGCCTTCCCAGGGAGTCTGGCCAGGATATGAAAATTGTAGGAAATCCAAACACGGTGCCTATAAAATGTCAGTGTCACACAGTTGCTACCATTGGCTCACTGTCTAGGACAGATAGTCCTAGACGATCCATTGGCTCAGTCTCCAAGGGCAGGACAGCACCAGACATCCAGCCCCACCAGGTGACAGCGTTTGCTCCTGGCCCTTGGCAGAGTAAGTTTGCCAGTCCCTGACCAAGGGGCGGAGTCGATTCTGCAGCCCACACTGGGAGCATCAGGATGGGGAGGGGCCCAGGAGAGGCTGCAGTGTGTGGGGGCAAGTGGATGGCAGCCCTGGAGGTGAGGCCTGGAGCGGGGTCCCAACACCCAGCACAGGTACCGTGGCGTTTCAGTTCACGAACTTGATGCTTCCTGTGATTCTAGAAAAGATGACCAAGTCTGTGTTCATGCAAGAAAGATAGCTGTGGTCGTGTTCGTCACCCGATGCAGGGTTCCCAAAGAATAACAAAATTTGGCCGAATGCTTCTATTTGCGAACCAAAGTATTCACAAACAAAAGCGCTCGTGAGCTGCGTACCACTGTAACCGAGGTGATACTGATGTTGGGGACCTCAGCAAGGCAGGAGAACTGGAACAATGATTCTGTTGGTGGAGAGATGCTGGGATGGGACAGACAGCTTTTGGGCCGCTGGGAGGTTGCTGAAGTATTGTGTTTGGGGAGAGTTGGTAGCCACGGAGGCAACTAGAAATACACAAGAGAGCAAGGGAGTGGGGATCGGAGGAGGGGGTCCTGGAGCAGTGGCTTGGCCCCTGTGTCCTGCAGGGTGGGGCCAGTCCTGCTGAGCCAGCTGCCAACCTCCCTCTGCCCCAGAACTTAGCTAGGTGCAGGAGGCAGAAAGACCTGATTTAGGAACACCTCCATCAGCAAAGGATTTTTTGAGAAATGTTGAAATTGCAGATAGTTCAAACAAGAAGGTAACATGCCCCCAGACACTGCTCACCGATTAGTAACATCTGAAGGTCACTTTGTTGTGGTAAAATACATGTGGAATGTGCCATTTTAACCATTGTACCACCATAACTGCCATCTCCAGAACCTTTGACTTTCCCCAAGCCCAAACTCCATACCTATTAAACCTAAACCCCTGTGCCTCCCACCCCAGCCCCTGGCAACCACCTCCCTCTGCTTTCTGTCCCTGACTCTGTTCCAGGGGTCTCCTATATGTGGAGTCACACAGTACTATATTTGTCTTTTGTATCTGGCTTGTGGTTTCATGCCAAATTTCCACCAACGATGGGCATGAATCTGCTGGTGATTCTACGAGATTCTGTTGCCTCACAGTGGCATAGTGACTCTGTTAGCGTCAGCACACTGTGATGCTTGCACAATGACAGAACTGCCTAGTGATAAATTTCTCAGAATGTATCCCTGCTGTTAAGCAACACCTGACTATCACCTAGGCATCATCCTCAGAGTCCATTAACATTGTATCAATGTTAATGTGTGTCTTAGTTACTTTCTTGTTGCTGGGACAAAATACCTGACACCCACAGGTCAAAGGAGGAGAGGTTTATTTTGGCTCACACTTTGTAGAAGTTTCAGGTCATAGTCTGCTGGCTCCAAGGCAGGGTGGCATGGCAGAGGAGAAACAGTCCATGGCAGAGGAGGCAGGAAGCAGTGAGCTTTCTTCTTTCCCTTTTTATTCCATTCAGGTTACAAGCCTATTGGTTGGTGTCACCCACACCCAGGGTGAGTCTTCCTTCTTTAGTAAATCCATCATCCATACCCAGAACTATGCTAAACCAATCAGAGGACTAATCCAGTAGCACACACCCATGATCCGTATCACATACCCATGATCCAGTCACTCCTCAAAGCCCCACTGATGAGCACATGAACCTTGGAAGAACATCTAGCTATAAGCCATAACAATAGCCAGAACATCCTTGTTTAAGGCTGAGTAACAACCCATGTACCACATTTGGTTTCCCCATTCCCAGTCCATAATGTTATTTTGGCTTCAAGACTTTTTCTTTCACAGAGATGAAGTGGAAGCCCCTCTGTGGGGTGGTTCTTCCCAGGCTGCTGCCCTGCACACTCTTACAAAGGTGGTCTGCACCTGCCCAGTGTGCACCTGTCCTGGATACCCATAATTCATGACCACGGTGCAGTACAACTGCATACTTGTCTCTTCATGTGCATGGATGGCCTCATGCCTTGGGCATTCCATGGCTCAGTTTGGCGTGTGTGTGTGTGTATGTGTCTGTGTGTCTGTGTATGTGTGAGCACCATCCATGTGCAAACCTCTGGCTGGTTCTCAGAGCTGATGCCCAGACCTGTGCTGTTTCCAGCTTCCATAGGTGCAAACTCACTGCCGAACGTCCTCATAGATGGCTCCTGGGAGAGAGATATGGTGTCTACTCAAGACTATTCCAAATTAACTTATATGTACACTGTAGTACACGTAGTCCATGATTGATGGTGGGGTCACATACTGATCAGTTTTTCATAAATCGAAAATAGCAGAAGTTGCCAGGCATGGTGGTGCATGCTTATAGTCCCAGCCCTTGAGAGCCCGAGGCAGGAGGATCACTGTGACTTCAAGGACAGTCTGGGAGAAGGAGGGTACGAGTCCAGGAAGGAAGGGCCTGTTGGTACTGATCCCAGTGAGAACCAGGAACTTGAGTTCAAGGCCAGCCTGAACAACATAGTGAGACCCCGTCTAAAAAAAAAAAAAAAGTTTTAATTGGAAAAAGAAAATATTGTAAGTTAGGAATGCATTTAGTCCACCTCATCTCCTCGACATCAGCTGTCTAGCATCTTGAGAGGGTATTCTGCCAAACATTGCTAGCCAGGAAAAGACCTAAATTCAAAATCTGGACGCATACTGCTCTTGCACTTCTGTAAAGTCAACCGTTGTAGGTCAGATATTGGAAGCTGAGACATACGTTTGTGTCGCAGGCTGCTCAGCCCCAGGGCCCTGATGAGGCCAAAGCTTCCTGACCCAGCACCAAGCCTGGCTGTGGTCAGCACATGGGGGCATTTTCTCTTCTTTTTCTTCTCTTTCTCCGCCTGTGCTTATCTCAACCCACCGAGTTGATTTCAGCATCCACTATTGGGAGGGCTGCAACCCTCACTTTGAAGAACCATCCCAGGGCATTTTCTGAAAGTCTCAAGGATCTACCAGATCCAATTGCTTCCCCCACCACCGCTATCCTGGACCACTGCAAAACCCATGGGAGCGACTTTTCCTCCACACCCTCTTGAACCATCAGATCTTCAGACTTAACATTGCCTTTTACCAGTCTGTTGGGTGTTGTGTTTCTGTTAGAAAGGACTGTCTTTCCATGTTTATCAGTTTCTTGGTTTTCTTTCTGGGTTACTTGCCCATTTTCTCTATTAAGATTTTGGCTCTTTTTACAATGACTTTGTAGGAGTTCTTTATATATTCTCCATACTGATCCTCTTTCTTTATATATTCTGGATACTGATCTTCTTGCTTCTAGTGTTTTTTTTTTAATATAATGAAAAATGTGTGGTCCTTCAAATATTTGTGGCACTGTGGGCATCAGGATGCCAGGGAAGACTCTGGGTGGAGAGGAAAAGGTGGGGAAGGATAAGGAGGATGGTGTGAGTCCAGAAAGGAAGGGCTTATTGGTACTGATCCCAGGGAGAACCAGGAAGAGGAATCTTGGAGGGATAATGAGATTGCTGCTTGGGAACAGGGTTCTTCAAGCCTAGTGGTTCTCAGAGGAGGCAGCTTCTCCCCAGAGGACATTTGGTAATGTCTGGAGACGTTTTCAGTTGTCATATAGGGAAGGGAGTTACCTATGCCATGTGGTAGACTGAGTCTAGGGGCACTGCTCAGTGCCCTGCAACACACAGGATGTCCTGCGCACAAGAGCGACCAGCTGAAGTAGAGAGCCACCCACCCCGTGCACAGCCCTGCTCTGGCGGGGCCTGTTCCATGGTTAGCCAGCACCCCCGGGGTGTCTGCTGGTATGAGGCAGAGACGCTTGGTGCATGTCCAAGACCTTGTCCACCAATGCATCTCTTCTCTCTTCCTCCCCCAAGCAGGTCGTGACTAGCCCTGCCTAGGCCAAAGCGTGCGGAGGATGGAAACAGGCACCCAGCAATGTCTCTGGGCCGCCTCCTTCGCCGAGCCTCCTCCAAAGCCTTGGACCTCCTGACCCTCACTCCCAGTGGTGGTGGTGGGTCTCCCTCTGTCCTGGATGGAGAGATCATCTATTCCAAGAACAATGTTTGTGTGCACCCGCCCGAGGGGCTGCAGGGCCTAGGGGAGCATCACCCAGGTGAGCCAAGGATCAGGGACCCCAGAGTACAGCCTGGGGAGGGAGACCCTGAGCTAAGGAGCCTCAGGAGAAGAGCCCTTTAGGGTATAGAAAAAGGGAGAGGAGATCCCAAGGTCAAAGGCCCGGGGATGGGAGGCTGGAAGGGCAGGAATTCCCTGGAAACCACAGATCCTGTTCTTCCTGCTCCCACATGTTGGGAAATGGGGTCCGTAACTCTCCACTGGCTTTGCACGGTGGAGGTGATGGGGAGAAGTTTCCAGAGCCCCTCTGTGGTAGAACTGTATATCACCTGCAGCCATTCTGGGGACACTCTCGTGGTCCCTGGGAATGTAAACCTTTTCCTGTGCCTTTGTTGATTCTAGTAGAGACACAGAGACTCTTTTGTTTTTCGTTTGACAGGGCCAGGCTATGCTGTAAAAGGCTCAGGCGCGAGCCATAGAGCATAAAAAAGGAGACAGGGTTTGTTCCTTTTTCCAGGATGAGTAGCTGTCCCCACAGAACAACGTCTTGTGGTTCTAGGTCTAGCTCACTGGAGCCTGGCAGACCTCGGAGAGGCCAGGCAGCTCTGGGATATACAGTGCTGATCCCTCCTCTCCTGCGGCCTGTAGCTGCTCTGGGTCCAAGCACCCACCCTGTAAGCTGGGGATCCAGGAGCCTGGCCCCTGGAGGATGCTGTAGCAGCCTCTTGACCCTGTGTGGTCTCACCCCATGGAGAGATGAAGGGCAGGAGTTCTGGTCTCTGAGTTTGGGGTCCGAGGGTGTCACTCTGGGCATAAAATTACAAATAATTAAAGCCACTTGGGGAGTTCTGTGGGTCATTCATGCTGTGATGTGATGGACAGTCAGGGACAGTGAGTGGAGTCTCAGGCTCTCACCCCCCCACCCCGAAGCCAGCTGTGGGAATACAAGCCTCCCCTGCCTGGATTCTTATGGCTGATGTCCCTGAGTTTCCCGTTCTCCCTGGGAAACCAGAGTAGTGCTGAGGAGATGCTGGCTGTAACTGGAACTGAGCCCGGACAGGTGTGGTTGAGGGTGCAGGCTCCTGCTGATGGAGGCCCAGCACAGGGGCGAGGAGGCCTGGGGATGGAGTGCCGCAGTCCAGGAATTGAGATACCTCAGAGGACCTTGGGGCCGCATCAGGAAATGCCGTGCTCCCCCTAAAACCAAGCGCCCAGCCTCTCATTGCTGGTCTAGGAGAACGTGCCCTTCTCCACCCCAGTCAGCAATTGGTGTGTGACCCCAGTGCTCACAGCAGCCTCAGAAACTGGCCCTTTGTCCAAAACGCTGCACTTAAAAGAGGAAAGACCAAAATGCCGTAGCTGCCTGGGGAAGTCTGAGCACCACCCCTCTGGGATTCATTCTTGTCCTGAAATCAAGTTTCTAGCCTGATGCATCACTCCTTGTGAGATGCTGGCGCCCAGAGGCTCCTGGGCTTCTGTGCTGGCCTGGGCTTGCACAGACACGAAGGCCCATGCCAGGCAGGCCAGGGTGGCAGGCAGGTCAGAGAGGGGGCAGCTGGGGCCCTGAACCCAGGGAGCTCTCCCTTGGGAAAAGCACAGTGAGGCCGCCACTTGGGCTGATGCCCCCAGGTCCACTGCAAGAGCTGTGCTTGGAAAATGCCCATGGTGTGGGTCTGTGCTGGACTCAGCCTGGACCCTTTTAGCTCAAGGCCACTCTGCATCTGGAGCCCACTTGGTGTGCACTGTGCCCATCATGACCTCCATGAGAATAGCGCCTCTGGCAGCCCACACGATCTTTCTAACCCACAGGGTACCTGTGCTTGTACATGGAGAAGGATGAATTGCTGGGCACCACCCTCATCCTGGCATGGGTCCCCAACACCCGCATCCAGAGGCAGGACGAGGAGGCCCTGCGCTACATCACCCCCGAGAGCTCCCCCGTGCGCAAGGCCCCACGCCCTCGGCGCCGGCGCACCCTGAGCACGGGAGTCCCCCACCAGACCTCCCCTGGGGAGCCGAGGCCCACCCTGATCCCCAGAGATGAGGATATCCTGGTGGTGGCCCAGAGCGTCCAGGATGCTGTGCACATCTGCCCTTCACCTGAGGACAGGGAGAAGCTGGAGCAAGGCACCGGGGTGGACGGTCCGCTCCCCACTTCACAGCCTGCCCACAGCCACTCCGGGATCTTGTCTGCAGTCAGTTCACAGGACGGGACCGAGGAGGGCCGGGAGCCACGGCCCGAGGCTGAGGAGGAGGAAGGCTCCCTGGAGCTGTCGGCTGATGGCGTGAGCAGGGACAGCTCCTTTGACTCTGACTCAGATGCCTTCTCTTCGCCCTTCTGCCTGTCGCCCATCAGCACGGCCCTGGCGGAGGGCAGCAGCTCAGCATTCCTGGAGAGCGAGGGGAGGTGAGTTCCCAACTGGGGCTGCACACTAGCCCGGGCCAGGGGGAGCAGCTGCGTGTGTCCCCACAATGCTGACAAGCGCTGCAGTTGCTCACCTGCCTACCTGGTTCTGCTGTTCCTGTGGCTGTCCTACCCCAAGGTGAGGGCCAGGAGTTGGGATGCCATCTCTTGCTGCCTAGCTGATGGTGCAAGATGCCCAGCAGGCACCATGTTCGTCTCTCTGCCTTCCCTCTGGCAGCCTCGCCCAGGAGTAAACGGCCCCTGCTTGGTCTGCCCGGCTCCTGGGCTTTTCTGTCCTGGTGGGAAGGGCTGGTCGGAGCTCCCTTTGGCAAGTGTCTGAGAGGCCAGGTGGCCACATAAGGCTTACAGCCGGCTTGAGGCCATTTTTGCTGTGAGGCTCGATCCCCAGTCAGCCCTGCAGCCCATTAGGCAGGCAACCTGGCCCATGGGGACTCCTCAAATCTTCTAACTGTAAAGGTGGGAAGTTGGCAGCATTCGCCCAGCATGGCAGCCATCATGGACCATGGAGAGCTGCAATGCTTGGGGTCCTTGAGGGTGGGTTTAACATTGGCTTCCCTGGACCCTGGAGCCCAAGGAGACCACCAGATGGGGAGCACGGTCACTACATCCACCACCCAGTGTCTTTAGGGCCTCACAGAGGTGGCAGGCACGAGGCTCCTGCATGGGGTGGGTGCACCAACCCAGACCTCCCTGGGGAGCCCAGCATGAGTGCAGCTCTCCCCACCCTTCCTGGGTTGAGGGTGTGGTTCTGCACTCATTCAATTTAGTAAACATGGTGGTACCGACAGACACTGATTCATCATGTGAGCTCATGAGTAAGCCCAGCATGTGCTGGATGTCCACTGGGGTGCCGGGCATCTCTGTTGTAGATTATGGATTTGTGTGGAGGGGGAAAGGGTGGCTTGGAAGAGGTTAGTGATTTGCTGGAAGTCACCAGCCAGGGCATGAGCCAGGCCCAGATTTGGACCCAGCTGGGTCTCCACCAGCCAGGGCTGGAGCACAACCACACTGCACTGATAGAAGCCAGGCAGCAAAAGCCAGGGCAGAGGGACATGAATGCTTTGTTGGCTCCGGCAGGAAGGAATCTGAGACAGATTATTCCCTGATTTTATCCCCTCAATAAGATGTGGTCCATTAAAACCCAGGGTGTACCAATAACACTTGTCTCCAGTATTTGAGAGCAGTGATAAAGGAAGCAGTCAGCCATAGCAAGGAGTCCAGGTCCCCGCCAAGGTTCACTGAGCCCTGAGGGTGGCTGAACCCAGCCATGTTCCTGGCCAGGGACCCCACTGGGGACAATTTTGCAGCCCTGCTGGGTCTCGCCAGGCTCCATTAGAGCTCCCCCTGGTGGTGTCGCTCTGATAGTGCAGTGGTCCCTGCCGAATCCAGACACCAGCCCGGGGGCCCAGGCTAAGTGATAGATGTTGGTTCCCTGTTTATCCCTGTCCCCTGCCAGAGAGTGGGTAGTTGAGTCAGCTCTGCCCAGCAGCCACATCCCATCAGGGGCTCAGATATGGGCATTAGGGAGCTGCGTGCTGATTGAGTCCTGGTACCCCTGGTTGGCACGATCCTGGGAAATTTACTTCTCTTCCTGGGGCCTCTGTCTCCCTGGTGTAAGATGAGGATGGTGATGTCCATTTTATGGGGTCGTCATGGGAAGCGACGTCTTCTGTGGTGGTCTGCACCTTGGCTATCTTTGGGCTCATCCCAGGGAGCCCCCAGCCCTGCCTCCCCGCTGTCTCCAGATGCTTCTAGAGCAGCGATTCTTGCTCAGGGGCTGCCTCAGTCCCCAGGAGACTCATGCAGCACTGGGAGACAGGTTTGTCACAGCAGACAGGGATGTCATTGGCATCCCAAGTGAAGGGTGTGACTGCTGCAGGCAGCTCTGGTAGCTGATAGGCAGCCTCCTTCCCCGCTCCCCCGGTGCTCAAGCCTTGTGCTCTGGCCTTGCCTCGGACCTGTTGCTGTCTCTGCCATGGATCTTTGCCTGGATCGCCTTGGCCCGGGCTTCTCCCTCCTCTCTCCTAGCCAGCCAGCTAGAGTGTGAGACTCGGCTCTGCCAGAGCCCTCGTGTCTGGATTTTCAGGAGCCTTTCCATCCCCCCAGACCAAGAAGGGCAAACTTCCTGCCCTACGCCATTCTCCCACCCCCCAGACCAAGGAGGGCAATCTTCCTGCCCTACGCCATTCTCCCGCTGGATCCTGGCTTTGCTGCCAGGCTGCAGCTGTGTGTGAATGTCAGCATCTGGCCGATATGCTTTAAACTCTGGCTTCACCCGCCTGGTCGTATGATCTTGTGTGTCCAACACCCAGCTGTCTTGTGATGTGAAATGAGGCCCAGAACGCCCTCGCAGGGTCACATGCCAGGAGCGGGGCAGTGGCTGTATCTTCCCCTTTCTGCTCGCATGAAGGAACAGGAAATGCTCTCAGCTTCGTGGCTGCTGCTTACCCTTCAGGATCTGTGCCTCAGGGCCCCGGCAAATGCATGACCATTGCCCCTCACGTGTATATCAATGCAGGGGGTGGAGGTCCCCTGGGCGCAGTGGGTGCATTAGTCCATTTTCTGTTGCTCTAACAGAATGCCTGAGGCTGAGTGCTTTTAAAGAAAACAGGTTTATTTTGCTTACCATATTAAAAGCTAAAAGTCCAAGTGTGGGTAGCCCCTCTGGCAAGAGCTCTGTATCACATTATGGCACGGGGCATCTTGTGGGAGCCAGGCAGGAGGGCAAAGTCACACAGTGATTGGAAGCCAGAGTGCAGGAAGGGGCCAGGTTTGTTGTCCTTTTGTTTTTGTTTTTAGTTTTGGTTCTTTTTAATGACCTTGCTTCCACTACCTCTGAAGATGAGCACTTTGCAGACTGAGCTCCCAGCCTGTGAACTCCTGGGGGACACACTCAGACCATATCGAGGCTGGAGCACATGGTTAAGGGCAGCTTTTGGCTTGGATAGGACAGCTGTGATTGGCACCTCTTCCTGTCCACTGGTAGAACAAGGCTGTCTTCTCATAAGAAGTAACAGATGTCAGGTGGTCATACACCTGTCCTATATGACAGGCTGTTGAACCCTTTTATTTTACGGAGCAGATGTTGTGAGGCCCTGGGTTCGATCCCCAGCACCGGGGGAAAAAGATGGCAGATGTAGATTCAAAACGGTTTGGACCCTGGAATCTGCATTTTCCCCAGGCTGCGTCCTTGTTTGTCCTTGTGTCTGGTGTGCTGCCTTGGTCCCCTGGAAGCACAAATGGCACTCCTTGTACCTGCCCACCCGGGTGCTGCATGGGGCACAAGGTGGCGCTGGAAAGCCTTTGGTAGATGGCTGGTTGTTCTGGACTGCCAGGGCAGCTTTGAAAACTGCTGCCCAGGCCACACCCAGACCTACTGAACCAGCATTGCGTCATCTGCTTTGAACTCCCGAAGGGTTTAGGGTGAGCCCATAGCATGCCTGCCACAGTGGCACGCAGAGCCCTCTGCCGGCACGTGAGCCAAGTCGCCCCAGCACCAGTTAAAATAAGTGGGTTGTGGGTTGCAGTTTGGGCACTAAGTCTCTTAAAAGTTTCACCGTCTTTAGTGTAGGACCTGCTGTGGGCTTGAGAAGCACATCTATGGAGGCCTCAAGGGAGAGCGGGCCTTGTGGACTGAGCAGGGAGGGGCATCAGTCTGAGATCTGCGGGGCTGGACAGTGGCAGCAGGCGTGGCCTTGAGGACCCCACATACCCGCAGTGCCACTGAGTCCAGGTTCCTAATTACCTGGGCCCCAGCGCCCAGCTGGGGCGGCAGGACAGGGCAGGTAGGTCGGCTCACACGTCCCCTCTAGTGGCAAAATTGAAGAACTACAGTTGCAGACTAGCTGGCTGGGGATGGGTGGGAGAAAGAACAGGCCCAGGGATCCGAGCTTCTCTCCAATTTTTTATTTGGCAGGTAGTTCGCAGAAGGGCTGAGTGGTTAAAAATGTGGTTGTGTCCCTTGGGACACAAGCCAATCCCAGAGCTTCTTTCCGGCCCCAGCCCCAGCCTGCCCATGACCAGAGGATGCAGGGCCTGTACGGGCGGTTGCCACGCACTTGTTGCATGGACCCATGTCCTCTCCTGAGGCCCTGGGCCTGGGCTCTGGCTGCACTGAGGCCCTGCCTCATGGAGGTTCTGGGGTGGGATGTAGAGATCAGTGAATGTTGTATCTTTCATCTCTGTCCAGCGTAGAGCCTGCAAGTGATGGGTGTGGCATGCCAGACCCCGTGTGGTCACCTTGTGTCAGGTGGCCCTGTCCGGGAGAGTGCCAGGGGAACTGGTTGAACAGCAGACGCGCAGCATCTCCTAAGTCCAAATGCTTCTTCTGGAGCTTGTTTTAAGAAGGGACCCAAATTACAGAAAGAAAAACAAAAAAGCTGCACAAAGATGTTCATCGTTGTGTTCTTTAAAGTGGGCAACAGGAATAGCATCTTCCATGTAGAGCAGGTGGCAGACTGACCAAGCCTCATCTCCCAAGCGGAGGGGTCCCAGCCTCCTCACTTTTGGAGGGCAGGCTCCTGGGGTGCATTTGAGTGGGGAGGAGGTACCGTCTGCCTTCCCAGAGGGCCTGTGGCCCCCGAGTCTCACATCTTGGCAGCACCGGAGAGAAGAATATGCAGCTGCACGTGGTCTGTAGTGGACTGGGGTGAAGCAGGCCACAGCTGTGGCTGTGCACAGTATGGAGAGACCAAGAAGAGGCTGATGCGTGGGTGGGGCTGCCCATGTCTAGGTCTGTGCCTCCGGCACAACAGCCAGTTCCTTCCCACAGCCTGTGCACCCCTGAAACTCAGCCAGTGTAGCTGAGCAGCCGAATGTACAAATTCACCCAATGTTGGTTCATATAAAATTTTTTGGCGTGTTTTGGACATTGGGGTCGAGAGGAAGATATACCAGTGTGGTAGCAGAGTACAATTAGGAGACAGGGTCTCGCTGTGTAGCCCCGGCTGGCCTCAAACTCCTGGTGATCCTCCTGCCTCAGCCTCCCAAGTGTTGGGATTACAAGTATGCGCCACCACACCCAGCAGAAGACTTTTTTCTTTTCTTAATTTTAAGCATTTCATTCTGTGATCATATTACTATGAATTTTAGGGTGAAAACTATTTTTTTTGTTATTTTTCTTTTCTTAGCTTTTGCACTGAGCTACATCTCTAGCCCTTTTAAAAAATTCTTTATTTTGAGACAGGATGTCACTAAGCTGCTAATTTGCCTAGGCTGGTCTTGAACTTTTGATCTCCTGCCTCAGCCTCTCAGAGTACTAGGGTTCCAGGCATGCCCCCCCACGCCTAGGGAATTTTGAAAATTGCTAGCTGTGCGCTCTCAGGGCTGGCTTGGTCTCTCCAGCTGTATGGCATATTTGCTAATGAAGAAGCCCTAGGGCGACCCAGTCCCTGAGGTGAACGCTGATGACCTGCCGCCCTGTCCCTGGCGACTGTCATCGGTGCCTCCCTGGGGAATAAGCGCTGCACTCTCTCTGGTCGATCCTCTTGTCACTTTCAGTGCAGATCTCAAGACTGCTGGCTCCAGGGAAGGATGCTCGGGGGGCCTCTGCAGGAACCTGGGCCTCCCCTGCAGGGACGCTCCTCCTTTTGTGGTTCTGGGGTGTGTGTTTCTGCCAGCCCCACCCCACCTTCCCTCTCACTCCTTCTGGTGCGCTCTGGGCATTCAACTTAGTCCTGAGCAGCCCCTCTTGGCTCTCCGAGTCGCCCTCTGCAGGGCGCTGTGCTGGCCTCTATGTGCGCCATCCCAGGTCCCCGAGAAGACACGCGTGCCCCCTCCCGCTGCCGCTCGGGGCCTTACCTCTGTGTCTGTACTGGCACCGTCCAACGTGCCTTCCAGCCCTGGAGATTTCACTGTATTTGTGTTCAGCAGGTGTGAGTTTTAACCCCCATGTGTCAGGGCTCCGGCGCTGGCCCGGTGGGGCTTGATGAGCCGACCCGGGGCAGAGGGTGGGTCCTGGAGACTGGCTGTTGAAAGAGGCGCTCTGGGAGGATCGCAGTCTCTGGAAAGGTTTCGATCGGAGAGTGCAGTGGGCCGGGAGCCGGTGCCAGGCAGCATGGTGCCCAGGTGCTGCCACAGAGGGCCCTGCCGGACCCCCAAGCCTGCTCTGGTGGTAGAGTCTGCGTCCCGACCTTGGTTTCCTTTCTGTCTCTGGCAGGCAGTCCCCGGGGTGAGTCGACATTCTCCCTGCTGTGAGTGAGGGAGGAGACGAAGCCCCTGACCCTGCTGTCCTGCCTCCCCATGAAGAGGAGGGGAGCAGCTGGGGGTGCAGGGAGGGAAGGAGGCCGGCCAAGCTGATGAGGTGCTGGCACGGGTTCCACAGTGAGGACCGGAGGTGGGCAGGCCATGCAGATGGGGACTTCTCTGTGGCTCCTGCCATCCCAGGGGAGAGACAAGCGGGTCTGAGACCTCGGCCTTATAGTGGCCAGAAGTCAGTGAGAGAAGGACCTGCGAGGCGATGCGAGCTGTGGCCTCCGAGTTCCTAACCACACCCCTGCACCCCATGGAGGGCCAGCCCTGGTGCCCAGTGCCGCCCCTCCGGGGCCCAGCGGCAGCCTGTCTCCAGAGGCTGGCAGCCCTCGAGGATCTGTTGTTTGGGTTTGTTTGTGCTTCCGCCACTGGGAGCTGAGATTTATTTCTTTAAAACATCTCGTCGCTCGACATCCCGCAATCTGTTCTGCGTGGCGTTAGACAAATCTCGTCTTCTGTTTCTGCAGCACTTGGCAGGCTCCGCGTGGCGTCTCTCCACAGCCCAGCCCCATGGAGGTGGCCGTCCCCAGCTGCTCCCTGGGCCTGGCTGCCATCTCGCCTGGGTCTCACTGCAAGCCCGGAAGCCTGGCGGCTGCTCAAGCCCAAAGAGCAGCCCTCTTTAGGGTTGTTGGCTGCCCTGGCGCTGGGCTCATTAGCAGGGGCAGGCACCACCAGCTCTGGGAACTGGGGATGGGTCTCCACCATCCCAGCCCCCAATGTATGACTGGCTGGCTTTGGGCCTGACCCAGGATGTCCCTGATGGGGAGGTCTGGCAGGCTAGGTTTGGCGAAGCCCCCAGGGGCCAGCAGAGCTTGTAAAGGTGTCGAATTTTGTGGGTGGGTGCCCCACTGTGAACCCAAGCCCACTCAAGGCCCCTCCATCTCTGCTTCTGTGAAAGGGCCACTGTGCGGACTAAGTTAGGCAGATCATGTGCTGCTGTGTGCGAGGGCTTAGGGCAGAGTGGGCAGATGCCAGTCGTCCACACAGAGATAAACTTCTAGGTAGCACTCATCGGCATGCCGGCCTTGTTCTGTGTGCTTTATGTGGGTATCCTGGGGCTGCCGTAGTCAAGGACCACATGCTGGTGGCTTAAAACAGCAGAAACATGTCCTCTCACAACCTGGAGACCGGAAGTCCAAAACTGAAGTCTAGGGAGGGTCTTTTCTGCCTCTGCCAGGTGCTGGTGGCTTCAGGAGTCCCTCGGCTTATGGCCTTGTCTTCCAGCCTCTGCCCCCATCCTTGCATGGCCGCACCCGCACCTTTGTCCTCTCCTCCTCCTTTATAGACACTTGTCATTGGCTCAGTACTGTCTCATAGTAACTTCATTATACCCCAAAGACCGCTTCCATGAAAGGCCACAGCAGGAGGTTCTGGGTGGCTGTGGGCTTTGGAGGATATGAGCTGCCTGTCGCATGCTTGTGGGTCTATTTGAGGCCAGAGTTGTTGCTCTTTTTTAGAGAAAGTGGAGGCAGAATTCAAGTCACCTGCATGGGTCACAGCTCACCGAGCATAGGGCTGAGATATTGACTCTGAAGTTAAAATCAGAAAGGAAAAAACTAAAACCAGGCCCTTGTGAAGCCCAGCTGTCATCTGTCACTCACTTTCTGGTCTGGTTTGTGGGTCCCCAGAGGTCTCGGGGTCTCTGTGCAAAGAGGGCGTAGACGTCGGCATTGGGAGTGATGAAGCACATGCCCAGGTTAGCACCTTGGGACAGGAATAGCAAAGATGTTTATGATCTTTATTCCTCTTAATGTTGCTCTTCCCATTTGGGTTCTTTTTTTCTTCCCCCAATTTGTCAAAGTTGGGAATTGTAACCATCCATCCCTAGGACTGGTGATGGGCCAGATAGCTAGTAGTATTTTTTTGCTTTACAAACCAAATGGCCATTGCTACCCCTTCTCAAATCCACCCTTTTATTGTGAAGTCTGCCACCCAAAATATGGAAATAGGCTTGGCGGTGTTCCATTAAAACTTTGCTGTGGGGGTCGGGGATTTAGCTCAGTGGTAGAGCGCCTGCCTAGCAAGTGTAAGGTCCTGAGTTTGATCCCCAGCAGCCCCTTCCCCCAAAAAACTTCACCATGGATACTGAAACTTGAATTTCATACAATTTTCATGTGTCATGAAGTATTCTTTTGACTTTTTCAACATTTAAAGATGTTCAGTGCTATTCTTTGCACAAAAACATGCACACTAATGTTTATGTGTTTATAATAGCTTTATTCATAAATGCCCCAAATTGGAAGCGACCAAAACACTGTTCAGCAGATAAATGGATACAAAAACAGTGGTACATCCCTACAAGGGAATACTGTTTATCCATAAAAAGAAATGAGCTGTCAAGCCAGGAAAGATGGAAAAAAACTTCTATGCATGTTGCTAAGTGAAAGAAGCCAGCCGAGAAAGACTCGATAGAGGACGATTCCAGCTGTGGGACGTTCTGTGGAGACAGGAGACAGGAGAAAGACCAGCAGCTGCCAGAGCTTCCAGGGAGAGAGAGTGAGCGCCCGGGCGCACAGGGTGTCACGGCAGAAACAACTCTGCGGTGCTGCGATGGTGGGTACGTGATATGCACCAGCAGACTGGTGGTGGTGCACAGGCGTTATCCCAGCACTCTGGGAGGATGAGGCAGGAGGGTCACAAGTTCCAGCCCATCCTAGGCAGCTCGGCAAGACCTTATCTCAAAATAAGAAAGGGCTGGGAGTGTAGCCCGGGTTCAACCTCCAGTTCCACAAAACAAAGCAAAAAACAAAAACGGTAGCCTATACAACAGCAAACAAGAACCCTGGTATAAACTATGACTTTAGTTATTACTACCAATATTGTTTAATCAGTTGTAGCAGGTATATTACATGCATACAAGACGCTGATAATAGGAAAAATATGTGGATGGGGAGGATATGGGAAACCTCTGTGCTTTTTGTTCCGTATTGCTATGAACTTAAATATGCTCTAAAAATTCAGGGTGGTGTGTGGGTAAAGTCTATTAACTTTTCTAGATGGGCCAGGGGTGTTGGTCAGTAGTAGAGCACCCGCCTACCCTGTGAGAGGCCCTAGTTCACAGGCTGTACTAGGACAGCACACTAGGCTTCGCATTCCACATGGTGTGCTGACCTGTGGTCTATACCGGTGCTGCCAAATAAAAACGTAACACGACTCAATTCATGGTTTAGACTTTTCTGTTAGAGCTAAGTATGTTGGCCCATACCTGAAATCCCAACACTAGGAGGCCGAGGCAGGAAGATTCTGAGTCTGAGCTCAGCCTTGGCACAAAGTACAAAAGGGCTGAAGATGAGCTCAGTGCAGAGACCCTAGGTTCAATCCCAGTGTCATCAAAATGAGTGAAGATGAGCTCAGTGCAGAGACCCTAGGTTCAATCCCAGTGTCACCAAAATGAGTGCATGTGCACGCGTGTGCACACATACACACACACACACACACACACACACACACACAACGTTTTCTATTAGCCACAACTTTTAGAAGTACCTATTTGAGGGGCTGGGGATTTAGCTCAGTGGTTAGAGGGCTTGCCTAGCAAGTGCAAGGCCCTGAGTTCAATCCTGGTGACATCCTTCATAGAGCTACTGCACGCCAGGAACAAGGCTGGCGTGACCTGCGAGTCGCTGGGGTCACAGACACCATCTGTGTATGTCCTGCACATGTTGTCAAAGGTGGCTTCATGTGTTCCATGCCACACCACGATGCAGAACACAGGGCGTGCTCAGGCCATCCTGGTGTCATTGACCCCAGCCCCCTGTCCCCATCCCTGACCCCTAACAGCCACCGTGTCCTTGTATACCTCAGCAGGGGTTTCATATAAATGGAATTGTGCACCTCAGAACTCCTGAGGTCAGCTTCTGTTCGTTCAGTGGAACCTGTTAAGCTCCACCCGAGGTACAGTGACAGGTGTGACACTGTGTTCCTGTCCACTGCTGTCCCGTGCCATGGATGGACCTTTGTGTAACCCGCTCCCCTCAACTCCCCAAGGACATGGATTGTCTGCATTTGGGAGCCATTACAAATAAAGCTGTCAGGAACATTCAAGTACTGCTTTTTGTCTGAATGGAAATTTTCATTTCTCTGGGATAAATTCCCAAGAATGCAGTTACTGGGTTGTATGGTACTGATTGTTTGCTTACCTTAAAAAAAAAAAAGTTGCAGGTGGAGGCGATAACAGATGCCTTGTAATCCCAGCACTCTGGGAAGCTGAGGCAGGAGAATTGCAAGTGTGAGCTGAACCTGGGTGACTCAGTGACTTAGCCAGACCCTGTCTCTAAAAAAATAAAACAAGAACTGAGAATGTAGCTCACTGGGAAGGCCTTGGGTTCAATTCTCCATACCAAAATAAATAGACAAAATTGCCTGTTTTCCACCAGAGTCATACCATTTTGTAATTCACGAGTGATCCAGTTTTCTGAATCCTTAACAGCATTTGATGTTGTAACATTTTGTTGTGTTTTTATTTTTGAGATGGGGGTCTCACTATGTTGCCCAAGCTGGCTTATGAGGAACTCGGAGACTCAAGCAATCTTCCTGCCCTCAGCCTCCTGAGTATCTGCTTTTCTTTTTTCCTTTTCCAGTCTGGTAGGAGTGGAGTCACATCTCACTGGTTTAACCCACATTTCCCTGAAGGTCCATGATGCCAAGTAGCTTTTCCTGTGTTTCTTTGCCATCTGTGCCTCCTCTTTGGTGAAATGTTTATGCAAAAATGTTCATATTCGAACGGCTTCAGTCTGTTTTATTTTTACTGTTGAGGTTTTTGGGGGGTATTGCTGGGGATCAAACTCAAGACCTTGCACTTGCTAGGCAAGTGCTCTACCACTGAGCTAAATCCCCAGCCCCAACTATTGAGTTTTGAAAATGTTTAATATATTCTAGAAACCAGTCCTTTGTCGATTATCTGATTTGCAGATATTTCACCCAGACTTTAGTTGTCTTTTCATCCTTTCGTCGAAGTCTTTCACAAAGCAAAATATACTTCATTCTGTTGACATCCAACATACCATGTTTTTGATATCCCAGTCCTAAGCCCTGAAGATATTCTGGTGTTTTCCTAAATATCTAATAGTTGCATGCTTTCCAGTTAACGTTTCTGACACATTTGGAGTTCCCTGGGGAGTAAGGTACGAGCTGTTTTTCGTGGGCGTCCCATGGTCCAGCACTCTTTGTTGACAAGGCTGTGCATCCTCCATGGGTCTCCGTGCACCCATGTCCCAAATCAGTCAGGAATATCTGTGTGGTTCTCATTGCCACATTTGTCAAAATAAAAAGAAGCAGGTAAATGAATCGCAGTAACTGCCCAGGCTGCCCAGCGATAGCATCATTGCAGTCTGTGATCGACACAAAGGCATCCCCGAGGGACAGTGTGCACGCTGTCTTTTCAGAGCGTCTGTGTGTACTTTGCCCAGGACCTTGCTCAGGGTGGGCTCACTCATTTCGGGGCTGAGGTCATGAGTGTCAGGACTCCTGTGTTGGCCGGCACCGTTCCATACCAGTGGGGTCCCCACCCTGTTCTCTGAACAGCCTTTCCCATGGACTCCCTCTTGCTTTATCCTGGATGGCTAGGGGGCTTCTGGCAGGAGGGGGTTCCAGGCCCCTCCTTGGGGGTCCTGCAGCCTGACCCCTCTGAGCAGAATTCTAGGACTCGCTGACAAGTGTCTCCCAAGGGGGCCAGACTCGGGATGCCCTGTGGAGCTGCTGCTTTTGGCAGGTTTGCTTTGAAGCTGTGCCATTGTTGACTGCCCGCCAGGGACTGCCAGGTCTTTGAAAGCTGACCCCTTTCTATTAAAGCTGCCGAGACCAGGAGGGAAGACGAGATCGGTCCTCCTGAGCTGAGCCGAAGAGGAGGACGTTCAGGCCCCTGAGGGGCAGTCCCCAGGGACTGGGGCTCCTACGCACAGCAGGAAATGAAGTGTGGCAGCCACTCACCCGGACAACAACCTGGTGGCTGGCTGTGCAGGGGTGGGGAGCTCTTAGGGGTTGAGCTGCTCTGATGCACCAGTTGCCATGGGAACAGGATGCCGAGCCCCTGCTCCCCCACACCTGGCTCTTGCATCAGCATCTGAGCTGGGGCCCCTCAGGGGCTGGGAGCCCACGTGAGCTTCCGGGAGCCCAGAGGTGGTGACGTGGCAGGTTTCCCAGGGCATCTGGGAGCTCACACTGTGCCTCTGGGGACCCAGCCTGGCTGTTGCAATTTAACCCAACACCTGACGCAACTCCCCTAAAAGTCAGGGAAGGTATGGGGAGGTGGCTTTTGTCTTGTGGTGGAATTATCCCCAATCCAGTTCTGTTTGCCTTCCCAGCCTGCCCAGCAAAGTAAACAGAGTGGCTGTTTTCACACGGGGTTCCCAGCCTGTCTAGCCAAGATCCTTGGCACACCTGGGCTGCAGATGCAGGGGTAAGGGGCTCTTGGCGGCTCCTTCCACCTGTACCCAGCACAAGTGTCCTTGCTTTAGGGAATCTGTTTGGGGAACCTGAAAATATGGTTTTCCTGACCATGGAGAGCAGCTGGGCACCAAGCCACATCCATCCCAGCCACCTGCCCTGTGACCCTCCTGTGGCAGGGATGGGGCCAGTGGCTTAGGTCAGTCTTTGACCTTCCTTAGCTATTGGTGGTGACACGGGTGGTCCCTACATGGGGCCCTGGAGCCAAACCCTGGGCCACATCCCAGGCCTTCCTGGCTGTGTGCCCCAGCGGTCACTGCTCTCTTGCCTCAGTTTCTCCTCTGTCATCTGCACAATGATGCTGGTACTAGAACCTCCCCCTGCCCCTGCCCCGAGGAAGGGCTTCCAGGCACAGGTCCTGGGATCAGCAGCTGGTCTGGCACATCTCGGGGACTTGTGTCAGTTCTTGTGTTTGCCTTGGCACTGCCCCACCCTTGAGTCCCCAGGAGAAGGGAAATTGAGACCAGAGTCAGGGGCTAATGAACTAATACCACTTCTGTCTCATTCCAAACAATGGTTTCCAAAACGGGGTGCAGACCTGAGGGGCTCCAAAGCCAGAGAGCACACAGGAGGAAAGCCCCGGGATGGGTGGGGTGATAGGAGAGGGGAAGGTAGACTTGGGAATGCTCTGGAAGCAGGAAGGGGCTGCAAGTGTTTCCTGGGTCATAGGAGAAGATGGCTAAGTATACCAGGGACCCTGCTCTGCAGGGAGCGAATGGGACATGTGGCCTTCCTGGAACTGCGATGCAGGCAGAGCCCAGTGCACAGGGAAGGCGTCAGGATCTGTCTTGCTCTGTAAATATTTAAACACAGGGAGGATTATTTTTGGTAGCTCTGTCTCTCTCCCAGGCTGGCTGGCTGGCTGCCGGGACCAGTGTCGAATGACAACACCCCCATCCCCCTCCACAGTGTCCATGGTTCCAATGGCGGCTGCTTGATTTGGGTCACAGTCCCCCTTTTGGGAAGATGTGGAAAGGTGGCCCTTAGCATCCCCTTCGCTGTGAGGCAAGTGTGACAAATGTGGATTCAACATCCACGAGTCTCCCTGACAGTAGTTGAAAGTGACAGTTCCACGAGCTACTAAGAATGGCAGTGACCGGGAGGGACAGAGCTGCTGGGGACTCCAGGGAAGTCACCGTGCTTCACCAGGCCTCCTTGGAGTAGAAGGATGTGTTGTGTGCTGCAGGGCGAGGAGCCTGTGGAGAGGCAGTGGCCATGGTGGAGACAGACCTAGCACAGGCACTGAGCATCGTGCTCATTTCCTCCCACCCAGAATGGGGTGTGGGCGCCATGCCCCCAGCACCCGTCTCGGCTGCCCCTGTGCCCTGTGGGGGAGGATGGCAGATGCTGTCGCCTGGAAACTGTCACGTGGTGGTGGCACGTCAGCCTGGGAGGGATCTCCAGGTGCCCAGCAGATGGCAGGCTTCTCCCAGATCAGCAGGGGCCGTCTGCTCTTCGGGCCTCCTCCTGCCCCCTGGCTCCCAGCACCCCTCCTGCGGGGACCAGCCCACCCACCTGCCCCTCCTCACCTCACTCCTTCCCAGCTGGTTCCTGCAAGCCCTGCAGGACAGAGACTCTAAATGGCAAGTGCCTGAAAGCTGGCCATGTGCTGCTGTTGGGGGAGGCAGGCCCAGCCTCTTCGCCAGGGTCTGGTGGATGAGCTGCCCTCCATCCTCCCCACCCATCTCTGCTTCCTCTCTGGGTGTCTGGTGGTGGAGACTTCCTAGCCCACCCTGTCGGGAGCCAACAGCAGCCTCCTTGCAGATTTGACAGCTCCTAGACCGGCTTGCCCTCTGGCTTCAAAGCAGAAGTGCACAGCTTACGTCCCACCTGGGGTGATGGTCAGCTGTACACAGCCTGCTTCCTGACCCCTCCACTTGCCCTGTGTGGCCACATAGAGCCAGGACAAGCCAGTTGAGCCTCGGCAGTGGCTTTGTCTGGAATTTACTTTATGAACCTCATGTTTTTGTTTTTGCTTTTTTTAATGTTATTACACAGATGACCTGGGGTCCAAATAGAACCATGAGAAATAAAGAAAAGATACTGAGAAGAACTTAGACCAGGGACTCAAATAGCTGCATACTCATGTTCTTAGCATCACTGTCCACAATAGCAATGCATGGAAACAGCCCAGGTGCCCACCAGTGGATGAGCGGACAAGCAAAGTGTGGTAGATCCCTGAAGTGGAATATTAGGGCCGGGTGTGCAACTCAGTGGTGTGCACTTGCCTCGTGTGTGTGGCCCTGGGTTCCATCCTCAGCAATGGAGAAAAAAAAAAGGATGGAAGGGAAGGAGGGAGGAAATAGTATTATTCCTATCAAAAAGGAAGCAAATTCTGACACGCGCTGCGACACGTTTGGACCTTAAGAATATTGTGCCGCACGAAGGAAGGTGTCCTAGAAGGACAAGCCCTGCACAATTCCACCCTACAAGGTCCCTAGAGTCATCAGACCCATGGAGACAGGGATGGACTGGGGCTTGCCCTGGCTGGGGGAGGGGAGCAGCTAGCCAGCAGCTGTGGTTTTTTTGGGCACAGAGTTCAGTTTTGTGAGATGGAAGGTTCTGGGGATGGACCGTGTTGAGGGCCACACACTGCACTGTGAAGGTGCTTGATGTTGAACTGTGCACTTCAAGATGGCCAAGATGGTAAATTTTTGTTCTGTGTATTTTACCATAGCAAGAAGACAGAGGAGGAGGAGGATGGGATCGCTGGGAAACAGTACCCCAGAGTGCTGGCATGTCCCCGAGCCCTGTAAGCCTCAAGAGATTGTCTCTGGCCCAACAGTTGGTCTTGGGAAATCATGCTGAAACAATCCTGGCTGTTGGCTACAGACAGGTCATGCTAACCGCTGTGACACCTCAGGGCAGGACAGCATCCTCCAAAAGACCCCATCATGAAGGGCTGGAGCTTCCACAGCCTTGTCAAGGTCAGGTTAAGGATAACACTTTCCCCGTGTTCCTGTGAACTTAGGAAAATAGACTGTCGTCTTCTGGGAATTTGGAAACGTGAGCCACGTTTCTGGGTGTGGACACAGGGCCTGACCCTGGGGAGGGGGCAACCCAGGGGCCAGGGGCTCCCTAAAGCCTGACTTCAAAGGCTCCCAGCCACCCAAGAGGGCACAGCTCCTGGGCCATTGTCGTGGGAATCTGGAAGGGATTGACTGGGCATGTGGCCTCGGGGCCACATGGGACCCCTCGCCGTCCCATTCCTATAATATGTTTCGGTAATATTCTCTGGTGACACCGACAGCAGCTGATATTTCTGCCCCTCTTCTTGTACCCTCAGGACGGGTTCATGTGTTGAAATAAAGGTTCTGACATCCTGGCCATTTGGCCAGCAAAGGGCACACAGGATCTGTGGCTGCCGGAGAAGCTGGCTTAGTCCGCGGGACCTGGTCAGTCAAAGTTGTTTGCTGTCTCCTCACCAGCCGCGCCAGGTGGCAACAGTGAGGCTGCTGGCAGGGACCTGAGGGATCAGTTGGTGCAGCAGTCACTGGGCTCGTGCCCAGCTGCCCTGGATGGCATCCCTGCCCCCCAGCTGCCCTGGATGGCATCTCTGAGGGAACCGGATACTCTTGGCCCATCCTGTGTGTCTCAGAGGTCCAGGGACCTGGAATGGTTGAGCCACAGCTGTGTCCTTTGGTGGGTGCCGGGCCAGAAGGCCTGTGAGGTCTTCCACAGTTGGCACAGGGCCTTCCTGGAGACAGTCCCCACGGACACTTGGCCCTCTGTGAGTGACAGAAGTGGCTCGCACTATGGTAAGTAGAGGCTGCTACGGTGCCCATGGGAGCCATATCCTCGGCTCAGCCATCAGTCAGCAAGGAATATCTGTATAAAAAATTGTGCCTGTTCTGAATAGGTGCAGACCTTCTCCTCATCCTTATTCCCAGACAAGACAGTGTATGGAGTATTTACACAACATTCACATCTCACGGGGCATCGTGAGTTGTCTACAGTGGTGTGAAGTCTACGGGAGGACGTGCCTGGGGTCTGCACAATTGCTACTTGAGGATCTGAGTCCGGGGGGCGGGACGGGGTTCTGGCCAATCCCCCATCATGCGGAGGGGCGACTGTATTTGAAATGATCCTGACATTGTCCATCCATGTCCATAGCAGTGTAGGCTCAGTAGCCGAAGGTGGGAGACTGTTGGGGAGAAACAAAGACAACTAACTGATATAATTGGGACTTTCTCAGGCAGCACATCGGACCTTTCCATCCCGATGACCCAGCACGGTGTTCATTTGGGGCCTGTCACCCAGAGTGGGCAGAGTGGCCACACCATTAGAGATGGCTAAGCAGCAGGTGCACAGCCCAGCCGCTCCTGCAAGCCCACAAGGGACCCCCAAGGGAGGAGCTGTGGGCTGCTTCTGTCCCCGTGATGGTTTAAACCCGTCGAGCAGGTCTCGGAAGGGAGGCAAACCAGGCGAACAGGGCTGCGCTGAGGGTGGCAGCTGGGCCCCACACCAGGGCACCCTCCAGTCCTGCACAGCGTGCGGTTGGCTGCTCCAGGTGGTCACCCTGGGCTGTGTGCTGGGTCTGCTTCTGTGTGACAGGCTGGGAAATGTCCCTGCTCACCCCTCCTTTTTCTCTCCCTAAGGAACTTCTTTCGGGGAATCCCTTCTCTGGGTCACTGATGGAACGGCTTTTCCTTGTCGGGCTGGTGGCACCCGTCTCATGTCGAGGGAGGGCTGAGGTGGGCCAGCAGCTGTGGCGCCAGCACGTGAACCTTCCAGCCACAGGAGGCAGGACACTGAGGCCGTGCTGAGGATCTCGTGACAGGCTGCCTGGGACACACACCACTGGCCCTAGCGGAGTTAGACTTTGTGTCTGAGAGGCTGTGACCGATGAGCGCCCCCTAATCTCTGCTCTGGGTTGACTGCTGATGGACTGACCCATGTCTGTGTGTAGAACCTTCTGGAAAAGGCCTGTTTGCCCCTAAGGTTAATCACCCCTTTCTCAGTCTCTCTCCCTCCCTTCCTTCCTTTTTTTTTCTTTTTTTGAGGTACTGGCGATTGAATCCAGGGCATTTGTTGAGCTATGTACTCAGCCCCTTTTCAAAAATTTTTTCTCTAATTTTTATTTTTTATTAGTGCACATTTCTGGTACATAATGATTCTATTCCTCGTGTGGAGTTGGTACGTGTATGTAACACATCTTAATTTTTTTCATCCCCTTCCCCTCCTCCCTCTCCTCTTCCTTCCATCTCTTGGTCCCCTTCCCATTTGCAAAAGATCTATTTCCCTACTTCCTAATATTTATCTCTTATTTTGCTCTTTATTTATAGTGTGGGTTTCTCATATAGGAGAAGCCATGTGGTATTTAAGCTTGTGTGCCTGATTTATTTCACTTAACATTATGGTCTCAAGGTGCGTTCATTTTTCTACAAATACCTCAGGTTTATCCTTTTTTATGGCAAAGTAGAGCTCCACTGTATACATTGTATACAAATACCAGATTTTCTTCCTCCACTCATCTGTTGATGGACATACAGGCTGCTTCCAAGATTCATCTGTTATGAATTGTGCAGCCATAAACATGGGTATGAGTGTGTCACTTCCTCCTTGTTTTTTTCAATCCTTTTTTTTTTTTTTTTTTTTTTGGTTTTGCAAAGTCAGCAAGTTGCCAAGCTGGGCTCAAACCTGTGCTCCTTCTGCTTCAGTCTCCCAGAGAGGCTGAGATGACAGGAGTGCGCCACTGCACCTGGCTTTTCCTCCGCCATTTTGTCATTGATCTGTTTGGTGGCTACTGGTAGAGGTGTTTGGTGTGGAACAGGCACTGATGTCACTGGGAAAATGCGGCTGGCTGGCTGGCTGGGCATGTCTGCTGCAGCCACTCTCATGTGATTTAGGTTCCTGTCCCTGCGCCCCTTGGGAATGGGCCCCACAGAGTGGCTGGTGGGGTTCAGCCCTGACTCACAGCCCCGCCCTGCACAGTGGACAGCAGCAGCGGGCGCCGGCGTGGCTTTCAGGGCAGGGTTGTTTGCACAGCGTGCAGTTTTAGGTTTGAGACTTGGGGAGGACATGAAAGACTCAGCAGGATGCCTGCTGGGCTGAGGGGACACGAGTCCGGGGCTGGTGGCCAGGCAAGTGCCTCCTGGGGAGGTGTCGGGAAAACATTCAAAGTAAATAAATAAAATTATTTCTGGGCGTGCGTGCAGATTTTCCCCTCTGCTTCCTACGTGTGTGCACGCGTGCGCACACACATACACACACACACACAGTTTCAGGGAGAACTTTGGGGTTTTTTTGGTTTTGGGGGTATTTTTGGTGCTGGGGGTTGAACTTGGGGCCTTGTACTTGCAAGGCAAGCACTCTAACCACTGAGCTAAATCCCCAGCTTCAGGGAGAACTTTGAATCAGAAGAAAATATCTAAAACCTTTTCATTCTCCTTTGCCTGTTTAATTTCTCCTTTTTCTATTTGTTATTTCTTAAACCACATTCAGAACTGCTGGACAAGGTATTTTTAACAAGTTCAAGACACTGCGCTCCGGAGCTCTTTTACGTGTTAAGCTCGAGCACCTGGGAGGATCCCGGTGCCCAGAGCTTCCTGAGCTGTGGCCTGTGCTCCAGGTCTGGCTGACAGCCCCACGAAGGGGACCCCTGCAGCTGCCATCCTGGGAGCCCCAGATCTGATGCACCCAGATCTTCCTACCCTGACTTGAGTCCTCCCCAGAGAATCAGCATCCCTCCCGAAGAGCCAGGAGGGAAATGTGTCCAGCTAGGGCCACCTTCGTTGGGTTACCCCTGCCCCCCACGGCCTTCAGCCTTCTGCAGAACCGTGGCTCCTGGATCAGGCAAATTCCTGTGCACGTTTACTCTACTTTAAAATAACCATCCTTAGCCGAGTGTGGTGGCGCACGCCTGTAATCCCGGTACTCAGGAGGCTGAGGCAGAAGGATCACTGTAAGTTCAAGGCCAGCCTGGGCTACACAGTGAGACCCTGTCTCAAAAAAAACAAAAAAAAAAAAAAAATTCCTTAAAGAAATACTTTTCCCCAACCCTGCCAGACCAAGGTGTCCTGGAACAGTGTCCTCCTTTGGCTGGGAAAGAGGACCCTGCTCCCTGCTCCCTGCTCTGGATGGAGCCCAATTCTTCTGCTTTTGGCAGCACCACTGGGCACAGCTGTGTGACCCTTCCTGGCTTGGACACTCTGGAATGGTGATAGCGACCCTTTTAGAGCTTTCAGTGATAACAAACAGCTGGCTGTGGCACGTGTACTATAGGTTGACTGCTGCTGTTCTAGGAGGTAGCCAGGCCCTACCTCATGTCTGAGGTCCCTCTGGAAACAAAATCTATCCCAGGTGGATTTGCCCCAAGACCGCCTGTGGTACGGAAACTAGTAGATCCTGTGGAGAGAGGGGCCAGCTGGTCTCAAGGCCTGGCTCCCCCCATCGGCGGTGACAGTGCCCAAATGCCCCCACCCTGCTCCAGCCAGGCAGTGGAGAGAGACCTGCACAGGGTGGCCTCAGGCTTCCCATCCATCTACCCCTTCCTGACCAGAGGGTCACCCCATCGAGGGCTTCTCAGCGGGGTCGCCTGCCAGGCCCTCCCCGGGGAAAGGCAAATCCAGCTGCGGTGCTGGTTTCCGAGGCGAAGCCCTTTCGTGCTCCTGTAGCAGCCCTGGCCCTCCGTGAGAGGCCAGGAACATGGGCGCCAGCGCCTTGCTGTGTGTGCAGACACCGGCCACTCGTCCTTAAGTGGAGGGAGCAGTTGCCCAGTACAGCCGGCTTTGGCACGAGGTGGCACACGTCTCCTCCCTCTCGTCTTCTCTGACGGAAGGTCTCAGAGCAGGGAGGTGTTACTTGATCCTCCCGTTATTGTCAGGGCTCTCTGAAGACGTGGGGCCGTGAGACCATTGTGATGAGGCTGGCGATGAGGGATGAGGGACCACTCTGAAGCTCCGGCTTTGGACTATGTTTGCGCCGGTCAGAAATGTCTCTGGGGCTGGCCCTCTATCTTCTGATCGTCTGTGACCAGAGATCGCCTGGTATTTAGGAGTTGAACTTTGACTTACAATGTCGACCCCCATACCCGACTATTCTTGGAACACTGAGTCTGAGACTAGTGATTAAAGCCCAGGGTGGCTTTTACCCCCGAGTGGGTGGGCATGAACCAGGCACCCACCTCTGCCGCTGCTTCCTGCTGTTCGTGGGACCAAGCGGTAATTGGCACCACAGTGATTTATGCAAGTGGTATGCAAAAGCCTTTTATTTTCTGATTATCTATCTATCTGTATGACGGATGGTGGACGCCAGTGCAGTCAGAATAGAAATGGTTTCCGGTTGGAGCTCGAAACAGAAACCAGCCGTCCCGAGGAGCCGAGGCCATGGCCCCTTCTGCTGCCTGGCAAGGAGTTTCACTGGGAAAAATTATTTTCCGTAACCTTTTTGCTTTCTTATTTAAATTGAGCTTTGCCAAGCAAGTTTGGAAACGGTGGAGGGCTCCTAATTTGGTCCCCCCTGACCTCTGCAGCCTTGATTGACAGTTTGTTGTCGGCTTGAAGTTGCGCCTGAGAGGTAGGAGCCGGCAGAACAAATGCCCTAGGACAGCTTGGTGTCCCCGGAGGACCCAGGCGGAGGGCGGAGAGCGTGCAATTAGAGAGGTCTTCACACGGAAAGTTAATTAGCTACTAAATAGCATTTAGCACAGTTTACGATGGGAAATGCATGTTGGAAAAGCAAATGGCGCTGAGTGAAAAATGGTCTCCACGAGGACCAGGCGAACCTGGCCTGCAGGGGGAAGGGAAGGTGGCCACTTGTCCCAGGCAGACTGTGTCACAAGATGTCCCCAAGGGGCCTGGGCTTGGAGTGCTCCGAGACCAGCTGCAACCCCGGAGGTGGACAAGCGGGGAAGATCCTCCCCAGAATCTTGATTTTGGAATTTCCTCCTCCAGAGCTGGGAAACAATCAACTTTTGTTGTTTCGGACCCCCAGGCTCTGTCCTTTGTCACTTTGTTATGGTGGCTCTGGTGTGGCTCCCACAATGCAGTCCCTTCTTTGGCCCATGGGGACAGTCCCCAAGGCTGGCAGTCAGGAGGTTGCCAGGCCCCTCAGGGGTCCTGGAGGGAGGTGATGGGCGCACCCTTCATCCCAGAAGAGCTGAGACTGACTCACACACAGCCTTTGACCTCCTGGTTCACCTCCCTGTTGATGCTGTGGGCTGATTGCTTGGGGTTATTTTTTGGGTTGGGGGGGTGGGGCTTGTTTTTTTTTTTTTTCCTTGCCTTTGATATTTTCCATGTTTTGGAGGGTTTTTTGTTTTGTTTTGTTTTGTTCTTAATTCTAAAAGTAACGCATGTTTGCTAAAGAAATTTTGAAAAATAGGGCAAAGATAAAAGATGAACTTCTACCCACGTCCATTCCCCCTATACACCATTGTTAACATTTTGGTGTACCTCCTTCACCCCATTTTTATTTTAGTTTGTTTCTGATGCCCAAGTGTTTTGACAGAGTTGTAGACAGGCTGTATGTAAGACTTGGTTTCTTGGTTTGATTTTTTTAAATTTTTGTTACGTTTGATACATGCAAAGGAATCTATGTAACACCATGAAACATAATAAAATAACTCCCCATGACCCACTGCCCCTCCATACGTGAACTGGAACCTGCCAGCTACCCCGGGTTCCTTCTTCCCTTGCCCAGGTCTGAGAGAAGCCACTTTCCTGAATACCTTTCATATTGTTTTCTTGCCTTCTTGCCATTTCTCCCCATTTCTCCCCTGTGCATATTTCTCACCCACACATCATTTGGTTTCATCTGATCTGAAGCGTTATAAAAACGTTGTACTCCTGTGGCCAGCATGGTGCACCTGAGGTTCCTGGCCCCTTTTCTTTGATTGCCATGGAGTGTTCTAGGTTGCACCCCAGTTTTGCCCATGTCCCCATTGAGGATATTTTGGGGTGTTTGAGGTCTTTTCTGTGAACAGTGCTGCTATGACAACTTTCAAACACATCTCTGGTTCAGGGGAACCCGAGATCCCCTGAGAGCCACATGTGGACCCCAGAATGTGTTTAGCATCTCCAGATGTGTCCGCTGCTCTGCAAGGGGGGTGGCTGTGTGTACCCCGACCTCTAGGATCTCAAGTCATACCCTGTGATGCTCTGTCCAGGATCCATCAGCTTCGCTAACACCATGCCATCTTCAGGAAGGCCCTCATTCCCCACGCTGCACAGTGCCCCATGGGAGAGATGTGTGACAACTTTCCACCAGTCCTTGGTAAGCACGTTTGTGCTCTGATGGGTTCCTAGAGATGAAGCTGGGACAGAGAACTTGCAGCCTTGGACAGCTGCCCGGTTGCTGCTTTAGCAGTTTGAGGCTTGGTTGTGGACAAGTACAGGTGTGCCGGAAGTGTGACTGTGTGGGTGCTCAGACATGTATGTTCGGGCTTGTGCACACACATGTGTAGTACAAAGGCTCGAATAGTATCATGCCTGCCTGCACAAAGGTTGTGTGCATTTGTGTTCACATAGCACACAGAGTCTGAATATGTGTGCAAATTGGTCCACGGTGGTCAGTGTGATGTATTTACCTTTTAAAAAGTGAAGACAGAACACTCTAGGTCTTTGTCTGTAGGGAACATTTAAATACTTTGGGGACCCAGAAACAGCCCCCAGAATGAGATGTAGCTGGTTCCCCTGGTACTGATGGGACAGAGGTCCCAATATATAACTGAGTAAATCCAGCAGTGACACCCTGGACAGTACGGTCTTATTTTTGCTTCTGTGTGTGTGTGTGTGTGTGTGTGCGCGCGCATGCACGTGCGTGCATGGATGTACACATGTGTATTGTCATGATGTACATGTCCTCACATGGAAGCCTCATGGACCCTTCCCCACTGGTTCTTGGAGCTGCCTTGCAGGGATGACATGGAGGCCAGTGACAACAGGACAGGGGATTTTCCAAGGCAAGTGTCTGCGTGAGTGGTCCCAGCTGCAGAAGAGGGGACAAGCACATTCAAAGCGCAACCGCAGGAAGCTCTTGGCTTCATTGCAGACCGCCCCAGTCCTTTAGGAAGGAACTTACTGCCAATAGGGTGGGTTAAAAATCGTGTTCCTTCGTGTTTCTTTGTAGCTGATGATTTGAGGTATATTCCTGCATGTTGGGACACTCGAGGTCTTTTGAAGGGAGGAACATCCAAGAAGGAAAGGTGTTAACCCTCATGGGGCACCTCCCCCCCCACAGGGGGGCCATCATAGGATGGCTTTCATGGAGGCGCTTCGGGGACATGCCTCATGTCCCTGGGACCTGCCACCACCACCCCTCTCATGTCTCCGTCCTATCCATTCTGCAGCCAACTCTAAGGAGGCCCCATCTCGGGGAAGACGGGGCCCGATGTGGAGCTCTGGCCCACCCTTCTCCCCCCACCGCCTTCCTGAGCCCGCCATCCTGACTGAGGAGCAGTCATCTTGCTCTGAGAACATTCTGTCTGCCGAGGGCCTCATCCCGGCTGGTCCTTGGTGCTGATCCTGGTGCTCAAGGATGCTGCTGGCCCACTTGAGACCAGGCGCCAGGGATGGAGAGGCCATCCCCCTGCTCTTACATCCGCCATGGTTAGTAGTCTGTGAGTCAGCCCTTGGAGCCAGGCAAGTGGGTAGAATTTGAGTGAATATAAAAAATGGTCAGTGCCCACTAGAGGATGTGGGGGTTGGGAGTCCTAGAGAGCAACCCACAGTCCCTTCAGGGCTGCCTTGCGCCATGTCACATTACTGACCCCTGGCCTTGGCACACACAGCCCTCGGTTGGTTCGAGGTCAGTTCACAGGGTCCTCTTCAGGCCAGCAGGGACTGACATCACAGGATAGGGCACTGACCTGGGGGCCCCCAGGAGTGTCACTCTAAGAGTCCCAGCGGTGTGTTTGAGAGAGCCATTCAGGCCTCGGGGCGTCTAGAGGTGGCTCAGGCAACCCGGGACTGGCTGAAAGGCAGGACAGAGCTGTGTGTTGTGTCCCAAAACGAAGGAACTGAGAATCTGCAGGTTCAGGTGCTAGGCCCTCCTCCTGCCAGTGGAGTTTCTCATCTGGTTCCTTCCCTCCTTGTGCCTCAGTCTTCATCGGGAAACAAGTAGATGGGACTTCAGGCTCGTCAAGGCTCTTTGGGTCCTGCAGGTCCTAGGAGCACAAACTCCTCTTCTGGAGAAATCTTGGTTGCTGGATCAATGAAGCTGCCCATTCCCGATGACCCTCTGACTGTCTTGCCAGCCTGCAGAGGACAGCTTCAGCCCATAGGTGGACTCCACTGACCCTGTGTGACCGTCCAGAAGTCTTCACCACCAAGAAGAGAGAGAAGGGGAATTTGGGCTGAACGTCTGCAAAAGAGTTCATGAAATTTAATCAGATGCCTAAGGGGATCACCTAAATTTAGTCAAATTATTATTAGTATTCATCCCATTTTTAAATTGCCTAGGGGAACGTCACAGAAAAGTGGGGAAGCCACCAGCCTGGGTGATGATTATTCCATTTTCGCAGAGCAGCGGGACCTGCCAGGAGGCCACAGAGGCCCCCACAAACTGAGAGGCCACCATCAGTGGCACGGCGAGCAGTTTTTGGCCCCGGCGTGTGTGGGCCACTGCCTGAGGAGGCGCAGTGCCCTCTGCAGAGAGGGAGGAGGCTGAAGGTTTCCAGGTGGGGCCATCACGTGTGACCTGGGCCGACAGAGCCCACACCCAGGTGCACGCAGAGCCCACCCGTAGCACAGCCCCCGGTCAGCGACGGTTTCCTGAGGGTTTGGTCCTGGCTTCTTTGGTGATTCTGTGGCCTCCAACCTTGCTTGGTCCGGTGGTCTAGGGTGGGCTTCTCAGTGGCCGTGAAGAGGCTGTCATCCTTTCCCACTCCTGCTGACAGCCAGGTGATTTGGGCCCTGGTGATCCTACAGCCACTTCCATAGTTTGATTCTGAAAGGCTGCTGGATGGCTACCCTGGGGATCCTTGTGCCCGCAATTCCTGTGGTGTATAGCATGTATTGTTCAGGGTTCTCTTTTTTTTTTTTT